>JARYHS010011408.1:118646987-119246987 GCA_031002005.1 Vandiemenella viatica
AACGCAACTAACTAGTACTGTCTATATATATAAAGATGAAAGTATGTATGTTTGTTTGTTTGTATGTTTGTTTGTTTGTTTGTTGGTTGGTTGGTTTGTTTGTTCTTCACATAAATCCACAGTTTTCATCCGATTTCGATGAAACTTTGCACACTTCTCCTTTGAAGCAAGGAGAAAAATACTGTCTACATTTGGTTGAAAAATTAACTGTATAAATATCACATGTTGTCTCATAATTTCGAAATACTACTAAACGGCGATAGACAGACGCGTTGGATATGGACGTCTCTGTAACGTTTTTCCGTGTAGCGGACAGGCAGCTCAGTGGTTAAAGCGCTTGCTTACAAATGTTTTGGTCGTGGTCTCCGGTTCAAATCTCCGTGGGGACTAATATTTTAAAAAAAATTGTTTAAGGGACATAAGAGTCACGCCTGGCCCGTAGGTTATTCGAATTGAATGTTAAACTGTAGATATCACAAAGTTACGGGATTCAATGCGAGGCAAATCGTAGGTAGTCTTGCAATGATGCAGCTGTACACTTTTTTACGTTATAATGATCCCTCAGGTATTGTTTCGCAGTCGGTGTGTGTGTGTGTGTGAACCGCAGTAATAATATTATAAATACGGATGTAAGTCTCTGTTTTTTACGTTTTGCCGACTAAATGGCTATATCGATATTGATGGAATTTGATAAGAAAATCTGTACAAAGGGCACAGGACATTTTTTCGAGTATGATTAACAGTTGTAGTCACGAAATTTTGAGATCTTATCGAATGGTGACAGAAATATGTCGGAAATTGATTCTCTTCAAGAGACAGGTTCGACGGTAGAATGAAATACTGATAGCTTTCCTGTCATATTATGCCGCCTCGATATTGTTTGGGACCAATCCTTCGTTACCAATAACTTCCTATATTCAATTCCGGAAACAAAATTCTTAATCCACGCGTACGAATTCGCGAGTACGAGCTAGTCCTATATAAACTAACATTCTGTATTCAAGGTTACCGTATTCAAGATTTTCGTATTTGTGGCTAATTTACGAAACATATTCCTTGAGATTAAGGAGCTTTGACTGTAGAGTAGATTGTAGACATTTAAATGAATTAACAGTCATTCCTAATAACTTGTGGTTCATCAACCCATTAATTGTTATTCGTAAATGAAAAAAAAACAGTTGAAAAGATAATATTTCAACTACAAAGATAAAATAACCGCTTACATGCTAATATAAAAATGTCGTTAACGTGAAGGTGTTAAAATTTAACAGCTTTTTTTAACCTCTCAACCGCTGATGAAGCTGTTATATTTCGACGAATTCACTTTTTAAGACACTCTCAAAAGATTGGATATGTACGTATAATTGTCCTATATACATGTAACGATTAAATTGGATACTGAACTGCGTTCGTAGAAAAAATATCGAATTGGTGCTTAAAATCGATACACTAAATACAATATCGATGTATCGATATATCGAAAATAAAAATATCGGCCATAAATATCGATATTTTTTAGAAAAAATATCGATATATCGATACATCGATATATTTTGCCCATCCCTATAAGAGACACATTTTCTGATGATGCAAAGGACAGAACTATAATTTTTGGACCGCCTGTTTCTATGTGCACTCATTATGCAAATTCTAATCAGCTGATTTCAAGGACACTCACTATACTACACGTATTGATTACGTCATCTGTTGACATTCAGGATTCATTTCAGCAATTTATGTACATATTTACCGATGACACATTGAACTAAACCGTAAATTTTAGATTTTTTTCGTCTGTACCATGCAAAAGCTAGGGAACCCATTTGAAAGAGGCTTCACACAATGATGTATTATCTCACATTTTGTTATAAGGGATACGTTCTATTCCTATAAGTTCACATATCGGAGGCCAAATTCGTAAATACTAGAATTTTTGTCTGTCCTGAGAGTGGATCAGCCGAAATGTAACGATCGGTTTTCATCAAAAGTGCTCTTGGTGATAGAGTATTATGATGAGCGTTCTGGTTGTTCAGTTGATAAGGCGCGTGACTGGGCTGTGGAAAGTTCGGGCTTCGAATCCCTGTCTTGACTGGAATTTTTACGAACCGTAATTTTTATTTATTTATTTTCCATATGCATCATAGCCCAGCACCTAGTATCTAATCTGGGCCCTTATTTCCACTCTTTTACATTTACATACATTTGTATCTTTATATATATATATATATATATATATATAACATATTTACATATAAACAATGAATAAAAGAAAATTTTGATTCGATTTCCAATAAGTATTACATCTACTGTTATTAAACACAATGGGTACCACACCACTACTAAATCTACTGCTACTGGTGTTGTCCCTAATATTACTACTAACATTACTACTACTACTACTAATACCATTACTACTACTACTAATACTACTTTTACACCCCCAATTGTCACAGCCGCATTCGGTCCGCTATTGTTCATTTTTCTTGGTATTGTGTGCGCTCCAAAGGCAGAGTCCCCTGGAACCGGCAGCAAAGTCAGCCGCCCAGGCCATCAAGAGTTGACCTCCTGGAATACCAAGACGGCCCCAGTTGCCGCTCAGAAGACGGCCTCTCTGGAGCACACTGAAGTTCCTCCGACGATTGATGTTGCTCATTGTCGTAGGATATCTTCCGTCAATCCGGTGTAATTGTGTTCTCCTCTTCTGCTATCTGTGGCCTTTGATTTCGCTCGGCATTTTTCCTTTTTATAAATTTCTCCTTCCAAAATTTTGAGGCTAGATCAGCTGCCTCGTCCAGCCACAAACTTTCGTCACGCAGTATGTCAAATATTCTCCTACCTTGCAGCCGAGCTTGTTGGTGTTCTCTCAAACTGGCTGTTGTTTCACACTCCTATACCACGTGCTCCGGCGTACTCTCTTCACCACATTCGCACCTGTCTGAGTCCACAATATTTCGACTTCGGAGCCAGCTATTGTATGGCCCGTGACCTGTAATGTAGTGTACCAATCCGGGAGAGGATTGAAGGTACTTCAACTTTAACCTCTCCTCTACGGATGGGAACATATCATATGCTCTTCGACCCGTTTCACTGTTGTTACCATTCTTGTTGCCATTCCGCCAATAGAAGCTTCCGAATGTGCATCTCCGTTGTTGTTTCGCTGCCTACAATTTCTGCTACCTTATCTTGTTTTCCTTTTCTGAGCCGGTATATGGCACCCCGTTTCCTTAATTCAAGGTCCAGTGGCCATACACCAATGGCAACGGTTAATGAATTTGTTGCCACGATTCTGTATGCTCCTGTCAATCTTAAAAGTATTCCTCGTTGGACACGTCTGACTCGCTGTTTTAGTTTTACTTTTCTTAGATGCTTTGCCCAAACACTTGCTGAGTAGCCCACTAAAGAGGATAAAATTGCGTGATGGTATAGTCTTATTGTTTGGACTGGAACAGTAAATTTTCGTTGGGCAATATTAATGATTTTATTCATGACCGCCACTACTCTTGCTATTGTCTTCTCTAACTGGGCTTCGAAGTTTAAACGTTCATCCAATTGAATGCCTAAGTACCTGCACACTGGGTTTCTACGAATTGATTTACCGTCGATTCTTATAGTTGGTTTTCGAGTCAGTTTGCCCTTGAGCAACATAAATGTTGTTTTATGTGGTGCTAAACTCAGTTTGACTTTACTGCACCATTGGCTAAGGAAGTTAAGTACTATATTACTATTGTACTCAATCTCTGCTCTTGTTGCTCCTTCCACGAATAGTAAAAAGGTCATCAGCAAAAGCTATTAGACCTAGAAGTTCAGGTATTCTTTGTAATAGTTCAATCACTGGTTCCATCCCTATATCCCAGAATATGGGACCGCAAACGGAAAATTGCGCGCATCCTTTAGTAAGGATCTTCGTGATGAACGAGTTCTGGCATCTCAAGGAAGCAGTTCTAAATCTGCAATAGTCCCTGAAGGTGTAAAATAATCTTCTTGGACAACCAATCTCCCTCAGCCGTTCAAACAGAGAGGGCCACCATAATTTGTCGAAGGCTCCCGAAATATCAAAAAATATGCCTACTACGTAGTTTTTTGTAATGCTACAAATTATTTCCATCGACCGATTTATGGCATCCTCTGTCGACTTCCCGGTTCTAAATCCATATCGACTAATATTCATTCCCTGAACCTCCCGGTGGCTTTGTAATTTTTTGCATAGAATCTTCTCTTGAACTTTGCCAAGCACATTCAATAAACAAATTGGCCGGTAAGATTTCGGTTGAAGAGGATCCTTGTCGTCTCCTTCCTTTAGAATTACCACCTCGCTTTTCTTCCATATTCCCGGAACTCTACCCTGATATAGACATTCGTTCAGGAGCCTGCATAGGACGGGGGTTAATTTTATGATTAACTCCTGCAGGACCTTGGCTGGAATTCCATCTGGACCAGGAGCCTTTCCTTTTTTCATTTTGTTTATCGCAGTTATTACTTCTTCGGGTGTAATATTATTTCCATCCTCTTGACTCCAGCAGCGCTGCCACATGTTCCTTCGTAGTGTAGCTTGTTCTACTGTTTCTTCTTCCGGGTTGTTATCTGGAAGCAAAACTCTTAATAACTCCTCCGCTGAGTCTCTCCAATTCGTGGTTAATCGTCCATCTGTTCTTTTTACTGTGGATAGTATTGTGGGAGGCCTGATTTTACCAGCAGCTATTTTGTAAGGAATACCCCATGGATTGTTCATGAGGTTTTCCCTCACGAAGACTTCCCAGCATTTTTGTTTTGTCCCTCTCATCGCGTCTTTGAAAATCTGCCTCTTCTGCCTGTAGTATTCAAGGAGGAAACTTCTAGCTGCTGCCACCATGCTTTGTTGATACATTCTCCTCGCTCTTCTCGTGTTTAGTCGTAGTTTTTGAAGTTTTTCTGTCCATATTTTGTCAGTGGGATCTACTATCTTTTTTAGTGGTATCGCCCGTTTCATGGCACTTTGTATTGCAGTTGTCAGCTCTCTTGCGGCTTTGTCTACATCGAAGTGGTTTTCTGGTATATCCGGTGGAATGAACACATTCCTTAATTTTCCCCATGCAGCTTTCTTGATTTTATATGCTGTTTTAATGTTTCTGTTGTCACTGCTTTCTTCTGTCTGCATTCTGCCCAGTTCATAGACAATCAACTTGTGATCACTTGTTGTCATGTTGTCAAGAACTCTCCAACCCCAAAGCAAATTCCCGCCTGAATGTTTGTAATTGTTACGTCGATATTTGTTCTTGCGCCAACACTGTTTCAGAAAGTAGGAGGATTATGTGCTTGGTTTATAACCTCTAGACCCAATTCGCTTAAAAGTTCTTCTAGAAGTTGCTCTCTCCTGTCATTCTTCTTGCTGTGCCAAAGAGCAGACTTTGCATTGACGTCCGCTGCAATAACTAGTGGATAATTTCCCAGAGCTGCATCTATCTGCCGTATTCTATCTAAGTATGGGAAGATCTCGTCACTATACTGGAAATACATGCTTACCAATAAGAAGCTTCCCCATGATGCTCCTATCTCAGCACATACTGTGTGTTCATCACATAACTGCGTAATTTTTGTAACTGTTATCTGTTTATTTAAAACGATTATTGCTGCCATTGGGTTATTGCCCTCTGTCATTATTCGTGATGTTACAGGCATGTGCGGGATTTTGCTTTGCCAGGAGTAAGGTTCTTGCAGACAAATAATATCTGATCTCAATTCCTCAGTTCTGATTTCATGTAGAACCATGGCGTTTCCTTTAGTATTCAGCTGAGTAACTTTTAACATAGAATTTACTGGTGTCTTGTGTGCACATTGCACTGGGGCCAAGGTAGTCTTTTATCTAACAGAATACGTCCATGCGTCATGACAAACTGCTTGTATGTTTCCTCAGTATCAAATATTTCTCCTCTTCTCTCGAAAATCTTGTGAACTAGTGTCAGGAGCTGAGATGGGTCTGTTGGAAAATTTAGTGACCTCAGTTGTATTCTGTCAATTGCCGAAGGTTGTTGGAACGTTATGTTTTTACCGCCAGGATGGAGGACTCTTGTCAAATGTCGGAGGGCAAGTGTAAGTGTGTGCATTTCTTCAAGTCTAGTTAGCCGAAGTGTATCCTCAAAATCGGCGTATAATACCGCTGGATCTGCAGTAATGGCATTCGGTTGACTTTTCACAAAGTTCGGGTGTTTTATTTGGCTAGTACGCATACTTGGTTTGCGAAGATGATATTCGTTTTCTTTGGAATATCTACGCCCACCGCCTCTAACAAAACGCTGGCAATAATACGATTCAGAGGTGGAGGAAATTTCGTCTAATTGCTCGTCTATTAACAGCTGCCGATCTGTTTGCACGCCGGCGCTTTACCATCATTTTATGCATTTCCATCGCCTTCTTCTCCCTAAATGTTTCGGCTCTTGCAGCATTTCTTCGTCTACGAGATGGGGGGTTTCCTCTCTTCTTTTGATTTTTCGTTTCCACTTTTGCAACTGCTATTTCAACTGCTCTGTATATGAGATCTGCTATATTCTCCATCATTTCTTGATCTATCCTGCAACTGGATTGTAGACTACCCATAATCTATTCCGTTAACTAGGCGTTGCAGTAGCAGTTCATACGTGGGACAATCCTTTCCTTTGTTTTTGCATGACTTACCTCTTTTCTGGCATGGGATGCACGTTTGAGGCATCGACTTCTTATCACATTGATCACGCTTGTGATTGTTCTGACCACAATGACTACAAGTCTCTATATCCATTTGGCAGTGTTTACTCACATGTCCGAGGTCTCTGCCCTTGACACAAGTTGGTACCACGGTGTAGTCTTTGCAATTGATTGCACTGAATTCCACGTATATTTTATGTAGCTCTAGTAATAATTTGCGCATAGCTGGGCTTACTTCTATAACGTGATGAACGGTTGGCTTTTCACGGGGTCCTGTTTTAAATTTAGGGCAGAAACCGCTTTCGAACTCCTCCTTTGATAATTTAACTTCTAAATTTTGCTCATATACTTTGTCTACTAGATCATTTGTTTCCAAATTTTTTGGTACATCATATAAGTTTACCAATGGTTTCCTCATTCTTGGAAGCTCACATTTAAGCGTCTCATTTAATTCTTTGTGTTCCATCAATTTTTTGACATCCACTTTAGTTTCTGCATCTATAATTACTGAGTTATTGGTACTCCTTATGTTATTAATTTTTATTTTGTCTTTTGATGGTTTGATTATTTAGGTAATCTGTTCCACAATTACTTTTGGATTTTCGCCACGTCTTGAGCTCACGAAAAGAGAACTTGTTTTCGCGGGTGTGATTCTATTTTTTGTTAAGCTAGTTGCCTTACTAGCCGCTGCAGCATAGCTTGGCCGAGGAGTTGTGTTTCCATTTGACTTAAGTTCCTCAATTGTTTTATTTAGCCTCTCTAATTCTTTGTTTAATTCTGAATTTTTTCCTTCTGTGAAAGAAACCGTAACCGCCCAACTGGCAAGCTTGTCTTTAATTTCACGGAGTAGCGTTTCATTCAATTTTTTGCCCAAGTTTTCGTTTAAATAGCCGACCAGATTTTCATATTTTTCAGCTAGCATCGGGGTTTCATTGGTTTTATTTGCACTTGAGGAAGCCGCTGCCATTGTTTTGCGAGCGCCTTTTACTTACGTTGCAGCTGTTGGACACCGCTGAGCTGTCAACATGCTGACGTAGCGCGGCGTTGAACTGTGCGGCGAAGCCGGTGACTGCCGCAACCAATCGCAAACCAAATAATTATTCACAGAGCCAGTGTTAGTTTAGCTATTATTGAAGTACTTTCACACACACTCACTAAAACACTAATTTTACACCTTCGCGACTTTTGAAAGTTCTGCGTTTCGTTTTTCCCGATCAAAATGAACTAAACTATGAGAGCGAAGCGCGACGCGGCTGCTTGTGTAGCACTCCACTCCAACGAGCCGTAAAACTGACCTTCATCTCTGGCAAAAGTTTGCTTTGTTAATGCGAAGATTCGACGTTAGACTGTAGGGTAACCTGGTTAGAGTAATTGGCCGATTTGGAATTTAGGAAAAGGAATAATTATGGAGTCAAGAATGCTAAGATAAAGCTTACGATGGTGAAAGAATAAGGCGACAGCCTGGAGGAAGTTGCAGAAATTACAAAACAGTCAGTTGGACTGTTAATGGAAAAACCAGATGAACTGTAAAAGTTTATTACGGCGGCAGATGAATAAGGCATGCAGAAGTGAAATTTCTAATTGGTTTGCAATTAAGTATGAAAAGTTGTGAAGTTAAAAAGATGTCAACGTGCAATGTTATTTGTGGAAGCTTAATCGACGAATTTTGGTCTAAAAGAGCAGAAAACAAAATAAGGTAGAGTGAAGTTCTTCTTTTAGATAATATGAGAGCAAGAAACGAGAAGTTTTTGAAATTGTATTATCGTAGGCCATCTAAGTTTGAAAGATATACGGTATTCTTCTCCTGACTGGAAACGGATAAAAACACATAACAACGTCAAAGTAAATTAATAATAATTAGTTTGAAACACAGTCATCGAAATAAAACGCTTCATAGTTGCATATTAGAGTAAATACAGACCAGCTGTTACTCTCGAGAAAGCATTACAAACTTATATCCCATGGTTAAGGTCAGGATAGTAGGTTACAACGCTCTCACACGTAACTAAGCCAATGCATACAATGTAAATTCAGAAGGAAAGGAGGAGATCCAAGAGAATGAAAAAAAAACTACTCTTCTTCTTTATCCAATATTTCTGTGATAATTTATATGTGAAATGACGGCATAAATACCGCGTGACGATTTCACTAATTCCTTTATTTTGGTTGTTCTCCAACGATCGACAGTAATCTGCATGTTGACTGTGTAAGCTATCACAATTATCCTGGAAGTGTAAAACCAAATATAATCTTTCCACTTAATTAGTATGGTTAATTTGCAGTCGTAATTTACCAAGACCGCCCTCGAAGATCTATGAGGGTGAGCTGAAAAGAAATGAACACAAGTTTGCAGGACACGAATAAAATACCGAGCGTGGTGGGTGGCCGGTCAACGCTCTGGCCTCGCTTTCGGGAGGACGCCAGTTCTAATACCCGTCGGGACATCCAGATTTGGGGTTTCCATGATTATCCCAAATGGCTCCAGGCGTATGACGGGTGGTTTCGTTCAAAATGCTTGGCAGATTTCCTTCCCGTTCCTTATTCCTAGTCCTTTCCCGACCATAATGTCCTCGACTTCTACAAGGCGTAAAGCCATAAGCAAAAAAAAAAAAAAAAAAAAAAAAAAAAAAACGCGGGATTGAGCGAAAAGTGCATTAAAGTACAATTCTCAAGCTTCAAAATCATATATTTATTTTTCAACGTTGTCGCCGTTAAGGCTATCACATTTCTCCCAACATGTAACAAGTATTTTTTATTCCGTCACTGAAATATTCTTCCGACTTTTCCAGATTCCAAGATTTGACAGCTGCCTTCACGTCATCGTCCGAGGTGTAATGATTAGCCCTAAGATCTCTCTTGAGTAGAGGAAAAAATAAAAATCACAAGGCGCAAGATCGGGGGAGGAACGAGGACGTGGAATCGGTTCGAACTTCAGATCACGCAGAGCCTCAACAGTTGCGGCGTCGTATCCAACATGCACAGATTTTACGGTATCCCAATTGTTCAATGTTGAAGCCGACACGTTACTTGGATATTGCAGTATAGATTTTAGCAGCTGAGTGCAGCGGCTACAACCATCGCACGACGAAACTGATTCATTTAATCATGTCGTTAGTAGGATCATCTGACGACTAACTCACGGCCACCTCATCGCCAGCTAGTACCCGCCATCGGTGTACCCGAGATAATTGATAAACACCTCACGAATCATACAAAGAAATACCAAACAACTTCACTACGCCCCCGCCGCGGAATTGGGTCCTTCAGAATCATCCGCCATTACAGCAGGTGTGGTAAAGCAAGGCGCATTTCGCCACTCACTCAGGGTGCCCACGGGGAGCAACGTGGATGCAGCGCCAGCCACGAGTCAGGCCGAAGATCCTTCGAAACCTGGCCGTATAGCATATGGCCCATCCTTTCCTGCAGTGACCGGGCGCCGCGCAGGAAAGACGCCTTGCACATTCCACCACGCCAACTGACTGCGCAAGGTGTCACTGAATAACGCGGCTTCCTGCGCTAGGGCGCACCCCTAGTGCGCTTTCCCCCGCACTCAACCAGCACTGTATGAACGCGGGTTCCCACGCTCTCGTCCAAGCTTCATAGACGCACGTTCCCGCTGCAGAGGCCCAAGCCCTCCACGGCGCTCACAGGGTGTTATTGCCGCACCCGGGTAAACCCATGCACAACCAGTCCCTACTTATATAGAGGACCTATTATCTTAGCAAAGAGACAGGTGCATGCAAGAGGCACCACTACCCTTGATCACCGAACAGCGCTGCAGCAACAGCCAATACCTGTTACTTTCAACAACGCACGTTGGCTTAGTGGCAGCAGAGTCGCGTCACCTCTCTGCACCCAAGGTCTTACTGCAGGGAGCAGCAGAGGAGGGGAGGAGGGCGTTGGCACTGAGTGTATTACGGCGGCACAGGGCTCTAAACCGTGGCTGCTTCGCACCCAGTCTTTAATCAACCAGGCGCATTGACTCCCGGCAACGCATGCTCCCACCAGTAGGGATCCAACCCTGAATTCCAAGCGCCACACCTGAACGCAGCGACCGAGGCCGTGGTACTGACCTCTTCATTCGACTCCAGGGATTTTGCAGAGCTGCGCTGGCAGTAGAGGTGCACCACGCCTCTGAGGTGTTGGTCTTCGTTCACCATGACACCTCCAACACTGGAGCAGTCAGGGCAAACTTGCTCAACGACCTGAGCTGCGTCCAACACCGTAACGGGCCTATATACAGTTTGACTACCCAAATTCATTTAATCAGTGCAATGCAACTATGCAGATTTCTTCTTCCCTTTATCTAAAATGGGTTTATACAGAGGTCGGGTAATGATGTTTGTTTTGACCCGCCAATGGGCATCCTCCGTTTCGCTTTGCAACCATCATAGGGGTCGCCGTTATGGGATTTTGATTCTATACGACTTTCTGCTGGCATCCTTTTATTATGGGCTTTATTACTTGCTCTTGATGGGCTAGAATTTCAGTTATCAAAGATGGGGCAAAAGAGAGATCTGTTTGCTTGAGATAATTGCTCGGGGTAGGTAGGATGGTTTAAAACGTCAGATTCCAATCGTCCTTCTTATAATCTACGCTTGCCATGTACTTCTCTCTTCTAATCCAGTATATTCTTATTTTAACCTCAAGATATTCCTTATTACCATAGACTTCTTAAAGATTATCAAATTTGTTAATAATTAGCACACTTTTATCATTCCATTTGATGTGTGTCCAGGGATGTCGAATATAATGAATTATAATACACGGAGTGTACGTGATCTATTTCAAAGTCCGCACCGCATGGCAGTTCTTCAGTAGACGCTTGTGCATGTTACAGACAATGCTAGATAACCTAACGTGAGTTTATGGTAAGTGGCAGTCCAAGACTGACCGTGTCCTAAGGAGACCACTTAATTACCCCTAATAATCGGCTTAAAAACTGATCTCAGTTTGGGCATATTTTGTAAAACTAAAGGGATTTGTTGGTGGTTACCTACTTGGTATCTACCACTAACTACTTTGTGGTGGGTGACAAGCCATTTTTGTTTAGGGGGGCGTCATCCTAGTTAAATAACGTAAGCGACGAGTAGTAGCAGAAAGATTCAGCCTATGACAGCTCTCAACGACGAAATTATTCTTTTTATATGTTTCACAAATCTCAGCACGAAATATTTCCTGCCCAAGTACAGAACTGTCTTAGCTACTTCCACGTCCTCGAACGGAGGGTGTAACCAGATTTGGTAAAAACAACGGGTTGTGACGCTTCTTCTTGAAGTACACCTCCAACACTTCGAGGATACTATACGAGACATCAGCTGAGTGAGTTTTTGCTGTTGTTGTGTGGCGACCAGATCGCACAGTTGATTAAATAGTTACCTGATGAGGAAATTTCGCAATTAGTAAGGAAGTTCAACCCAGTTCCTGACCCTGAGAATAATCCATTTGCTCTAATTGTAAATTCAGACAGTAATTCGTAAATTTTGATAAACATAAATTTGGTTTGCTTATGTTAAATAAATAATTTTTTATGATTAATTAATCAAGCACTAGTAAACCCATTTTAATTCGACCTATTTAAGTCCAGAAATATGTGATGCGATTTGCTTATGGATTATTATGAATAATAATTTTTGTTTAACTTTGCTAATTATAGACGTATGAGTTAGAAGTTGCTACACACCCCATTTAAATAGAATACTACAAGGTGCAAAGAGCCACTGATTTGGAGCTTTGGGTTTAACATTTTTTTTTGCTGTCATCCATCTCATTCTATCTTACGCAAACCTCTTCATCTCAACATACCCCTTACAGCCTAAGTCTTCAATTATCTGCCTAATACATTCTAATCTCTGTCTTCGTCTACAATTCTTTCCTTCGACCGTTCCCTCCATTAACAAATTAACCAATTCCGCATGACTCAAAATACGACCCGGAACGTTTGATACTTTTTTTCCTTTTCCACTAAGTATCATCTGTTCATGTGTTGCTTTCTAGATACTAGAGGCTTGAGATAGAGAGATAAAAAAACTTTTCTCATAAAACAAAGCGTGTACTATAGTTACATGGCTTTAATGGGTTTATTTAAAGCATTTCAGAGTGACCATCGGAAACAAGAGTCCCTTAGGTAACTCACACGTCAGCAAATATTCATGTTAGTTATTCGTCATGTCACCTTGTAGTGAGATAGTTCTTCACCTATTACAACTATTCTTAACGCTATCCCTTTTAAATAGGACTGTCTTTGACACTAATACACGGAAAATACCGTCCTAACATCGTAGTTCTAATTTTATTTGCTAGTAAGTTCTGCTTGCACAAAACAGTTCCAAGTTGCATGGCAGTGAATAAAACACGTATTCTACAAAGCAATATTAAATTTACTTCTCCAAATGTTGAATAAAATACTATTCTAAAGTGAATAAAGAAACAAAGACAGATTATAATCTAACACAACTGATCTAAAAATTATCATATGCACAGACAGAACAGAACATTTTATTGTGATAGCATCTCTTGCAACGGTAAATCGTCAACTGCAGGACGTGGGTTTAAATCTGAATCTGGCCATCTAGATTTCGGCTTTCAATGGTTTTCCTGCATCGCTCCAGGCGCGAAAGTGTGGTAGTTTGTAACCTCTCCTTCTCACATTTACAGTAAAACTAATTACTGTGTGAGGCTATTATATTTGGGAGGTTGTATCCTGTTTTGTACGTTCAGAAGGGCGTACTGGAAGGATTAATTCCAAAATGTTAACTAATAACGTAACCTTTTCGGTTCCAAGAATATCCTTGCTTGAAACCCGGCCCGTAATGCTAAGCGCAACAACTTTAATGAGTTTTTTTTTATTTTTATAAGTCTAGCAACTACTAAATAATAAAAATATTACATAAGTATACTTCAGTTTTAATCTCACCACTTAACACATTTCTTTTCTAAAATTACATCACAGCCGCAGCAAGACTTTTTGTTTGTACGTGCTTCTGTACGTATCTTTTTCTTCTCTCATTAAACAACAATACCTTCTCTCTCTCTGACTCTCCAAAGACAACAACACTATTCCTACTTAAACCTAAGATCTTACAACTACCCCAGTACAATATTAAAACGTCTGTGGAACTCGTTATATTACAATCTCAGAGTATTTACATTTTTTTAATTATTAATTATTAATTAATACAAAAATATAAATAATAATATATATATACACTGATTGGAGATTAAAGGTTGCATCTGCCCCCACATTGAGACAAATGCAATGCTGTCACACCACTTCTACGCCACCAAACAGTATTCATTTGTCGAAATGTATCATACCCCTTGTCCATCTGCATTCCTTTTTGCTACAAGTTCAGTGTGAATCATCTTACAGTACATTCACATGTTACACCTGCTTCTTGCAATTTTAATTACACAATCATCATAAGTTAACTTTACTAGCAATGCTCAGTTCATGCCATAGTAAAATTGTTTAGCAACCATACAGTACATAACTACTATTTCCTTCTTGTGTCATTTACATTTATATAATTTTAGGTCCACTATATTTCTTAGTCCAAATTTTTTATTAGACCTTGGATAAGCTAATATGTAAGCATTAGGACTAGGTTTTCCCACAACTCTAAAAGGTCCGCAATAGATCTTAAAAAACTTTTTTATTTCAGAATTTTGTTCGCATGATTTCTTCCGTGATCTCACCAAAACCAAGTCGCCAACCTCAAACTCGGTCGGTTTGATCCCTTTGTTGTATCTCTTTTGCCGCTCTTCAGCTTTCTTCTTCATCCTATCTCTAACTAGTGTTAATAATTCTTCATGTTCAACCTCTTTGTGGGAGGAAATTTCATGTTTTCTTTTATTATGTTAGGTGGATTTTCATTATATAGAATACGGTGCGGCGAAAATCCCGTGCTCTCACTTGGTATGCTATTTATTATGTCTTCGCAATCCTTTAAATATTTAAACCATTTAGAATGATTTTGACTGCAGTAAGTCCTAAAAAATCTACTCAATTCTCTCATTACTCTTTCCGCAGGATTTGAAGCCGGATGATAGGCCGAAATTTTTATATGACGAATATTATTCTTTTGCATGTAATTCTCCCATATTTTTGATGTAAATTGACTTCCGTTGTCTGAAAGCAATGATTTTGGAAGTCCTATTTTTTCGAAGTAGTCTCTCTCCAACTTCTTAATTATTGCTCTACTGGTAGCCTTTCTTAAAGCATACAACCTTATGAATTTAGAGAAAACGTCCAATACTACAAAAACATAAGCAAAGTTCCCTTTTGATTTCGGCAGTGGTCCGAATAAATCAACGGCTACTAACTCCAAAACTTCTTCTGGTAATATGCTCTGCATAAAATTTCTTGTCGCTACCGTCGATATTTTCACACGTTGGCACAAGTCACAAGAAGCTAGTCTTTTTGCTACTCGTCTGCGCATATTGTCAAAAATTACTACTTCCGCCAACTTCCTATAACATTTTTCCGCGCCGTAATGTCCGTAGCCTGCATGCGTATAATCAATTATAACATCTATATACGGTTCCGGCCAACAAACCTTCCAGTCTTCTGACGTTTCTTCTTTTCTACGAAATAATACACCGTCATACACTCGGTAATACTTTTCTAATTTTTTGTTATCTTTCCTTCCCAAATTCTGTTTTACTAATTTCAAACATTCATCCTCGTTCTGCTGGTTAATCACTAACTTGTCCTGTACTGGTCGAGGCAATTTCTGGAGCAAGATCTCTATTTGCTCCACGTCTCCCACAGGTTGATCCAAATATTTCAAGTCTTTGCTTATCAATTCACAAAATTCTCTCATCCGTCCATCGCTCCTACTGTATCGTCGAGCATTATAAAATTCGCTCTTTACTTTTCTTTGCTTTTGTATAGACCAGAACTTGTCCCGGAACATTTTCAAAAATTCGTCGTAATTATAGCAATCAACTGCTGCTTCGCAGCTCCATGAAAAGGCTTCATCTCTCAATTTGCTCTTCACGAAACGAATCTTTTCTATATCAGACCATTCTTCTGGCAAATCTTTTGCATATATTTTCACGAAATCTGCCGGATGGATTTTCCCACATGGCTTGAATATTGCTTCCGGTAAAATTGATTGAATACTCGTAGTCATCGCCCCACTAACTACGGTTGTTGGTTTTCGTTCCACCTTCTCTAATCTTTCTTCCACATGTTTATATCTACACCCAATGTTTTCAATTTCATTTTTCAAGCCATTTAATTTTTTATCAATATTCTCATTATTTTTAACAGCTTGATTTTCGATCTGGATCCATTTCTCCTTAGTTTGTTCTTTCCCTTCGGCTATACCAAGCTCTACAGAGACTATATTTTTATTTACAGCCTTTAATTCCTCCTTGCATTTTCTTTGGTTCTCAGCAACAATTCTCTTAACGTCTTCAATAACCGCACACTGTTTCTCATGGTTACTTCGCACGCCCTGTTCCACCAGTACCGCAACCTCTCGTTGTACCTTTTCTTGAAAATTGTTTAATTCTGCTTTCACTTCTTGCTTCCATTTCTCTTGAAATTTATTTAATTCATCCCTCACAGAAAGTAATCCTTCTTCGATCTTCTTTTGACTCAAATCGATCCTTTTATTAATTTCTGTTTTCATTTCTTGATTTGCCTTTTCTAGTTCTTTTCCATTTTCATTAAAAACGACATTAATGATTGGGTATCAGATTGGGTATCCTGGTTCCTTTCTCGAGTTTTTAGTGACCGGCTTAATTCTGGTGAGATCGCTCCATCATCATGATATTCTCTCCCCCCATTAATATTACATCCATTCATTAGCTCGACATTCTGATCATTACTGCTATTATCAAAATATTCATCCACCCTCTTTACCTCGGATTCGCCATTAGGACTGCTAGTATTTCTTGTCGGACCTTGCAAATCATTGCTCGCATCTCCCACATTTAGACTAATTGCACCAGTACTGTCTGTCCGCCAACCCGACATTTTACTTGTATCTTCGAAATCACTTCCTACATTCATTTTCATTAAATCAACGTAGTTACTTGCCATATTTATCCACAAAAAAAATACCTTGACGTACCCAACACACACAAAAAAAACTATTTGGAACAACAAGAAATTCTTTTGACACACATTTCCTGCTCTATCAAATTAAATCATTAATACCCTTAGTACCACACTGATATCAACGCCGATAACATTGACAAGAGAAACCAAGAAACCAATTTTACTTACTACTATTCTTTGTAGCTTCTGTAAAACATTTCAGAAATGCAGAACAGAATTAATCCACTCCAGAACAGAGCTGAAATTTAAATCCAAACACACACATACAAATAGAAAAAAAATTATATCATTACTTATAAATAAATGCCCCCCTTTTTGTTCAATAATTTTCTTTTATTTCTCTGCCTTATTAATTACGAGATATCCACAGACGCCTAATTTTAAGGTAAACATTCTACTAGATTCCTTTTACAAATTTAGTTTTTAACGTCTTTTACAATAATCATTTGTTATCTTTGAATTTAATTCTTTACTATTATCAGAATTTAACGTTGTTGCAGTTCAAATCTGTAAACTTTGTCTCTCAATCAAAATTAATTTCAACAGTTAAATTTTTACGTTAATTTTCAGTCTTTAGTTTACCACACAGCAACAACTAATTATTGCTCTCCCAATCACTTTAACTACCGACGACTCTTCTAGTAGTCCCACGTAGATTAAATAAACATAGATCGGTACTTGCCAAATGCGCCTTTCTGCTTCGTAGTTCTTCGTCCGCCACGTTGTCGTTTCAGCAGACTTGTCCACCTCCGTTCTGCAGCATCACCATCAGAAGATTCCTCTAGCCAGAAATCAATACTTACAACTTCTGCTGCTTTACCAATTCTGACAACCTGGTCCACATGCAATCCGCCGCTTCACAAAAACCTCAGATCATGGCAGGGTAAGCCACATGTAACCTCTCCTTCTCACATTTACAGTAAAACTAATTACTGTGTGAGGCTATTATATTTGGGAGGTTGTATCCTGTTTTGTACGTTCAGAAGGGCGTACTGGAAGGATTAATTCCAAAATGTTAACTAATAACGTAACCTTTTCGGTTCCAAGAATATCCTTGCTTGAAACCCGGCCCGTAATGCTAAGCGCAACAACTTTAATGAGTTTTTTTTTATTTTTATAAGTCTAGCAACTACTAAATAATAAAAATATTACATAAGTATACTTCAGTTTTAATCTCACCACTTAACACATTTCTTTTCTAAAATTACATCACAGCCGCAGCAAGACTTTTTGTTTGTACGTGCTTCTGTACGTATCTTTTTCTTCTCTCATTAAACAACAATACCTTCTCTCTCTCTGACTCTCCAAAGACAACAACACTATTCCTACTTAAACCTAAGATCTTACAACTACCCCAGTACAATATTAAACGTCTGTGGAACTCGTTATATTACAATCTCAGAGTATTTACATTTTTTTAAATTATTAATTAATAAAAAATATAAATAATAATATATATATAGATTGGAGATTAAAGGTTGCAAGTTACTTCGGAAGATAATGGCCGAATTCTTTCAGATTCTTTCTTGACCGCCCCCCCCCCCCCCCAAATTCCTTCCTGGCTCCCTAATGGCCTCAACGAGCCGTAAAGCGGGAGACTAATTGCAAACAATCATCACAGTGGAAAATACGATTTGTTGATACCGATAAAAGTGCATTACCACAATAAATGTAATTATATTTGTAGTTACGAAGAGGGAATAGACGAAAATAGGTCAGTAAATTTCAAAGGTTGGCTGCCAATGCACATCTGGCACCGCTGTGCTGTGCTGCAAACAAGTGTCTGGCGTGGTCTGTACAGCACCTTTGATCACAGACACGAGGCAGCTGCCCGCCCGCCGGCCAATTGGAACTTTGCTCGACAACTAGATGGGCCTTTTCTCCCCTTTGTGAAGCGCGCTGCGTGGTGAAATGTCTCCTCGCCCCTGTGCGCAACATCAGATCTGTGGGATAGTCCAGTAACGGGGTAGTTCTCACTTGCATCACATCACGTAGAAGATTTTTTTTTCTTATCTTGTATATATTGGTGAGAGTATGCAGAAACCAAGTTTTCGACCTCCAACACCCTCGGCACAATTTTCTGTGGCCAAAAAACATCAAAATTTGGGTACTTTTTTCAGTTTTTCGTCTATAACTCCTTCCTGATAAGTCCTATCAAGAAATATTTTATTTTCAATTTGAAAGAGGACAAAATTTCCTACAACTTTCGTATTACAAACTTTTTTCTAAACTCAAAACTAAGCGAGCTACAGTTCTTTGAAAATCAGCCAAATTTCACACTTTTCCTAAAAGTTGGGTTTTTACCTAATTTGCAGCTCTAAATGACCTGAAACCCCTGTATATATAACCGATATATATGTATTTCTGTATGACATAGTATATATATGTACTATACTTTGATTACTGATGGTCCATTCGATAATCATATGGCATTGTTGGCCGGGAGATCCCGAAGGATTGTTCGGCCGCCAGGTTACAGTGTTATGAATAGGCCGCGCAGTGCGCTTCTTGTGGCTATCTAACCTGACCAAGTACTAGTAACGCATATAGGGAACCTACAGCTTAAGGTGGAATCCAAACCACAGAATCGTTCTGGCTTACTCCATATTACACAGGAAGCTGTGGCAGAGGTAAAGGTCGGGTTAATGGCCTTTGAAAATCATTGCTGAGACCGGGATTTCGATCTCCAGTCAGACGCCTTGAGCTACCAGATCGCTCTATTACTGAAGATAATAGAGCGAACAACAATTCATAATGTTATGACGCAAAGTTATAAAGTCATAATAATTTCGAAATAAGTTAAAAAATGGTCATAAACAAATTTCTTTTCCGTTTGGATTGTCCCGGCTTATCAATGAATTGTGTCTCTTTCATCCATTGCATCAGGAACAGCTTCCTCGAGGTCGAAGAAATCTTCCTCTCCTTCATATACTACATTCCAGGAACGCTTTCACGAGGCAGGCGAGAGCAATTTTTGCAAGCAGCTGAACAATGCAGTCCTGATTAGCGACAGCTGCATGGAGGAGAACAAGGTTTCTGGAAGGAATATGATACAACCTTCGAAGTAAACTCAAGTGCATCGTCTTTTATCATTGTTTTTTTTATGACTTTACGCCTCGTCGACGTCGAGTTCATTAGTGGCACGATCGGTCTGGGGACAAGGAACGTGAAGGATTTCGACCATGGCCTTTTGAAGGAAGCATCCCGGCATTCGGCTGGAGTGATTTGAGGAAACCATGGAAAACCCAAATCTGGATGCTTGGGCGAGAATTCGAACCGACGTCCTCCTGAATACATTTATTATTGTAACTGTAATAAGACTGGACGAGCCTTTCCTTCATCCTCACGGCAATGGGTACGTTTCTCGACCAAACCAACCTTTACTTGGTGGTACGTGCATATTGAGTGAAACGTTGCCGCATCTGATTTTGGTGGCAACCGTGCTAGTCTGAATGCATTTTTTGGGCAGATTTCTTAATCATTTCATATCTGAGCCTTCCAATGTTCCACAAGCAATTTTTCCGTACCGTTCCAAGATGATCTGTTCCCCTGCGTGTTCTCCAAATGTTCTCTGGAGGCTAGAGTTCTGAGAAGTTAGCATGCATGTTACTTTCAGATATGGTTGGTATTGAATCATGCAGTAGAAGTTTTCTTTCCCATAGCCGAAATATGCTGATATTAGATCACATTCAGCAAATGCATGGATGAAGAGGATGTGTGTGGGTTCAAACTCGTGGTACCAAAGCCCATTAGCAAAATGAGAAAGCCAATATACTCACTTAGAATCATCACACTGTCGAATTTTGCTGCTTGGGAAATTGCTGCGTCAACGATCAATCCAGCAGCATCTTGTTTTGCCTGTTGATCTTGGATGCCTCCTTTTTCAGTTTTTGCATTAGTATCAACATTACACAGTTCTTGCTGCTCTCATTTGCAGCGTCACTGTAGCACTTGTTTCCTCACTGAAAATGATGCCTGCTGAAGTATCTGATGTTTTCAAACTACAAATCATTTCAGATGACTTTATTCCTCTCTGCGCAGCATAACTTCGGTATCCGTCAAATATAACTGTGATGTTGGATCTATAGTTCGTTGTCAAATAGGCTTCATATTTTCCACAGAAGCAGCCAAGGTATTTACTACTATGTCACATAACCTTATGCAGGAGGAATCATCCGTGCATAGCAAAAATTTTTGTGTTGGGTGTTGTATCTAGAAGAGATTTAAATGCTTCATATAGCGACAATTTTTTTCCATTGTTGTACGGAACAAATTCAAATGGAACACATTGTTTCAATCCATTAAAACGGAAAAGAAATGGATTTATGACTAATTTTTGACTTATTATGACTTAATTTTGACTGCATAAATAAACTTTGTGCCATAACATTATGTTTTCAGTTTTGCAAATCCGTTTTTCAAACTGGTACAAATACCATCAGGTAATAGAACGAAATGGTAGCTCAGTGGTTAAGGTATCTGACTGAAGATCGAAATCCCGTTCTCAGCAGTAATTTTCAAAGGCCATTAACCCGAGCTTTACCTCTGCCACAGCTTGCTGTGTAATATGAAGAAAGCCAGAACGATTTTGTGGTTTTAATTCCACCTTAAGCTGTAGGTTCCCTATATGCGGTACTAGTACTTGGTCAGGTTAGATAGCCACAAGAAGCGCACTGCGCGGCCTATCCATAACACTGTAACCTGGCGGCCGAACAATCCTTCGGGATCTCCCGGCCAACAATGCTATATGATTATTGAATGGACCATCAGTAATCAAAGTATAGTACATATATATACTATGTCATATAGAAATACATATATATCGGTTATATATACAGGGGTTTCAGGTCATTTAGAGCTGCAAATTAGGTAAAAACCCAACTTTTAGGAAAAGTGTGAAATTTGGCTGATTTTCAATGAACTGTAGCTCGCTTAATTTTGAGTTTAGAAAAAAGTTTGTTATACGAAAGTTGTAGGAAATTTTGTCCTCTTTCAAATCGAAAATAGAATATTTCTTGATAGGACTTATCAGGAAGGAGTTATAGACGAAAAACTGAAAAAAGTACCCAAATTTTGATGTTTTTTGGCCACAGAAAATTGTGCCGAGGATGTTGGAGGTCGAAAACTTGGTTTCTGCATACTCTCACCAATATATACAAGATAAGAAAAAAAAATCTTCTACGTGATGTGATGTTTGTGAGACCCCCTTTTTACGACCCCGTTACTGGACTAGGAGGGAAACGAGTACACAGAAATACTCTAGTCTGCGAGTTTCCTAACTTTGGATGACTTATTAAAGCCGTACTCCTAACATCCGAGCGTGAATTAGTTTGTATTAGCTTCCAGTAAAACATATACAGGATTGATCGAAATACAGAAATTTAATTATTGTTCCTTGCTCTGAACAATCATCATGCACGCTAAACAATAGAATGAATTAGAAAGTACTTGCACATTAAAACTCTCAATATCACCCTTTTTTAAAAAAAAATTGAGAGAAAACTCCTTATGAGCTATACCATGTCAAGTCAACTATTAACATCACTGTTATTTCCACATTTTATTTAGTTGGAAACAATGTTGGTAGGTATGTATCTTTTTTTTTTTAAAAAACTTATATGACCAACTCTTTCTATCTATGACGTGAGGTATTTTTTAAGTGGATAAAATATTATGTTAAGGATTAATACTCTTTTTGCCTTCTAGTTGTATGACTGGTCAACGTCTGGGTCATTATAGACGGGAAAGGACTGAGGGCAAGCAATACTGCCATGATCTTTTAAAGCAGCCATCCTAACATTCCTCTGAAGTGATTTGGGAAACCATAGAAAACGCAGTTCTGAATGGTAGGACGGAGATTCGAACCGATGTCCTCCACAATGTGAGGCCACAGCGTTACCATTAACCCACCACCCTTGCAAATGATTCGCAATTTTTATTAAAACAAATTATGAACAAAAGGGTGAATATTTTAACTGTATGCGTTATGAGAGTATAGAGGGTTATAAAAAAGAATAACGAGGTAGAAAGATTCTTAATCAGTGGCGTAGTCATAAGCTACTAAAAATATTAATCATAACGTAACCAGTTATACGAGTATAGCTGCAAACTAGTTCAGATAGCTGTTGCGTATCAGGTAAAGTATAGTACGTATGTCATCTTAATTATCAGATCCCCGGAATAACATAGGAAAGGAAAATGTTGTACGAATTGATATATCAATTAAATCTTCAGAAATATAATCACATTAGGTCAGAAATACAAGTATTTCTAGAAACACGTATGGGATATTTTCTACTTGTGATTCTTATTTTCATGTTTCTTCAGCTACTCCTGCAATTGTCAGTACCTTGCAATCTCGACTTGGGCTTGTCTCTGTTTACCACAGATACGAACCGCAATGAAATCAGTCGCTCCACTGTATTGTAATTACAGACCACGTGACGAACTTTCGGCGCATCTAGGCAGGCATCGTCACCGGTATTAAAAATCGTTGAATAGTGAGCAGATGTTCTCGCTAATCGCAAGTTCCCCGTCACCAATGAAATGCGCATACTTAGTGGTGTGAAACGCATCTTTATTCCACGCTGACCTGAAATCCTAGCTTCACGTTAAAACTGCAGTGCTTCTTATTATTTCAAAGTTCAATCGTTTTCATATTCATCATTCGGAAATCAAGGAATCAACGGTGCAGCAATATGGCGCCACCAACTAAAACAACGTGACATATTTATTGCTCCCAGTCAAAAGCAGCCGCTGCAATGAACATTATGTCTTTAAGCGGATGATGCTCGTAATATTGTTGACAATGGTTGTTCTGTCGCCTGGTAACAGACGATAATCGTGCCCCTTGATGGAGACCTACAGTTTAACGTCAATACTGAAACGTCGACTATAACGCCGGAAATATGGTTAAACGATCGACGGTCGTCGGTCAGAGGGTTTCCACAATAAACATCCGCCTCCAGGTAAGTACACTTTTAATAGGGGGGAGGGGAAATTCTTGACCTGCCCGAAACTAGTACTAACCTGTTGAAATTTGTTTTAACTGCTTCCTCATAATGTCCACTTCACGTTTTGCACTATCCTATTTCGGATAAGTCGCCTCGAATTAAATTAAAAATGTCGAAATGTGAGAGCGACGTGCAGCTATTAGATGCCGCCAGCGCTGCAAAAGCAATGACAATCTTTTGAAATGATGGTTAAATCCTTTGTCGTAATATTTTCTTGCCGTTTTAGCTTCATTCCGTTGTAAAACGTGGCACGAAATTAACAGATGGAAAATACTTATCCGCGATACGGTACAAAAAGGCTCGCCATCTTGGAATCGATACAAGCAGCCAGAGACAATCGATAGCTTCCGTTATAAACAAATGCGCCGTTTCTGAGATGGATTCCGCAGAACGAATTTCCCGTAAACTTTTTATTCTTGGTCCAGGCCGAATTTCAGCCTAACCACGATCACTATGACAAAATTAAACTGTTTAGGTTGATATGATCCCTATACCGATAATTTTTGTGTCATTTTTGCAGTGCTGCTAACATTTCGCGGTTGCGGAGCGTCTGATATTTCGGCATTTTTAATTTAATTCGTGGCGACTTTTTCGAAAAAGGAGAATGCAAAACGTGAAGAGGATATTATAACAAAGCAGTTAAAATAAATTTCAACAGGTCAGTACCAGTTTGGGCAGGTGGAGAATGTCCTCTCCCACCGTTTTAATACTATAACTGTTGCTTGCACAATCATAGTTTTTGAAAAAGATTAGTGGAACAAAATGATTTAATAACCAGTAAGCGAATGTTTTTGATTACTATTATTTAATTGTTCTTCCTGGTGGTAGTTACGATAGTAGTACAGTCCTCTTTATCCATATCTCTTTTTCGGGAGTAGTTTGTACCAAAAGCAGTTCGTGTCATTAACACGAAATTACTAATAATAACTAATTGTGTTATTTTTTTGCAGATGGGCGGCATCTAATAGCTGTGCGTCGCTGAAATATTTAGAAATTTTTAGTATAATTATGACAACGTTTCCTAAAATAAGAGTACAAAACTTCAAGAGGACATTATAACGAAGCAATTAATCCAAATTTCAACAGGTGAGTGCTCATTTCGGGTAGGTGCCGAAACTCTTTCAATCCCCCTAAATTTCTCCCAAGAATATTCTGGCACGTGCTGCATTTCAACATAACGGGATTCTACGATAACCATGGCGCTGAAATTTGATGATGGATTCTTATGTAACTCGACCAGACAAATTCAAAGTAAAGAATATATATATATATATATCTCGCTTAGTTCTAGAGATATCAAAATTTACGTGGTTAGGTTGAAATGCGGCCTGGACCAGAAGAAATATTTCTCCATAGCCAAATTTGATAATGAATTCGTTTGTATCTCGAGGAGATAAATCGAATATACATATATATATATCGCTTAGTTCTCGAGATATTGTATCTCAAAAGAGGGAGGTTAGTGTGAGATCCGGCCTGGAGCATTAAAAAAAATTTCATCAGAACCACTATATCTAGATGGTGGAAATGCAGTACAGGTGTTTTACTTTCTTTCTACTGGTTGTTCTTGGGGTGAAATACGGCCTGGACCAGAAGATACGTCACCAAAAGCACAAGAAACTATACCTACTGTATAACTGATTTTTAACATGCTATATCTCGAAAACCAAGCGATACATCAAACAATTGTATTCTTTATTTTCAGTTTGTTTTGTCGAGTTCTACAAGAATTCATCATCAGATTGTGGCACCACGGTAATGATAGAACAACCCAATCTAACCACAATCTCAACTAATATTACCGCTACAAAATCAAACCGTGAAGTCACACATAATCACATGAAATATATCGCGAACTACAGTTTGGGCAATAACAAATTTGTCTGCATTAGGATTCCGAGTTCGCGTAGCAAAAATTAATTTCATTTTACACTTTCAGTATGAACTGCGAGTGTACTAACGCATGCGCTGTAATACATTAGCTGTATCGCTACTTAAACCTATCCTTCTGCCCTCTTCTCGCTCTTTCTCTACTATCACCACCATTTCTTATATTTAGGATTCCAGGCTCAACTACAGAGCACTGCGACACAGTGGGTTAAAATTTCCAAGAAGCAATAATGATCAATGCTGTTGTTAGTTTACGTGGGAAACCATATTGGCAAATAACGTTATGAGCGTCATATTCCTGGAATCATTATTTAATGCGGATGGAACGAATACCACATGTATTGCAATCTATGCTGCTTAGACGAGAATTAATATTATAATTATCGTTCCGGAAATAACGTTTTGTGATTTACGAGCGTCATATTCCCTGAATCACTATTTAATTCCTATGGAAGGAATCACACGTGTAACGCAACTATTATCATTTTGTGGTGGATAAAAATATTTCACAATGTATGTTGAAGTGACATTACTTTCATGGGAGCTAATGTGAGTGACTTCAATACTCAGCCAGGTGTCAGTAGTTCTGAGAGTATCCCGAACTGTGGAATTGTCTTCAAGTATGTATTATACCAAATTCAGCCTTTCTCTTCTTGATCTTCGCCAACATTTTCCTCTCTTCATGAATTCTTAACAGCACCTCTCCTTTCGCATTATATTCTACAATTTTTACTCCTTTCCCACTTACAGAACATGTGTTTACGTTCTCTGTTCATCTTCTTTTCTTAAAAATCATACTTCAGCTCCACAGAAAACATTTTGCCATTATGTTTCTTATTCAGCAGCTTCCTTATTTTTATTTCTGACTAGTTTACCCGGCACTCGCAGCAATGCTTTTTTTTTCTTTCTTTCTAAGTGGGTACGCATACGTAAAACGGTCGCATTTACGTTTACAAAATAAATGAAAATCTATAGGTTTTTGTGCATAAATTAAACTGAAAAAAGTTTATTCCAGTGCTTTGGGATATACAATATTTTTGGTATGAGTACCCAGCGTTGATCGTGGGCTGGATGTTTTAACCATATTGATCACATTTTAATAAACATACTGCCTCACCATCCACTTTGGCAGATTTCCCTATCGTTTTGGAGATACATACAAACACTTGTAAATTTGGAATAAGCGTGATGAAGGGGAAGAGTGAGTGCAGTTTTGTAAACTAAATGTAAACATCATTTTCACTTATTTTAAAGCTGATGTGTGCAAACTTCCTTCGATATCGGATAAAAAGAGGATTTGTGTGTTGTCACAAAAGCTTTAAAATACTTTAAAAAATTCAAGTTTGAATTTCTTGATCAGCAATTGTTCTACAGGAATAATTGGTCCAGTGCAGTTTAACAGGAAATGTTGTATACTCTAACAATATCACTGTCTAATTTACACACCGTTTTCGAGATATTTGAAAAATAAAACCTAAATGGTTTCAAGTGTAAATTTTGCTTAATTAGAGTGATGGGGGAAAGTGGGTGGGCTTTTTTAACTAAATGTAGACAGTATTTTACTCTTTGCTTTAATTTATACATGTGAAAAGTTCAATACAAATCGAATAAAAACAGTAAGTTTGTGTAAGGAACATTGGTAGTTAAGAGAGGAGGTAGCAAAGGGGAGAGCGGTTGGGATTTGGCAACCAAATGTAGATAGTATTTTTCTGTTTATTTTACAGAATACGTGTGCAAAGTTCTATCGATATAGGATAAAAACTGTGGGGATGTGTTACGAACATTGGCAAAATAATAAGGGGAGAGGTAAAGGCGGGGAGAGGTTGAGAGCTTGCAAACTAAATGTAGATCGTATTTTTCTGTTTGTTTTAGACTATGCATGTGCGAAGTTCCATCGATATCGTATAATAGCTGTTGGTATATATAAGAAACATTGGCAGAAATGGGAGGAGTAGTTGCTTTTTTTTTTAACAAAATGGAGACTATTTTTCTACTTATTTTAAGGTATGCATATGTAAAGTTTCATCCACATTGGATAAAAACTGTGGGTTTCTATAAAGATTACTGGAAATTAAAAGGGGAGGGGGTAAAGGCGAGAGAGGTTGTGCATTGGCAAATCAAATTTAAACACTATTTTCTGTTTGTTTCAAAATATACGTGTGCAAACTCCTTTCGAAATTGGATAGATACTGTAGCTTGGTATAAAGAACATTGACAATAATTAAGGGGGTTGAAAAGAGGTGAGGGACTAGTATAGACAGTATTTATTTCTTTGTTTTAACCTATACGAGTGGAAACTTCCATCGAAATCGTATAAAAATTGTGGTTCTGTATAAAAATTTAGGGGTAAAGGGGGAGAGGCTTTGGATTTTGGATTTTTTTATTGATCAGTAACCTAAAATAGATATCTGTGTCAACTTTCAAGGTGGTCGGTACCGATTGTAGCTTTGTATAAAAAACATTAACAAAAATTAATGGGAAGAGGAGCTGGTTTTTGTAAACCAAATGTAGACGGTATTTTTATCCTTGTTTTAAAGCATATTTGCAAAGTTCCATTGAAATCGGGTAAAAATTGTGTGTTTCTATAAAGATCATTGGAAATTAAAAGTGGAGGGGGTAAAAAGGGAGAGGGGTTGGCTATGGCAAACCAAATGTAGACAGTATTTTTCTGTTTGTTTTAAAGTATACGTGTACAAATTTCCATCGAATTCGGATAAAATATTTGGGTTTGTTTAAATTAAGGGGTGTAAAGGGAAAGAGGAGATGTTCTTTTTAATTTTTTTTGTAAGGCACCTTCACACACTCGCACTCAACAACTCACTAAAGTTCCATTGTAATCGGATGAACAGTATAGGAGCAAATAGAGGACAAACATTCATTTTTATAAATATGGATATGCAGACCATATTTTCTACGACATTGCTTTCTAAATGTTTTAGTCCTTGAACCAATTCTATATCCTCTCCTTCCAATCTTATGTCTTTATCCTTCACCTCTAATAACTATGGTCTTTCATTTCTTTTAAAAGTTCTCATTCCATACACCACCCACTTGGCATTCAGTGTCTTTTAACACCTCCCTCAATTCATTCTCAGACTCCGCAAACTCCCGTTGGCTGACATTCACAGGCGTTCTTAGTTCACTGATTTTTTTTTTTTTTTTTGTGTGGAGGTTATACAGTTTTTTTCGACTTGAGCGTCAATTAATCTTACTCTCATATTTCACCTGAACTATTTCCATTCTAAACACCTCAAATTATCTAAATTTATTTTTTTTATAATCAAGACGTGCGTATATTTATCGACAAAAGCCTCACAAATGTTAAAATCATGGATTTTCTCTCAGCTTGATGGTCCTGCTATCAAAATTTATTTTTGTCTGTAATTTCTTCTGCAGGCCACTCCCCGCTTGTTTCTCAAAGAAAAAGTCACAGGCGATCCTTCCTAAAGAACAGCTCTAGCCGACGAAAACGTAGAATCGAAGTTTATGGCGTTTTCGTTCTATTAAAATTTACTTTCCTGTTGTTCGTGTTATCCTGTGCTTTACTAAATCTATCATACAACTGCAGTCAGGCTCTCATTATTTTAAAATCAGGATCAAATGTCATTTATGAACTTCATTCGTAATGAAATGATTTCCGTTCATAACAATAATTTTACTGGTAATAATTTTAGGAGTAACGTAATAAAGAAACGACTCATAATCAGAAAATGATTACCCAGGGATATACTGAACAAGAATTTGAACTGAAAAGTCGTAAAATGTAACAGCAACTGAGTTATGAAATTACCACTGTTGCATATGCAGAATCGCAATTGATCAGTAAGTAATTACGATCGTTGCCGGGTTTACTTTATACAGAAAACAGCAATAAAATATCAGAAGTTGGACTTAAATACGTAGTAGAAGTAAAACAATGCTTCTCAGATTAAGGTGACACATTAAACGTCAATGCACAATCGCCATTTGGTAAAACCTTCAATTAGTTACTAACCAGTGACGCTTTGGTTAGATACATTCCATCTCAATATTCTTTCTCATGACAACATACCAAAAAAATTCCAGACCTCGTAAGAGTGGAATGGTTTGATTCTCAAAAGTAAAGTATATATAATGATACACTGGCGACCAAATGCCATTACCAGTCTGATCTAGTGAAACGTGATAAAAACACGTGATTATTCAGGGATTGCGTATAAGGCTTGAAGCATGCAGAAGAACATTAGTAATATTACTTAAAAAAATAAAAAAACATCTATTAAATTTGAACTAAGAATGGGTTCCAATAGAAAGTTTGAGAAACAGGTGATACATATTACAGCTGGACACACTTTAGCGGGACCAGAGGAATATCTAATTTCGAACAGAAATGGCTCAATGTCCCCGCTGAGTTTTAATGATCAAATTGTGTTTCACAGCTTATTTCATTAGTGAACGACTAATATATCCGTCTTCAAGTTGAGTTCGGGGCAGTATGTCCATATATCTAACCGCTAGCAAGTCATTCCACGGCTGAGATGTGATTCGCGATGATACAAAGTCCTAAATTCTGAAGTGATTAAGTTGTACCAGATGGTAATTAATTTAGTTACATAAGCAACTAAACTTTATCCTCATTCCTTTCGTTGACCATATTTAGAATTTTTTCCAATTTTGTTTGCATCTAACACAATAAGTTCACTGCTAATCTCTATTCACTTGAAAGAAGAAATTAGATGAGATCCGTTTGCGGCTTCAAATACGCGTCCTTTTAGAAGACAAAGTTCTCTCGTACGAATAGTTACATCACAAACGGTAACCGCTATATTCGAATACCTCATTAGCAGCGAACTGGTGAAGCTTTTATAAAGACCCACTTCCTGTAGCCGGAAATCCATAAATAGTCTGGGGACGTGGGTGGCAGGATACAGGGTCAGTTAACGACGCTACACAGCGTAATTCCAATTTGCAACTGTGCAAGGCCACATACAACAGAACATGTATGCGATATTACCAGCTGTTCTACTGCAAGCATCCTGTAAGATACAATGTTAGTACAAGTACATAAATTTAATTTTGTTTTTGGCTCTCTGTACCTACAGGTTTCAAAGTAAAACGCCTGTTTGTGGAACTGAATATTGTTAACTTTCATACGTTATTCTGACATGAACAAATCAAAACATCAGGTTACCAATCATCCACCCGATCATGATGGATAAGCGGTAACGTTCTAGCCTCACATTCGGGAGGATAAGGATCCGAATCCTCGTGTGACCATCCAGATTTAGGTTTCCCCAATCCTTTCCCGTCCTAATGACATCGACGAGGCGGAAAACGATAAGCTAAAAATAAAAATCAATCATCTAGACATAGAGCTGAGCTGCCTGCAACAAAAGAATAACACTAAGCCAATGGCAGTTCTACGAATTTTCGGAGCCGGGACAAAAGCTTTAGATAAGGACCCTTCAAACATGGTTTTGTCTTCCCCCTCCTCCAGAATGTTTCCGCCTGCCCACTGCACTGCTTAAAGCATTCTCATAAACATGAATTAATGTTTGTGCAGGTTAATAAGAAAGATATTTTGACACATTTTGCTGTTCATCACTTAAAAATAACAACAAATCTGTATATTGTAAAATTGTTTGGAGTCACCCTACGTGAGCTGGGATTCAAACAATCTTTCTGCAAGGTTGTTTCAATATATATATTAAAAAAACTATAATCACAGTTATTATATAATACCAAAAGATAAAAACAGTGATAAACTATAGTGATATAAACAAAATTTTACTCTATAGAAACATTGCCGCAGGTGAAGTAACCATTCGAATGAGACCTATGAAATCTGTGCATCTATCCAATACGTTTAAAGAAATTGACATTATAAATTAAAGCAAATAACATCAAAAATGTTTCAACTGCTATAAGACACATTAAAAATGTTTTAGATATTGATTTCAGTAATAAATAAGACTTTAAAATAGAATGTGCTGGACGATATCCGCTGGAGAGTAGCACTGGAATCACTGTGCAATAATACCTTACATAAAACAGCTACTATCAACTACATGAATTAAAAAGCACAGTAATATTTTTTATCGACAACAATTCCAAATGTGGTTATTAACAGAGTGGTGATATAAGTAATAATCTAAGTCAATCCTACACGTTCGATTCGTAACTGTATCCTGGTATCGAAGTAGCAGCATATTGACAATGGTAATACAGTATCCATCTGAGCTGTAATTCATGTACTGAATACCCAATTATAATCAGAGACGCGTAGCTACCTGTCTTCAGCTAAAGCCATCCTTGGGGAAATCAAACCTGTGTAATTCCAATCGTCCAACACAAACAGCTTCAGCAGACATCACCGAGACGGCGCCGTAATTCCTTGTTGGTAATTACAAGGATCGGCTGCGACCGACCAGCCCACGGCGATCCGCTTTGTCACTTGCTGGTAACATGATTGCCCCTCAGAGATTGCATTAATCTCTGGGTAGTGTTGTAGTGTCAAAGGGGATGTGTATCAAGACAATTGAAATACACAGGCTACTGTGCCCTTATAATGCTTGTTAGTTTGTTCCTATTTGTTGATTACGACATGTCTCCTCCTCCAACAAATTTACCTACTAGTCCCTCAGCACACGAAATAAAGAGAATTACAGAAACATTGCATATGATTCTATAATAAAGAGCGCTGATTTTGTTTAGAAAAAGATAAAAGAAACTTAGAAGATCAGTTAGTTCAGACCTGTGGATGATATTATACAGCAACATATTTTAACGATCGGTCAGCTTTCGATTACTTCTATTACAAACACAATAATTCATTAATTTCTCTGATTACATGACAAACTAAATGAAAACATCGTCAAGAAGTTATATCTCCCGCTGCAATCATAAGACTTCTCACACCGTAAGTAATATAAGAATGATAAAAAACTAATGATTCATTAGAATTTTCCTTTAATGTTCCATTGTTCTAACTGCTTAATATTACATTCAAATCTGTCATGATTATTAAATTTTGCTCCTCACACATGAATCATGTTATTAATTTCAGAATATATATTATCTCTATTTGATGGTCTTCTTGTGATGTTGTCAAATTCACTTCCAGTACCGTGTTTGATACAAGCTTAGTTTCTACTCTCATAAAAATAATTCTTCTGCTGAACTATGTGTTAGAGGTCACTAGTTTTTTCGCATTCTCTTGCTCATTATCAATCCCACTCCTCTAAACTCCGATGTGTGTTAATTATTCTATATTCCCCAGATGGAGAATCCTACACTTTCTTCCATTTGACCTCAATAATCCCACCAATATCTAACTGAAGACGTTTCATGTCTACTTTGGCACATGTCTACTTTTTTACACTGTGACATACAGAATGTTTCTATTAATTCTTCCCCCTCGAGTAGTTGTCACAAGGGGACAATTTTCATTGAGAATATTTTGCCGTACACTATTTCTCTCAACACATATTTGAAATTTAAAGCAATGGTTTCCCTCTGTCATTTGCATCACATTGCTATTTATCATTTCTAATTTAGTGTCTTTAGGGACCGTTTCCAACCCGAATGGTCAACAGTTACTTTGAACCAAGCATTCCTCTGTCGTCTTATCAGAAGGCAGTTGGAAAGTAATTGGTCCTTCATGTACGGGGAATCATTCGTCATCAGAGTATTAGCCTTTTTAAGCATCACGTACCATCCGAACCTGGAGGACTCGGGAGGACGTGGGTTAAATCTCCGTCGGGCCATTCAGATTTCGGTTATCCAGGGTCTCCAGAAATCGGTTAAGGTGAATACCGAGATAGTTCCTTTAAAAAACCATGGCTGAATTTCTTCAGGATTATTGCACATCCTCTAAAAATCCTCTTCTGCCTCTAAAGACCTCAGCAAACAGAAGTTACACATAACTTGAAGCAGAGTTTGGCATTTGTTACAACCACGAGGATATGTAATCATCACACAATACCCGCTACTTAAACGAAACGTGGACTAACTGATAGAACCGCCAGTGTGTCTACTGCCAAGTTTACACGATGCGAATTGACTGGAACGAGTGTACTGTCTTGCTGCGCGCACAGCACTGGATAGTCCACTCTCCTGTGAACAGGTATAAGACAGATAGTTCACTGAGGATAGTGGACTCGGTTCACGACCAACGTTTGGCCTGCGAGTTCAACAATCTAGATGATGACAACTAACAAGTCGCGAAAGCGGAATGAAACAGAGGCATTAAAATCTTTAGAACTGCATGAAAGTGATGAAATTCCGTGGAATTTCAAGAACAAAGATTTTAGGGACTCTAATATCAAAAAATTTCTTCATAGCAGTTTTATTTTTGATGTATCGGAAAAAATAATTCACAATAGCTCTTCAAATTGCGATACAGTTAGTCTTGAAACTTGCTATTTTTTTTTTTTTTTAAATGCGCTGAGGAATTTAAAGCATTTCTTTTTAATATCCACTCTTTTAACGTTTTTCTACGTTTTATTTTATTATTATTCATATCATTCAACATTATAATCAACAAATTAGCTACGATGTTAATTCCTTTCTGTAATATGGACATACTTTTTTCAATAAGATCACAATGTAGGAGTAGAGAACTGTCCTCACAGAATGCCAGGATACTCCTCAATCTCCACCTCAGATATTACACGTTTCACAAAAAAATACACTTATTACACGCTGAATTTAGTTAAACGTTTAAGGACAGATGGTAATACTTCACTTGCTTCATTAGTACTCAGTACGACCTAGCAACAGGTATAAAATGATTGGCGACAGCAAGAGCATACGGCCGTAAAACCATAGCTCTAAAGTAGACAATTCCAACGATCAGTAAAATCTCTAGAAGTCAGCCGACCCCAAAATGTCGAGTAAAGGTTCTGAAGAATAATAAAAAGAAATTCTACAGAAACAAATGGTTATGAATGATTCCTGATGAATAAAACATCATCTTGCTGCACGGACGAAAACGTGCCAATTAAAAGACTGGTTCATCAAGCGTGTACGGAATAGGCAAAAGATTATTGCAGAAGGTGTGAAAAAATCAAAGATAGAAGTCGTTTATGTCTTTTTATTTGCATTACAGCATTATGTTAAACTGCAAAGCGATTATGGAGCTAAATTGAAGTTCTGTTACAAGATAGTATTATTCTATGTTGAATACATTGTATTTAGATTACTGTGTCAGGTGAATTTACAATCCTGACGAACTCATTTAAAAATGGGAACAGGAAAAGCTGGCTCTTAAACACGTAGCACAGCGTTGCCTTGCTGGTGTCCACGTGTCCGGTCTAAGCTGGTCTGAGTGGCCACGAGCGAGCAAAGCGCCGCCGGAAATCTGTCGGTAATGACTGCAGCGGACGCCAATCAAGTTAACCGCACGGCCCTTGGGCGCTGTGACCCGAAGCCAGCAATGAGCAGAGCCTTCCTCAAGGCTTCCGCCGGAACAAGGAGCTTCAGGCAGTCGACCACTCGACCAAGTGGATAGTTAGCCACGCCTCAGCGGTACAGACATCTCGTGGCTTGCCGAACTCATAGTATACAAATGAAATTCACCAACACTCTACGCCTTTCTGTAGTGCGATTCACTTTGATGTTAGATCGAATGAATAATGTGTATGAATATTCTCTACATACACTGGTGTGTTAAACTTAATGACGAGACAGATAAACTAACATAACGTATTAACTACTCTGTGGAAATGGACGAAAGTGTGCCAGAGATCTTCCATACGTGCACAGAAAGATGGACGTTACATGGCGTAAGGTCGGCGCGACTATAACGCCAAAAGTTTATGGCTCTGCAACAGGAAGCAGTTGAAGGGCAGGACAAGACAGTGTGTGCCGATCATTGAGCCGTTAAGGTGCACTGTGGTGATGTACTCCTTTGTAACATGGCGCGGAGGCCACATTTGGATGACGTCACCCACGTGTTAATCATCGGGAAACTGCAAGGGTGATGTGTGAGATTTATATTGCTCACAGCATTTTTTCACTTGCAAGGGAAGCGTTGCAAATCACAGGCACTGCTGCACGAAGGAGAGAAGGTGGTCAACTACAGTAAACCGCAGAAGCAGACGACAGCTACATTCCTTATAGCTTCACGCAAAACCTATGACACGGATTTTGATTGGATATTCACAGTTTGAATGCTTAGGATCTGCAGTATGTCATTTTACTACGTGACCAAGCGCAAGAGTAGGAAACTATAATCGGCTCCTAACTTCAAAAGATAATTGTTGGAACCACAACAAGAGTTTGCAATTTCATCAAAGATAAACGCTACAAAAAGCCTAACATTTCGTACAAAAAAATTAAGTTTACTGAACTATGCGTAATAAGAGGTCACTCTTTTTTTTTCGCATTATCTTACCCGTTATAAATCCCACCCCCGTAAAATCCGATGATACCTTGTGTGTTAAATATCATACACTTTCTTCCATTTGACCTTACTAATTCCACCAATATCTAACTGAAGAGGTTTCATCTCACTGACTCTCTATCATTTTTTTTTTTTTTTTTTTTTTTTTTTTTTGCGTTGATACTCTATGTTTGTGGTATTAAAAATTTACAACCAGATTATTTTTCGTGATAACGAACTGTCGATTTTACCCTTAAGATTCCGTCAATATTGTTGTTTACAATTCAATCTTTTTATTGGTTTTTGACGTAACTCTGATTATTTATTTCTTCAGTTTTCTGGATTGCTGGAAGTTAAGATACAGTAAAAACGTAACTCAGAGTTGAAGCAACCTCCGTTTTAAGAATTATTGTTGCTCGAAAATCCAACTATCCTGCGTACTCACATTCGACCACACAATTCGGTCCACGCGTGCGAAGCTGCAGACAACGCCAGTGGTTTATAAGTGTCTCAACACTACCTGCATCTTAAAGTGTCACGAATCAAGCAGGACTGAGAAATGAATCTATGCCTCGTGTTTGGACTTGAATCATCGAACTGTTGTTTAAGTTGTTCAGTGGTGGCAGAATAAAGGAAACGAGGTGAGGGAGGAAGAGAATGATGGGATGATGTCCGAGTGACGAACAGCGAATTTTACTACAGAATGTGCAAGGTAAGTATCTAAAACAATCTATAATAAGATTCAGAAAACTCACTGATTGGGATGCGAAAGGGTGTCATCAAATCACTTACACAGAGGATCATGTAAATTATTTTTTATATACATTTTATGCCATTTCCATTACATTAATCCTGCTTTCTTCATAGCAATGAGCTTGCGGCCGATTAGCTGAAGCTACTAAGTTCACCAATAAAAGGGGAGCTGACAATGGAACCACAGAATTATTTTTTACTGTTGTTTCTAGATGGAATCTGTTTGTTTCTTATAGTATGAGGCCCGTTCACTGTCCTGCACTCTCTCTAAATGTTTTTGTTCTTCTGCTGTTACAGTAATAGATGCCGCTGGTAAGCATTGAAACTTTTAATTTCTCTTATTGATTTAGCTTCGTCTACAGCGATGTTCACTGCTCCGGTCTCGGGTTCGAATCCCGGCAGGCGCAGGAATTTTGAGAGTTGTGTTTGGTTATATGAGCTATGCCAGGCTGCTCCGTGGTTCGGATTCCACGTTAAACTGTAGGTCCCAGAGGAAAGGAACTGGCCGTCCTACCTCTAACAAAATCGCTTAGTATGCCTCCTTCGGGAGGATCAAACCAACCTTTGGGTTGTGGACTAAGTTAAGTTTAAGTTACATCGATGTCATTAGAGGTGGGAAAAGGACTAGGGGCCAAGAAGGGGAAAAAATTCCAACATGGCATTTTTAAAGGAACTATCCCGGCATTCACGTGAAGTAATTTGGGGAAACCAAGGAAAACTCAAATCTGGATGGTGGGATGGGGATTCGAACCCGCGTCCTCCCGAATTCGAGGCCAAGAGCGTTAACGCTCACCAACCATGCTCAGCAAGATTTAAATCATCAAGTCTTAGGTTGAGTCACCGCATTTTTCAAAACAACTGGCAACTGAACTCGCGTGTTGAACATGGACAAATATTATATTATTAAGATCTATTACAAACTTCTATTCTAACATGTTTTATTTATTTTACTAATTGATTATATAAGTACTGTTCTGTAGATGTTAAAAAGGAATTGCCATACTAAGAGGCGACCATACACGCCATAATAGATTTCGTTATGAAAGAAAGCACCCGGTTCAGCCATATTGATGGGGGAAGACATCGCTGATCTTGCAGAAAACCTGCCTTCTTCTTTGCTCTGCTCGTCACACTGCAGCCAACTCAACAGCACAAAAATTGACCTCAAATGTCATTGCTCTTGCCAGAGCCACGAGAGGTAAGTTTAGAGGAAGGAACGATATACTTCATTACCCGTGTTGGCAACCAACCAATAAGTCAGAAGTGTGCAGAACCCTAATTTCAAGTCTACGTAGCAGCATCACGATAATACATACGACTTGAGACGCATAAATTATATGATACGTAATATTTGATTGTTTAGATCGCCTTGCAGGCGAATAGTTACGATTTAAACTGTTTTATGTGTGATATATCGTGTTTTATGGCATCTAAACGCAACAGTATGTAGCTGCATTTGAAACTTCCAAAAGTGTTCTGTTTTGCGTTTCTCATATAATCATTTAAGCATCTTATTGGGGTGCTAGTGTGATCGATAACAGAAATTTACAATTCAGTTTTAACGCTATTCTAGAGCTCATTTCATGAATCGATAATGGAGTAATTGTTTGTTTGTATACGATTTATTATTGATTAACTGCAGGTGTGATTGTATTTATAGTTCCTTAAATTCTTGCCATTTCAAATATCTGTTCAGAATCAGCCAATTACGGGATAACCAAGTTGCACCAATCAAATTAAAATATTTTTAAGGGACATGCCTTATAACATCATCACAGCATTCCATAAGATATCTTTTGCTTATTATGATCAGATCATCTGGTCAAAAGATGGTGATCATTTCTGACCTATCACTTTGGTAACGATGTTACAATGCCATCAATGATTTTACCTTGTTTAAACTCGATATCTTCAGTACATCGTAGATTTTTAATTGAATAAGTGGATATGTCATCATCTTCTCCGTTATCTTATTCAAATATATAAATATTATAATTTTGCGAAACCTGTGTAACCTAATAACAGAGCTTCTACGGCTATACATCTTAATCTTGTAATTATCTTGGATAAACAAAACCGGTTTTGCAGTAAATCCGAACCATTAAAGTGTTCTAGACTACTAAACTTGCAGGCTTTAGCAGTCATGAAGACGTGGGTACGAATCATTCAGAATTCCAGTAGAAATGGGATTTAGGGTTAATATGGAGCATCCAAGCATCTCTAATGCACGAAGTCAGTTTTTTTTACAGAATTGTTTATTTGTTTAATTTTCTAAAGGTAAGAATATTAAACCGTAATTTATTATGTTCTATATATAACGCTAAGCTTTATTCCTTCTTTTCTTTCTTTTTTTCCTTTAAAATACTTTGTTTTATGGTGACTGTACTCTTTTGGCGAAAAGCATAATCACCTGTGATGCGAATAATTAGTCTTACTACAAGTCGTTGTCATTCTTTCCTCCCTGTGATGTACTCTGTTCCACGGAATAAGATTCCGCTGAGAGAAGGACTCTCGGTATGAAAATTCGCTTATTTATTGTCAAGTGCCTCGTAATAGAATACCAGATGAATGGGAAATGGTCCAGAGAAGATTCTCGCCTTTGTGATTAACCAAATTCCAAAAGTATTTGAGAGTAATTGAAAGGGACGCGAATGTAAACACTGTTGTTTGTGATATAGTGTAGTTAATTCTGTAGGTATTTAGATTAATACATCGTTTATATCATTCAGCTGATGGTTATGTATTTGATCGATTGTTAGAATGGTAGAGTAACAAAATATTTTAATAAAATTTTGATTAACGAAATTATTTACTAAGGGAGAACATCAAGTATAATAATGAAAATACTGTGCAAAAAAATTAATTAACCCGCCAGTTAACTGAAAAGAAATTGTAATCAAGAAAAAAGCAGTTCTAGTTTTACAGTCTCCCCTCATTGCAACGTCTTGTTGTTACTTGTACAAATGCTAGGAGAATATAGTTTTCGTTAATGTTTTCTTTTGTCTTGTAGACAAGGAGTGAAGTATGACCACTAGTGTACCATACGGTATAAATATTTTCATTTTCAGTATATGTACTGAGCTCCGGAATTTTTAAGGTTTAAAAATATGACAACTTTTTAAATTACAAAATTATCATTTTAATATATTAGTTTTGACAAAAAATCATTATTTTTTTGTTCATATTGATTTCATTTGTTTATGTGTATTTTTTTAGTGTTCCGTTTCGGTTATACATTTTTATGAGCAGGTTACATGAGGTGCCACATTGCTGATCGAAAATGATTAAATTAGCGTGAGAAACTAATCTTCAGTGTTTATGGTGGGGAAGATGAGTTTCATGAAACTACACGTTCAAATCTCAACAATTATTTTAGGAACCATCGTGAAATATTATAGGGATGAAGTCGAATAGCCATTTTTAATTTAGAGTTATTCAAATTATAAGATTGCCATACACGGCATCTCGGTCTTAATATCTCCGTTCGAAAACATTTGTCTTCGGCATTTCAAAACGCATCGTCGTTAGCCGTATATTAACTACGAAAAATTTACTTCATGCAATATAAATGTGATATCTCCGCTACCAATTTTGTATTCATTATTTCTTTCACTATGTTCAATTATACGAGGTGTCAATCATGGGCGCCGGCAGGATTACTTTAAAGGGAGATGCAACTGTATCTTTTTTATACATTATAAATAACACTTATTATTCATTAACTAAGGATACTGAATTTATTGATAAGGTGTTGAACAAATATGGTCAACAACCTAGGCGCCTTATTAATCAAACAGTAAATTTAATAATAAAATTTTTGTTCTTAATTTTTATGTGTATTTTCTTTCATAGCAAGTGCATCCCCTTGCACCCTCCACCCGGCACCCATGGTATTAATTAAAACAATCGAGTTGATTAGCGAACTACAACAAGAAGAAGGCTCAGAATCAAAATACTGCTCAATAGTTCTTGATTTTGATTTCACTGTACCCCCTGCGTTTGCTGTAGGTTAGCATTTCTCAACCTTTTTCAGCACGAGGACCACCAAAATGTCAAAAATAATGCTACGCAACACCAACTTATATATACCTAAAGTTTAACTACCATATGAGTTGTTATCGACACCAACCCGGTGCCTGAAGACCTACATTGACAACACATTCATAAAACGATCATGAACTTAATTCTTAAATGTATACTGTTCTCTTTGATACCAGCTGAAAACACATTTTATTGAAATAACAATTCAATCATATCACATCATATAACAGTTACCAAGAGTGGTGGTGTAACGGTTAGCGTTCTGGCCTCGCATTCAGGAGGACGACGGTTCGAATCCATGTCCGGGAATCCAGATTTGGGTTTTCCATGGTTTTCCAAATCAATTCAGGCAAATGCCGGGATGCTTCCTTCAATAGGCCATGGCTGAATTCGTTCCCATTCCTTGCCCCCCATTCTTTCCCGTCTCTAAAGACCTCAATGTTAAGAGACGTTAGGCAGTTAAAAAAAAAAATATATAACTTATTTTTGCTGATCGTTGAAATTGTGATGGCTTTCCGAAAGTTTGTTAAATAGCACTACGGGTACTGTATCCACTTTATGTGAACAAATTTTAGGTTTTTTTTTTTTTTGTTCTGATATCTCTAATTCAATTAGAACTAAATTTTTAGTATTTTGCCTGTGCTCCATTGCCCTCTCTTCGCGGACCCCAAGTTGAGAAACACTGCTGTATGCTAATTCAGATATGGTTGCTTTGAAATCCTTCCACACAATGCTTTCCCTGATCAACATCGAAAAGTACCTTTTAAGAATCCTTTTTCTTGTGAAATCTGATAATGTCAGGTACTTTTGACAGACTTTTGCTATTACTAACGCCGACAAAAACGTATTATGTTATTTATCAGCACAAGGAACAGAGAGAAACTTTCGCATCATAAACAATGCCTATGAACTGAGAATGGCTAAAATACTTTGTTCATAATCGATTTTTTTCACCACATGGCTGTCCTGTTTTTAGTAACACTATCCATTTTGTAAAAGTTTAATACATTTTATATATAGAAAATATTACATTACTACGTTTTAATCGTTATAAAATTAGTAAGAGTTCGTTAAGCCGTTTCACAGATGTAGAAAATGTATCTAGAATCTGGAAATAGCTCGTAAGGCGAACCTCACGCAACCTCTGCTCATGGGAGAATTTATACGATTTAAAATTCTGGGCGCATTCCTTGGGTATGAATTATGAGAACAATTTTTTTTTTGCTGTGTTCTAAGCTCTTCGAAATTCCAGTGTGGTGACGGCCGCATACCAGAACGGTTCCAGCTGCTGCCAACAGTTTTTACATTAAATACATCTCACGAAAAATTACTAATCTGAAATAAAGGGTGAGCCTCCTCACATAACAAATGTGTAAATTTCTAAGAAACGTAGATAATTGTTTTGCTTGTATTGTAAAGGTCTAAGTTTCAAGGATATCTGAACGATGTTGTGGCATGTGGTCGATTCAGGGCCCTATCTAGGCTGTTCTAAACATATAGTAGAAATTTATGGCAACATCACCTTCAAATTAACGTTCCTTTAAGAAATGTTAAAGGAATTGGAATCTGGTATTATTTCTAATGATAAGATTCGTTCGCTGTAATGAGTACGATTAACTGTTAGAATACCCTGCCGGCGGAGGTAAGTGTTATTAAATATTCCACACTGCTTAGAAAATATTTTTTTGTGTATGGAAATTAACATATAAAATCATTCCCCCCACGCTGTTGAATTTAACATAGTGTATGTGTATGTCCCAATTTCTGACCCGAACATTCGGACATTTTACGATGTAACAGGTTGTCACCTCCTCCTCACTTCGCCTAGGTTTTTTTTTTTTTAGTCGGTTTGAAACTTATTTCTTATGAGTCGGTTAGAATTTCTATTTGTATTATTATTTTTATTTTAAAAAAAAATTAATACAACACGTGAATATACTTTGTAACAATTCTTTTTAATCACATCTAAAGTTCCATTCAATAGTAATTATTACAAATACATACATTCACACTAGCTAACAATCTTTTTTTCTTCTCCTTTTTTTTCAAACTCACCAAACCAATCGAAGAAACTAATACTAAAAAAAACTAAGACATTTATATTATTCCAACGACATACAATATACATATCGTCTGTGGAATTCTCGTTACTATAAATTTTGCAAAAAAATATACACAAATCATTAATTATTTATTTACCATAAGTATTCCAAGTATATAAAATACTAATTTCTTAATTTATAAAAAATGGTGCATCATAAAATGACCATATGTCATAAGGTTCATTTGACAATGGTTCACACTCTGAAAACCTTCCAAGTGATTTCCAAGGAACAAAATGCTCTGGTAGTGTTTTATTTTATTTCAGGAAGCAGTATAAGCCATTTTCTGTAAGACGATCGTTAACTTGTATGCGCATTGTTTAATTTTTAGGCAAAATTCAGAGATTCTCCAGCATTCACCTAGCTGATTACGCACAAGTAGAATAAAAACTGTACGTTAGGCCCAATATTTCTAGTTGGAACACTTTTATCTCCCGAAGTCAAGTAAAATGGTGGTTTAACGTGCATCTACAAATTGTCGGTTTGATGGTGATACACAAAATCAACTATGCCAAAACTCAATCATTTAGAGGGAGGCAGAAAGAAGAAAGCCCTGATATTAGCACCTAGCAATCATTTCCACTTCTCACCGCTATTTTATTACTGTAGTAATTTGCAAAATGATTTTGACTTCCATCTCAAACCTGTTGAGTTTGTCTGTATGTTCGTTTGGACCAACTGTAATTCGTTTCTACAATTATCAGATTAAATTTTGTTATAATTTTGTTTGATATGTTGCACAAAGAGTAAACACCTTATCTGAAATATCAATTTTTAGTTTATTTTTGAGCTAACATCTCATATACGGAAAGGTGAAAGGGAATTCAGTTTTTATCTCCAATAAGTATTTATTAACAAAGTAAATTTTTCATCATTTTGACTGAATTTCAGAATAAAAAATGATTATGTAGTTCAAAAATTATGATTGAAAGTAATATTTTAAGAATCCAGTTAGTTTTGAACAATTTCATTTTAGGGTCGTTATTCTATTGGCTTTGGATGGCTGAAAACCCCTTCTTGTTCGTTAAATTTAATGCAATAATGATGGAAATTTTCTTACTCATTTATATTGCAATTTTCGCCATTTTAGGGTTGAATGTCTTACTGTAGCCTTAGGTTCTGATGCTGCTTCCGTTTGTATTAACAAAGATCACAGCGAGTCATGGTGTGTTTGTAAGGTGTATTCCATGACACATTGTTCCTTTCTGACCACAATCGTGCAGTTAGTCTGTCTAGCAGCAGTGACTCCTGTTTGAAAATTGGCAGAGAATCAGCGACTGTCACTGGAGAGAGCAAGCAGGAGTCTCATCTTCGAGAGATAGGGAATGTAAACAAGTTCTTCTTCTGTCACTACCTTGCGGAAATATATAGTTTATCCGCGAAGAATGTGGCCAAACTTATTCATCAAAACGCCGGCAGGTCATAGCGAGTTTCCTAAGTGACGTTTCTTCGTGGAGGTTTATTCCAGTTATTGGAAAAGTCACTATTCACTCTTCCACGCATTTGAACTGTGATTGAAGGTCGTCGCGAAGGAGAGTTGTTGTCTGCGGTCAAAAAAGTTTGGACCGGTCGTTACTGATGATAGTGGTGTTCGTCTTCCGTTTTACATTGTGAGACATGAACTATGCTTTTCGTCAGGAAACAGCATTCTAAAATTCATCAACGATCGGCCACGTTCTGCAAGTGAGTGCTGACCTTTCCCACTTCGCATAACACTCATTAGTAGTGCAGATTGCATATTCAGTGGTAATTACTACCAATCATTGAGTGTGCCATAACAAATGATTCTTCCAAGAAAGGTTAACAAACATCTAAACCAGTTACTGAATATACTCTTGATGTTTCTATCATCAGTCTTCAAATCTCCGTAGCTTAGTCAGCAATTCGAACTTGAACAATTTTTATTTAAGTGATTTTGAGGAATTATTAATAAGTGATTATATTTACATGACTTTAATCTCGTTGCAGCAAGGAATCAGTTTTACTACAATTCAATTTAGATGCCACCCTCTGAAGTTTGCGTTTGGACTGTAAATGGTCAGCGTGGGACGTGAAAGAGATCCCACTGCACGGCCTTGCTCGAATGGCCCAGAAGTCCAGAAAAGGCTTGCTACAAATATCGCGTGAACCAATTGGGTCACCTGAAAAGGCAGGCACAGTAGTGGAAACCTACTGTTCCCAACTGTTCGGAGCGTTTGCGATCTGGTCAAGTTCAAAATTGGAATGTCAAGAGGTCCCTGCACATCGAACTGCGGACAGAATTGGGTAGATCCAAGCCAAATCTATCGAAACGACGTTGTACTGTGTGAATGAGGTGATTATTAAAACCACGATACACGCTCCAATGCCCCTACGCCCATAATCCAACCACGACGAAAATCCGTTTCGAGCAACACCCACTGCACTTGATGTGCAAAATGGTTTTAAACCTGTTGCAATATTTAGCAGTGTATTTGATGTTTGTGACTCGAGAATAATAAGAGTATGATTGTAAACTGAACTGCTGTTCTACCCTCAATTTTTTATTTTTTAAAATACAGTGATAAATGCTACTTCGGCATACAACAAACTTACTGCCGTAGTACGTTGGACGTTTCTTGATGGCAGTGTGGTCAAGTCGTTTGTGTTGGAGGGCGAGAGTAATGAGGCGTAGGCCTCATTCAGGAACAGCCTCCTCGCTCGCTTGGCTAATGAGAAGTTTTGTGAACCAACAAAAGGAGGAAACTCCCTCCTGACATTCAAGGAACGTGGAGGAGGAGAGGACGATGCCTCGCGTTTAATATCCCTTGTCTTTCTTCCGATGGAGTTTCTAGTTCCAATTTTTATAGTGGTCACATCAGTATTATCATAGAAACATTATTATTATTATTATTATTACTAGCCTTGGAAGCCGTCAAAAATGATAGATTGAACGGATTTTTGTGGCAAGTTATTTCTCCGCGGATGCTTAACTAAATAGAATTCTCATCTAATAACGCTTCAACTTGGGTAACATCTCTGGCCGTTGTAGCCTGCCAACGAAAGGTGCGAGAGTGGCGCCACAGAGTTACGGATGAGGCTACACGATGACCAAGCTTAGCATTTTATTAGTATGAATTATTGACTGTTTTGTAGTTAAAATCCCGGTATAAACTTCCCCAAAAATTTTCTTTACAACTACGTGAATTTTTACTTTTAATTAGTTCACTGTTTATTCTTCAGTATCTCTCATTCAACTTATGTAAGGACTCTTATCTGGCCAGTATATGCCCTGTAGACTCCCATGACCCTTCTCATCCTCCTCCTGTCTTGCAATGAATCCCATTCCAGCTCCTTTATCATATCCGTCACTGATTGCATTCTGTGATAATTTCCAGAAACAAATCTAGCAGCCCTTTTTTGCACCCTCTCCAACTCCTGTATTTGATACGTAAAATGAGGGTCCCATACTACACTACCATATTAGAACAATGGTCTGACCAAAGTTTTCTAACCCAATTCCTTTACTTCTCTCGTACATCCCCTCATCACTCTCTCCAACAAGTGCAGAATTTTGAAACCTTTTCCTACCACCTGTCCAATATATCCTATCCAGTTAAGCTTGTTATCAAATGTAATGCCAAGATATTTACATTTCAAGTCTTCAGCAATCAATTCTTACACCACCTTATATTCATAATTTACCTTTTGTTTTTTATTTATGTATCTGATTAGATGAAATTAGAGTGACTTCAACAAAATGATTTAAAATTTATTTTCCCAACTGTATAGTGCGTAAACGGAAGAAAATTATGCTGTCTACATGAAAGCGACACAGACTGCATACAGAAGGTTATGTTAAAAACAGATGGATAAAGAAAATTTATGGAGTGAAAAAATGGAAAAATAGACCAAGAAGCTAACGATTAGAAACAACATTTATTATTCTATTTATTGTTACAATGTTAGCTCTTACTGACGTAAAAAAGTAACTATAATTAATGAGGGAATTAATTTAATGAGTTTCAATCTGAAGTAAACATAAAAGAGTCTTTAATAGAAAAAACCTACACCAAAAACCCTGTAATCAATATCCCTAATTCGTATAATTTTCTGGTCGGTAGAGAATTTTTATTGCGCGTCTTTTTCACCCTGAAATGTTTCAAGCTATAATATAATGACTTTCTAAGGCAGTCAGACATTTTAAATCTACCTACAAACGGTGTATCTGTTCTCGCGTGTAAAACCTTTTAATGCATTATGATACTATGCGAATTTTCAATGAATGGCATTCCATTGCTTACGAGTGACATAGTTGCGTGGCTTAAATTTATGCTACATGATATTTATTTCGTAATAATGCTAATTCAGTGTAGTTGCTCTTTGAATAATTCTATTTTGCGGCTGAGATATCTTTTATTTCACCTATTACCGACTGTGAATGTATGGATGTCTGAACCAATGTCACAGGAACCGACGCCGCAGGAGCATAAAGACACGTGCCGTATATTTTAACTTCCACTGGCATTCTGGATAAACAAAGACAAGAAAAGTTACAGAGTTCTATTTAAATATCTGCCGACAGACGCAAGTAATTAAAATTCATATTTCTGCAGAATTAAGTATGAGGGCAATTAATTACAAGCTTAACTACTAAGATATATGAACACAGTTATTATGAATAAAGCATATTCGAAAGACGTGTGTAACGATAGAACGAATGCAATATAAAATCAGATAATTAGAATGGAGAAGTCGAATAAAAATTTTCTGTGTAAAATTTTCGCTAAATAATCAATGTTCTTTGGGAAATTGAAAGGAATAGCTGGGTAAGCTCCCTCTTATCTTATTTTGTATAAAGTTAAACTGATTAAGTATCTTTAAGCGAAACTCTAAGGTTATTCAACTGCATCTTAGTGACATGTAGTGCTTTCTAACGCCGTAGATCGGTTGTTGTTGTAAGTGTGGGGCGATGAGTGTTTAAACCTAATAATTAGTGTAAGAATAGATGTTGGTAGGAATTTAGGACCCTCATAAATTGTGATATTTACGTACTTACTTGAAGCTAAACCGGTAACACAGCAAAAATGGGATAAATTTTCTGCCCATATGACTATAAGGCGGTGTGTCATATTGCTGGTAAAGCATAAAAATCTCTGGTTGGCTGCAAAGTAACCAAGAAGTGGTAAAATAGAGGGAATTAAAGTTTCCAGTAAAACGAAAAGGACCTTTACATAAAAGTAAATGAATAACATAGATATTCACTGAAAGCTCACCACAAATTTTATTCTAAAACACTATGAAAAGTAATCAGGAAAGCCAAGTATATATATATATATGCATAATAGAGAAAATGGAGAATTTCAGTAATAAAACGAAAACTATACGAACTATAGTAAAATATGAAACATGAAAATCTGTAAATCACTCAAAAGATATAAAACAAAATGGATTTGTGCATAGTTTTCTAACATGTTTTACTTCAGTCACAGAGAAATTAAGGGTGCCCTAAGACTAGTTTCCGAAATAGATTTATGCGCAAGCAATTTCCACAACTAACAGTCTCAGGAAAAAGTAAAGTCATGTAATAAATAAAACAAAATTATTCTTATACTATGCTATGAAAACATTTCGACTGAATTACTGAAAAGATTTTTCAGATTGGTTAAGTCATGTACTTGTCCTCCTCTGTGATGAATCCTTAATGAATGGGATATTTGCAAATAGACAAAAATATGCAGTTTTAAAAACATTATTTAAAAAAGGAGAAATGACAAGAATACATAACTACCGTCCCTTTTCTTTACTTCCAGGAGTATCAAAGATTTTTGAAAAACTCACGTTTCGTATGGTAATATACCATATTACACACTATAATATTCTCACTACTGCACAGTTTGAATAAAAAAAGCGTCATATACAAAAATATCTATACATTCGTCTTTAAAAAACATATTTGAGGAAATGAATATTAACAAAAGTATTTTTGTGCTCTTCCTCATATAAGAATTTGACAGAGTTACTCACTAATTAATTTCGAAAAAATTGAATGCTATAGTGTGGACGGAACTTCGAGGAAATGATTCAATTTGAATGCAAAATGTCTCCCTTTTCGATTCTAAAAACAATAAAGATGTTTCAGCAGAATTGGAGGAAACACTACATGGAATTCCACAAGGCTCTGTCCTAGGACCACTTATGTTTTTATTATACACAAATAATCTTCCTGGCAACCAATCCGACAAGGCTAGAGCGTTTTATTTGCAGATGACACAAACCAGATTAAAAAAAGACACACACACACAAAACAGTTATCTGGAGTTAACTGCAAATGAAGTTTTCAGTGAAGTAGGAAACAGGTTTAAGACAAACTCATTAAAATTAAATTTTGACTAAACACATTACGTCAGGTTTAAAACAATAAAATTTTCGCAGAAAGATTTACATATAAATTATAAAATCAACACAATGTTCGAATGAATATAAAATTCCTTGGTGTTCAAACAGATGAGAACCTTAGATATGCACATTTTTGCTGCGGCAATACTGTAGAAAACCCTCTAAGAATTTTAGCCGCGTCCAAGATTCTACAGATAAGAACCTTAATTGACAAGAACAAATCACATCCCTCCTAATAAAAAGTATTGCCACCATTGCAATAAGAACATTGTCTATAACAGCTGGTTTGAAATGTATGAAACAGGTATACTTCTCTTATTTTCATTATGCCATAAGGAATATTTTTTTGAGGAAACTCTTCAAAAAGTAAAAAAAAGTTTTGGTATTAGGATGCTATGTAGGATAAAACAAACAACTTCTTGTAAACAACTCTTTAAAAAGCTCAAAGCTCTGACAGTGACTTCTGAATATATACGTATATTCTCTCACGTCTTTTGTCACAGAAGATTTTAACTTGTTCGCTTCAAATTCGCAGGTACACAATTTCAACACAAGAAACAAAAATACGAGTAGCTAGTGCAATACACAAAAGTCATTGTCATTAGTACAAAGGGGTGTTAATTATTTCGGGACATATCTGTTTAATAGGCTATACTTCCTAAAACTATTGGTATATAACAATAATTGAAAGAAAAACTTGGGGATCATCTTGTTAACAACTGCTTCTACTCCATCCAAGAATTTGTACAAAAGAATTAACCGTAGCTATTATGCCTTTTCCATAATTAAGTTACCAAAATTAATGTTTGTTTTATTCATTTGTTTTAAAGTATAATACTTTTTCATTATGAGTATTATTAACCTTGTATCTACAATATATTAACCATGGCATGTCCTATATCCCAGAGATACCTCCTCAGCAGTCGTCCACGGAACAAAAGTAATGAATAAATAAATGAATAATATTAAAAAGTTGAAAAAAACGTAAGTTCGGAACAGCCAACAAAAAACAAGGCATCAATGTCGACGTCGATAAAGTGTAGTGCTCTAAAATGACGTTGATCATAACCTAATTTCATTGTTGTCTTCGCATGTTTTTCAATGTTTGACCTTCAACAAAATATTACAGAAACATAGTCCTTTCCCTATAAATAATTGTTTGAATTTACTAACTGTTAGTAATAAAAAGTCGATCGTCACCGATTACAAAATTAATCTCTGAAATATTGTATTACCTTTCCTTAATTAAGTCTATCCCACAATCGGTAATTTACGCAAGCCTTTCTTGCGCTGAAATCAGTGAATGAAAGAAATTTCATTTCAACGTATGGATACCGTGTAACGCTACTCTTTTGAATTTAAATTCTCTGGGCGTCATATTGGCACGTTAGAGTATATCACATGTGGGAAATAAGGTTTTGCCAGACGTGAATGTCAGTTTAAGCGCACGTGAAGGCTTCAGCGAACAAATGACCTTGGAATCCCGACCATGCAGCTGAACCATTGAGCCAGTAATGTGTGTTATGCTATTTCTTTTTAATTTCAGTTGCAACGGAGCACACACGCTTCGGTGGCAAAGCCGTCTCCCCCCCCCCCCCAATCTATGACTTGACTTTTTTCCCCTCCGTACCCTATGCCTGCCCATGACAAATTGTAACTTTAAACTCCTTCAATGTTTTTGGTAAACTGTCCATTATTTCCCTTGGTAATTTATTCCAGTGCTTGCCTACCTAACCTACAAAAGAAAATTTTCCCACTCCTTTTCGCCTGAATTCTAGTTTATAATTGTGGCCATCTCCTTTGTTGCTTAAAACAAATTTCTGGGGAAGAATTTTAGGCTCAGTGCCCAGTTTGCTTTGAAGGTTGCAGAAACTGTAATTTACGTAGTGGGTGGATTACGAGTTCGTTTCCAACGTTCCTAACAGCATCCAGTATGGCGGAGCGTCCTGTGTCTGGTGAACCTCATCTGCGCTGGGTTACAGGCTCATTCCAGTATTTAAACGGCTGTTTTATAACCCAAGGCGGTTAACAACCAGTGCTATTTCTTCGTGACTGGCGAGTCTACTTAACCGGTAAAAGGCACTTTTCGGTGAGTTGTTAGCCGACTAAAAGTCGACGAAACCGGTTTCGACACAACCTTTCGACCGGTGTGAGCATATGTTTACTGACAGGAAAATCAGGTTAGAAAAACAGAATGTAGTATATCTTACAGAAAACCAGCGGCGCTGGGATCTAACTTTCGGGATCAAGCAGGTTCAAATCCCTATCCAGATATCCAAGTCTCTCGAAATTGTTCTAGGAGAATGCCGGAACAGTTTCTTCAATAGGCCATGGCCGCATTAATTACAGTTCTTCGCCAGTAATCTTCACCTCCCTCTAATGAACATGACGAGACATAAAGCTCTGATTGGTAGACAAGAACAGCGTGTTGGAAGCAGGGCTACGTTACCTCCCCACGATTCCGATTCCTATCTCGAAGAGAGGTTTTCAGTGTAAGCAGCTGCAACCGCTGAACACGATAAACTCATATCGAGCACTAATGATCGTACTACTAGTAACGAACATACATCCCGTTAAGGTATAAATTGTTAGAAAATAAGATATATAGAAATATTTATTTAATACGTATAGAATATAAATCGAATGTTAAAACATGTTAATAAGAAATTTATGATAAGGTTCCTTGGCAGCAAGGAGATATGTGCGGATTAGCCATGGAGAACATACGCGTATATAGAGACGAACACTGGATGAAATTTATTATGGAGGACTAGATGGCAGAATAATGTAGAGCATGAAAATGTATGGATTGGAGGTGTAAGGTTCTTTATTTTTTTAGAAAATATTGAAATGTACTTTATCCACTTAAATACAGGGTGTTACAAAAAGGTACGGCCAAACTTTCAGGAAACATTCCTCACACACAAACAAAGAAAATATGTTATGAGGACATGTGTCCGGAAACGCTTACTTTCCATGTTAGAGCTCATTTTAGTTTCGTTAGTATGTACTCTACTTCCTCGATTCACCGCCACCCTCTTGACTTCCATTTATGGGGGCATTTGAAAGCCCTTGTCTACGCAACCCCGGTACCAAATGTAGAGACTCTTCGTGTTCACATTGTGGACGGCTGTGATACATTACGCCATTCTCCAGGGCTGCATCAGCGCATCAGGGATTCCATGCGACGGAGGGTGGATGCATGTATCCTCGCTAACGGAGGACATTTTGAACATTTCCTGTAAGTGTTTGAAGTCACGCTGGTCCGTTCTGTTGCTGTGTGTTTCCATTCCATGTTTAATGTGATTTGAAGAGAAGTAATAAAATGAGCTCTAACATGGAAAGTAAGCGTTTCCGGACACATGTCCACATAACATATTTTCTTTGTTTGTGTGTGAGGAATGTTTCCTGAAAGTTTGGCCGTACCTTTTTGTAACACCCTGTATAATACTTTTACTTATGTTTCCAGCGTCAGACCAGTATGAATAGGAATTTCATTTATCCCTCTATGTCCACCGCTGTATTTATTTCGATACCTACGCTGTAAATCAAATCACTATTAACAAAATCATACCACACGAACTTTAAAAATCAACTCCTTCCTCTTTATTACAATCTCAATATTAAATTAAACATCTTCTACTTATCTTCTATCTTCTATTTTCCACATAACAACTAATTATCAATTACAAATTCATATTTCATTATCTTTATCATTACTCTAATTTATCTGCCATCAGGTTAATATTTTTCAATTACTAATCCCGCAGCGAGCTTGGCGGTGTAACGGTTAGCGTTCTGGCCTCGCATTCGGGAGAACAGCGGTTCGAATCCCAGTCCGGGCATCCAGATTTGGGTTTTCCATGGTTTCCCAAATCACTCCAGGCAAATGCCGGGATGCTTACTTCAAAAGGCCATGGCCGAATTCCTTCCCATTCCTTGCCCCCCATCCTTTCCCGTCTCTAAAGACCTCGCTGTTGAGAGACGTAAAGCAGTTAAAAAAAAAAAAAAAAAAAACTAATCCCGCCAGGATTCTTCGCGGCTTCTCCATCGAGCCTTTCTCTTTCACCTCTTCTCTCAATACATTTTCTCTTCAAACCAACTCATCCTCTTCCAACAAAACCCTTTTCTTCAACTCTTTTCAACTGTTCTTTATTCGACGAAGATCTCGTATATTTGTCTTGACATTTTGTGACCTTGGAACTTACAAACTCAATGTTAGTATTTACAATTACAACTATTAAATAAAAAACAACTTTACTAATGTTAAAATAACAAAAAGTGAGGTTGTGTACCTCACAGAGGAAAATAATCAAGCAGATCTGGAGGATCTGAAATTAATTTGTATTGTTGGCGGCCAGAGAAATATTGATGTATTAGAAAGTTATGAAATGTTAAACATTAATACTGTTTAAAGTCGCCTAAAGTGTGTTACAATACATATTGTTATTGATTATTTGAAAAGAAGAAATCGAGATGTAATTTCAGGTAATGGTATAAGAGTTATTTTCAGGTGATGAATAAGATGAACAGGAATCGTAACCGGAAAGGTTAGCGTGAAAATACTTCTTCGTATAGAAAGATGTCAAAACACGTATTTCATCACTGGAAAAGGGTATGAGGGATGACTTTAAGAAAAAGATAATATGGTAACACGTCAATACGTCGGAACCTACAAAAATTGTCATCTCGGTCTGAAATTTGGTACACACATTTCTTAGGCGATAATATTTGGTTAAAAGTGTATAACGTAAGATTTTAATGTGTGGAAATAAGGTAAAGTCACTTCAAATGTGGGTAGATGCACACATGTTATTACACAAGAAATACACGTTATTACGTGTTGATATTTATTCTGTGTGTTTCTTACTCTTGATTCTTGGTCCAGGCTGCATTTCAACCTAACCACAGCTGCTATTAGCAAAAAATTAAACCAACTTAAATGCTGTGTATCAAACATTCGTTACGGTAGACGCCATGTTTCTCCCTGTAAGGTAGGCTGCCATGCAATATATCTTTGCACTGAAAAAGAATATGTCAGCCCGCACAGAGAAATTGTAAATGTTACATTACTTTCTACTTATTACGTATCTGCAATTTGCATGTGGAAAGAAGTTTTTATTCAATATTGAAGACTTAAAAACACGTGAATAAATGTGAACAGCTATTAACGTGTATTTCTTGTGTAATAACATATATACATCTACCCACATTTCGAGTGATTTTTCTTCACTACTACATATTCAAAACTTACGTTATACATTTTAAATCAAATATCATCGCCTAAGGAATGTGTGTAGCAAATTTCATACCGGTAGGACAATATTTCCGACGTATTGAATTATTAGTAATTGTTGTTAACTGACCAAAACGTAGGATTTGCATATGGTGTAACTATAGCAAGAAAGGTAAAAAGCTTTAGTATAAGTAAATGATTTACATAAGCCAGTGGGTAGGTTATACACTGTTGCGTTAATACTAAGGACATCGCGTTAAAAAGATTTTCCTCGTTAAAGTTGATCGATCTCAGATGTTTCAAATGTAGACGCGTTTCTGTTACTGGTTTTGCATATTTCTACAAGTAAATTGTCTAATGGAACTGGTTTCAAATTTAATCAGGCTAGGTTCGTTCATCAAAAGGATCATTTTGTTAAATGGTTAGACCTCTTTGCAAACGAAACTATTGCCATTAATCACCGTCAGAATTTCTCTTATCTCCTTACGTGGGAAACATTAGTATCTATGAGTAAGGCAAACCTAACATAGCATTCAAAGTTAACAGAACACCATTTTCGGCTCCACGTTAATAAAACGGAACCTAAAAAAAGTATCCCAGCGATGACGCCTTCCTTAGGCAATAATATTTGACTGAAAGTGTATAACGTAAGCTTCAAATATGTGGAAATGAAGTAAAATCACTCAAAATGTGGGTAGATGTATACATGTTATTACGCAATGAGTGCACGTTAATAGCTGTTGATATTTATTTCGCGTGGTCTTCATTGTTGGATAAAAACTGCTTTCCTCACGCAATTTCTCTGTGCGTAGCTGACCAACTGAATTTCATGATAAGTTACATTGCATGGCAACCTACCTTCCAGGATGAAATATGGTGTCTACCGTAACCAATATTCGATACAGAGCATTTAAGTTAGTTTAATTTTTGGCTAATAGTAGTTGTGGTTAGGTTGAAATGCAACCTGGACTAAGACCTATGAGTAATAAATACGCGGAATAAATATCAACATCTAATAAGTGTATTTATTGCGTAATAACATGTATGCATCTACCCACATTTTGAGTGATTTTACTTCATTTCCACAAATTTGAAACTTACTTTATACTTCTTTAGTAAAAAATTATCGCCTAAGGAATGTGTTTACCAAATTTCAGACCGATAGTACAATTTTTGTAGGTTCCGACGAATTAGCGTTTACTCCATTTCTTTTTTAAATACCTACTTTAGCAGTACAACTGAAATCTGTGACATTTCTGAACATGGAGGATGAAAAGGCTGTCAACATAATTGATGAAACTGTTTTCGCGTATGCGCCACATGCACTCTTACGAGAATTGAACAGTATATTGACGGAAAATATCCCCGCTTAGTAATAATATAAGTAAGTGAAGACTGCAGTTATTAATACCTGTACAGGCACATCTTCTTTTCTTAATAATAATACACTAGATAAGGGCGGGAAATTAAACCTTAAACTTCGTTCATGTGTAACTATGTTTTATTTCACTATCATCATTTACATTCTCTTCATAGAATATTTTTCTGAACAGATAAATTATGAAATTCCATTTTGAATATTTTTTTCAGTTGTCACGGATGGTAGCAAGCAACATATTAGATTGCCAACATATATATATATATATCCCCGTTGTAATTCTGCCAATCATTAAACCATCGCTAACTTACATAAAAATCTTTAGGTTTCAATTAGGCTTAATTAACGTTCATAACATTACTAGCATTATAAATGTAACGTAAACTGTGTGCTTATGTTAATATTGACTTACTTCACTGACATAGAAGACTCGATTAATTGTGGTCATTATTCTCACAGTTTCAATCATTATCATGAATAATCATCTCCAGAAATCTCTTAAGAGGAATGCTGGGTTTGTTACATCATATAACCATGGCAAATATGATTCGCATTGGTTATCTTAATCTTTCATCATGCAGCTGTGAATGACTCAGTAAACGAAAGTATGACCACCATATAGACGTAACATATTTTTCTGTCGGAACTGGAAGAAAAAACATTCGAGATAGTTAACAAATAATTATTGACTTAAATTTTTTATAATATTTGAATGAGATCTTAATTTAAAAAAATTGGCTTTCCCACACTGAACCGCTTTCTATGGTATAAATTAATCGCACTGCGCTAATTAGAATTTTTGAAAGATAAGCATTTAAACTTTTTAGCAAATAACAGGCTGTAAAAATATACGCTTTTAATTTAATTCATCCAAAAAGTTACTATATTTTACTATAACGTAGTTATTATGATAGTTGCTTGTTTTCATTTGAAGAAGAAATACCCTGCAAAACGCGTGATCTCATAGTTTGATTGAAATATCGTTGGATATCGTTGGACATCTGGTCTATGAAGTAAATATATAACACACAGAACCATGTGTCTGTTTGCGTTGATAAATCCCGACAGATCTTATATTCAAAGACGTAGCACGAAAAGTATTACAGATTCCTCATATCCCCAAGCCCAAAGTAAAAAATAATGTAAATTTTTTTTGGTATTCTACTAAAGTGAACATGAAACTACAAGCCCCTGAATTTACCCTCTGAATTACGAGGACGATGATCGTCTTTGTGTTTTAAATTTGTTCAATAGTAGCTCAGCCAAAATACTAAAAACAACAACATACGCCTTAAAATCTGAAGTTATATACAATGCACGCATTAAAACTTGTGAATTCCAGAACACATTACTAATTTCGAGTGGAACACTTGTGGCATAACATTTGTAGCATAGTACGCCACTAATATTGCTAAGTACTTTTCATCTTCCATATTGTGCAATAACTTTTATAAGAACCCTCAATAAAGAGAAGTACTTACATAATTAAGATTAATTGACAAGCGATTTTTCTTGTAGTTTAAACAATGAATGCGAGATTTCTTTTCTTTATTGCTGTGTACCTATAAAAATAGATGTCTGTATGTTTGTATCTTCTCTTTACGAATCCACAGTTTCTATCCGATATCGGTGAAACTTTGTTCACGAACACTTTGAAACAAGAGGGTAAATACTGTCTACATTTCCTCCATTAAGGAAAATTTAAACATGCAACGGTTCAATTTTATTTATTTATTTTTACAAATATTTCGATAACTCCAGGGAAATAGACGAAAATGGATGGTGAAATTCTGGAAAGCCATAAAATGTACTGTTTGTTGACCTTGGATCGGTTCCGGTGTTCCGAGAATACCAAAGAGTTTTAAATTTGAGTGGGAGTGGGTGTGGGGGAGGGAACTCGCTAATAAACAATTTTTAACCAATTTCGATGGAACTTCGCACTCCTATACTTTAAAACAAAGGGAAAAGTACTGTCTACATTTTGTTTACAAAAACTTGTCCTCCCTCCCCCCCGACCCCCATCCCTTTCATTAACGAAAATTTACACACGCATCGATTCGGTTTTATGAAAATATCTCCAAAAAGGTAGTGAAATCGGCCAGAGCGGATGGCGATGGAGAATGTTTATGAAATGTGGATCAAACATCAACTCCAGCACCTTGTAATCTGCTAGTAATCTATTCCCACTTCTTTTTCACGTGGGATTATAGTTACGTTTCATCCATTTGAGGATGTTTTCGAGAGGGAATGGTGACTATAGTAGCCATACGCCAACGTCTGAAGTTTCGAATTCCAGTGATAGATTCTGTTGTACATCCACAATGCGGTCAATAAATCCGTTCAACGCCTATAAAATATTGTGTGATATCAATGCAGTTGGGTTCAGGGATTTGCTGTTGTTTCTGAGGGACAATCTCTCTGCAACAGTTGCCTATTGGTGAGAGAATTCAAAGCATTTCTCCAAGCTGTCCTATTTTCGGTTAATTGCTCTGAAATTTATTTCAAGTGTTACTATCCAGAGTAATCGGTCAGGCCTTCCTATTATACTCTCTGATAAATTGCAGCAGTGCTTCAGACGTCGTAAGTAAGCTCAGCCATTTATAAAAGCTTTTGAATTCGTTCAGGAAATTACTCGCTTTTGTTGCTGAAGCCATTTTTTTTATTTTTTGACTAGCATTTCGACCTAGGTGTACGCGTTATGTTGGACCTTCAAGCCGTAATATTAGCGGAGGCTGTGAAAGTGTTGAAAAGAAACCTGGAACAAAATTGTTTTCTTAATTTCTGATCTCGCCTCACAATTTCGTGAAGTGGTGCACATTGCTGTCCGGGAAAGGTTAAATGTTTCGTCAAGGTGTTTTGTGTATAATTTCGGGCTAAAATTTTCAAACATTATTCTCGGACTGAGATAATTTGCCTGTTAGCTGCTCTCAGAATTTAAAACTGTAAACTTCATTCAGAAAGGAATTAACGATCTTTCAGTGTGTCCAATTTTTATTGGGGTATATTTTTTGTTATGTTTGTTACTGATGTGTCCTACTTTTTCCAAATATAAGACGGTTACTCGTGTCGTTTCATGAGATTCTTCATTTCTTTCTATAAGATCTTTGGGTAATCTCTTGAGTTTAAAGAACATAATGGTTACGATATACGTCCTCAGTTAGTTCCTTTACACGTTTTAATCGTTTCCCCCTTCTACAGTTCTTTCCACCGACTGTTGCTTCCGCTTGCAATATCGTTAATCCCGACCGTCTTTAAATGTTACTATATTTTTCCTTTTTGTAAGACACTTCAACAAACTTATTTCCTCATCTATCATTTTCGCAGCATGTTTGTCTTGATCTTGGTCTGTCCACTGAATTTTCAACATCTTTATATAAATCCAAATTTTAAATGAACCATCTTTTCTTGTTATTGACGCTCATAAGTTACAAGAATCACATGTGCTATACGCTACACCAACAGTTCTAAAATGTTATTTCTGAGTCTCAGGTCAATTTTGACATTAAATCATTTCTTTCATTCTTTCTTTTTTTAAAGAGCTATTCTGGCTTTTAATTTCACATCTTAAATAACTAAATTCACTTAATGCCTACAGTAGACACTATTTCTATATTTAATCAATGATTCTGTTATCTGCTATATTTTATGATTATTGTAATGATTGCCACAAGACATGTCTTTATAGTTTGTAACATATTGTCTTAACGTCGTACTGTCAGCTAGATATTCCAGGTGAAAAACATTGTTTTCCGTGAAACTTGAATAAATGGAATTTTGTTCCTGATTTGTCTTAAACATTTTTTCCTTCTACCGCCGTTCTATTCCACATTCTTCTACCGAACTCTTGTCAATTCCCAGAAACAACTAACATCCTACTGCGACTGCAGTTTGACATTAATAATGCCAGGTGTCGCAGTGGCTGTCAGTGACCGTGTCGATGCCTCGTCAGATGATCTGCTTTAATACTGGGCCACAAGTAAGGCAGGTCCAAAAGGTAGTTGCGTGTTTTAAGATAGCTGCATAGCCACCTGACGAAAGACAACCGCCCGAAAAAAAAGGTTCTGGAAATAGATAGGCGAGGCGGTCATTTTGACATAAGCACCGACATATGTAAATATGTCGCTAGTTGTACCTTGTAGATTTCGTTCGCAGCATCATTCACATTCTTCATTGATCTGACTGACAGTACGAAATTAATTGTAAGAGTCAATACTGAGTCCGAAAGTAGGAAAGTTATGTTTCTCTAACAACTCTGAAAAATTACATGAGTGTCAGGAGTCGCTCGGTCTCTTTAATCTTATATCCCTCTTGTTCATAACTCGGTTTTCCCTCATATTTTATCATCTCCAGTCTCTTTGTACCTGTTCATGGGATTTTCGAAATTACTGTCTTTAATTATGTGAAATGACTTATTTACTATCTGATTTATTGACAGACGAGCAATATGACCAACTACAAATATTTACATGAAATCATTCCATGATTTATTAACTTACTGTCTTTCGACAGGAAATTGTGTTATTTTTCATGTTGTTAGAATTTTTTTCAAAAAATGTAAAGAAACGAGTAAAAATATAAAAAGCTGATGCCTGTAACAGTGTGTACTCTCGCAGGAATTGAAACTTGTATGACTCATACACACTTTTTTCTGTTATTTTTCTTGTCAATCCTCAGACGAAAAACTAATATTTCAGTGAATTTTATTAAAAACGTAATCTGTAAGCCTATAAGCAGCAAACAGCAGCGAAAAGAAATGCACGTAGGAAAACACATATTTTCCCCACGTGGGGATCGAACTCATGAGACTTTTTGCATACTAACACATTCATCAAAACCACACAACTATTCAGTTGGCTGACTAAAATACGTCTTTTCCATAGGTATAATTCAAAACATCGCAGTATTTGATTTCCTTGGTTTCCCCAAATCACTCCAGGTGAATGCCGGGTTGCTTCCTTCCATTCCGCCTCTAATGATCTCGACGTCAGTGAGGCATAAAGCAAAAGCAAAAAAAAAAAGTTATTTACTCAGTTTCTCGTAAACAAAGGTAACCGGGACGAATGGTATAGGGGTGACATACCAGGAGTGTAATCGTAGGCTTCCGCGGCCAGAATCAGCTGATTCTTGGCTGTCCGGGTGGCGCCGCGTCATATTTCTTGTAGCCGACGTTTCGACCCTCATTTTGTGGTCTTCGTCCAGGTTCTGGAAGGATCAAAACGTTGGCTACAAAAATATGACTCGGCGCCACCCGGACAGCCAAGAATCAACATACCAGGAGTGTTATCGTATAAATCCACATTTATCATTCTCTGATTCCGATTCGCACACCAAAGATCTCTCCTTCTAATTTATTCTCGTAAATAAATGAAAATTTAAAAAAAAATTAAGGCACACTTCGCCAGATTATCAGAGACTCCTAGAATGTAAATTACGGAGTATTGCATCGAGCCTTGGTCTGTATTTTGTGTTCAGCATTTTGTATGTCCGAGAACAACTTGGACAATATTATCTAACAACCGTTCTAACAGTCAATGATTCATCAGCAAAATAAAATTTCTTTTAACAAATAAAATTATTTTATCAAATAGATATTAATATATAGTATGCTGATGATAATGATTATTACTGGTGTTAATATTAATTTATATTACTATATATTATTATGAATAATATTCTAACTCCGTTGTATCTGGTAAATTTGTATCATATCCTTTTGAAATCAATGGTTTATGGTATGTGAAATAGAAAATATATGAATTCTCACGCGAAAGCTTAGACTGTAAAATAAATAACGCGACATTCCCGAAAAATCCAGTTATTTTTAGAAAATATATGTTTCACATTGAATATGACTCAAGTGAAGACTGCATCAATTGTATTAGATTTCTTGCTAGAATTTTACGGATTACTGTGCAAAGATAAAGTGAAGTTACCTCATAAATATTTAACCATCTTATTGGTTTTGTTTAATGAGAAATATACATTAAAATCTTCACTAAAATCAGTAGGTATTTTAAATTATCTTTATGAAGTTTCACTTAAGTAAAAATCATAAAACAAGCTCGGCACGAGTTTTGTTATTATGACGTAACATTAATAATTTTAAACAATTAATGAAACAGCAAGCCGTTCTTCCCAACTAAACTTAACTAAATATAAGCAAATGTACCATTCGTTCTTTTAAACAACTGTCTGGAAAGTTAATTCTCAAAAATAAAAAGTAAAATATTATAATTTTCTATAGAAAATGTAATAGAAACCAAACAAGTTAATGAGAGCAGTAACAAAAAAAAAAAAAAAAAAAAAAAAAAAAACGAAAAAAAAACAACAACAAAAAAAAAAAAAAAAGGTGACAGTGTATTTTATACTTAAATGTTGTTTCTTAGGATCCTTGGTGTAAATCGAACTTAAACAGCTTCAATCGCTTAGCACGATATCACGTCGTATGTGTGTGATTTGATGGTCCAGTTACTTCAAGCACCTGAATCAAAAACGTGAGGTCACCGTTTCGAGTCTTGGCAGGTGTTTTTTCTACTCCAGTAACTCTAGAAAGCTATAGACTGATTCAAGTATATTAGGATGCTTCATGTTTTAGATTCCACATAATTCTGTAGGTTTCGTTTACATAGTACTATTAGCGGGTGGGAAGTTAGTTAAAGCAGCCATAACAAAGATGGAGTCTGCGCAAAATTTAAGCTCTGCTATCTTTGTCTCCAGACTATGAGTACACTTCGGCATCTCCCGGTCTACAACGCAATACGCATTTATGTCTGCACCTCAAAGTTACTATCACCTCCAATGTAAGATTTTAACGAGGATTTAATATTACCATGTTAACTTTTGATGCTGATATACTTATGGCATCCAGAAACGAAACAAGTAATCATACTCAGATCCCTTGCTCTTTTATATAATATTTCAGAAAGGAATCAAGAGGACAATGTTGCCATTGTACAACGATGTCCATACATACTGATAAAATACAAGGAAACCTACAATTTTTTTATTAGTTAGCATTTTTTATATTTGACAAGAAGTTGCTTTTAATTTAATTATTAATTAACGGCACGTACATATTTACAAAATGCAGGAGAAACTGTCATTTGACATGATTCAGGAGGTGGAAATATCTGATTCTCTCTCTCTCTCTCTTTTTTTTTTTTTTTTTTTTTTTTTTTTTTTTTTGGCACGCCTCGTTGACGTTGAGGTTATTAGAGGCGGGATGGGACTGGGGACACGGATCGGGAAGGAATTTGGTCACGGCCTTTTAAGCATTCCGACATTCGCGTGGAGTGATTCGGGGAAACCATGGAAAACCCAAATATGGATGCCCGAACGGGGATGCAAACCGGCGTCCTCCCGAATGCGAGGCCAGAGCGTTAACCGCTTACCCACCACGCTCGGTGAAGTGTTGAGAAATCAAATTGTATATAGACGATTTCAAATGAGCATGAAAAATTTGATCTAGCCAGTTACATAGGCAAAATCTAATAGTAATCATAACTTTATTTTTTTGTCGTTGTTGGATTTAAAAGTGCATGCCTAATTATTTACGAGTACGTCACTCTTTGATGTTAATTTGATCCAGAAATTTCTTAACAACTGTGCGATGGGTAAAACGAAATATATTTTTTTTAATAATTAATTTGCTCTGAAGAAATGAGACTTGGCTTATTTTATTCAGAGTATACAATTTTTTCCCCACTTTCCTCTTCAGCCGCAAGGAGCTCGGCTTATTCGGCGAACAAAGACCGTCTAATGAAGACACCACCGTCTCGGCCACGTCTTAGATTTTAACTCGCTCTCTTTCATATATATCTCTGCTTTTGTTTCACACAAAGAACTTCCTTCGTCTCCATTTTAATACGCTATCTTTCCTTACTAATTTCCCTATCTAGTGTACCGATGTCTTTGTAAAGAACAACATTGGAGGCTTTCAGAGTGCTCAAGTTGAAGAGAAAAATAGCTAACTGCATATAAGAATCTTTTGGTGGTAGAAATAGAAAAATTTGTCCACTTGAAGGGTTGTATAAGCCAATATACGTCAATCTACATTAAGCAGATGGAATTATATTGGTTTATATGGCTTATATTTATTTAATATTCGTTCGAAGTAAAAGTATTCTTTAAAATATTTGGCAATAGATATATAAGATAAAAGCTTTGATTTTAGATTAGCGGCAGTTTTGACTATATTGTTTTACAACCGGAACTTGACGTTACTGCAGAGGACATGAGTATTTTTTTTAATAATTTAAATTGTTTTCATTAGTCTCCTGGTACTTAAATCATTCGAATTAAAGTAGATCCACACTGATACAGCCTAGACTATAATTAAAACTATTACTGCGTAGCATGACATAAGTTGTTAAGATTAATTTTTAATTTCCTTTACTTTCACTGATGACATATTTCAGCCGCATATAACTGCATTAGCCATTCATACGTTGTAATATCGATCTGAATCACGGATAACAAAAAAGAAAGACGAAGAACCTATGAAGATTTTTGATCAAGTTTATATCGCAATGCATTATTGCCACTAACTTGCGATACAGTACATGTATTAATTTGCGTGTGATTCAAGTATTATTTTTCTGGCGGCAAGTTTTGTGTGGTATGTGGTCAGGTTGAAATACAACTTGGACCACGATGGAAGCGGAAATCTTTTGCTACAGCGCAAGATACGAGGAATTACATTGAGCTTCATTTTATAACAATTCTGTTTAGTTAAGCAATTGCTAAGAAATAACACTGAAAGAAAAGTATGTATTTTATTTAAATTAGAGTATTAATTATCACCTTTTTTTTTTTACTGAAATCATTACTTTGTTTGAATGATAGAAGATCCAAATTGATCGCTATCCATGCGGCTTAAGCAATAATTAAAGTTATAATACGTGGCATGACGTAGGTTGTTAAGATTTATTTTTATTATTCTTCGTTTTCATTGGGATCATTATTTCAGCCGCATGTAAGTTGAGTCAGCCGTTAAAACATCGATCTTTATCACAGATAATTAGAGTAAAAGTTGTAAGAACCCGTGAAGAGTTTGGATCAAGTTTATATCGCTCTGCATGATGATACTAACGTGCTATACAGGGAATGTATTAATTCACGTTTGATTGAAGCTTTGATTTTCTGGCGGCAATATTAACAGAGATTGTGGTTAGACTGAAATGCAACCTGGACCAAGTAGACAATTGAAACTTTTTGCTACAGCAGAAGGGACGAGAAATTACATAGAGCTTTATTTTATAACAATTCTATTTAGTTAAGCAACTACAAAGAAATTAGTTGCCAGAACACTCCGTTAAACCTGTGATTTTTGACGGGCTTTGAGGTTAGTTTAGTATTGTGTATTAATAACAACATCACTCGGTTTGTTTCCCGAGAAACGTTTATAAATAAACAACGCCGAGAAAGATTACATTCATTTATATTATAGATATTTGCAATATATTACAATCATCCATAGAACATTATATAGCCATCATTAAAAACAAATGATTTCCAAACAAGTTTATGTCTATTACAACGTGCCTATATATGTTAACTATTTGTAATAGCATCCGTAAAACAAAATTTTATTCAATTTGGCTGCTGCATTCATCAAACTTCAAAAAATGCTTTACCTTTAAGTCCGTTAATGTTGCTAGGAATTGTCGCCAGCTCTCTCCCCCAGGTAGGTCGACGTAGCTTTTTTCCCTATTGTTTCCAGAAGACATTTTGTACTGTTTGCTATTGTCAGACTATCGTTAATTACATACGGAGATTATTAAATGACGGAAATAAATATTTACATGCTGTTGAGTGTTCTGAACCTCATTTTAACCAGACTATGACAAATAAAGTGAATGAAGAGCTACGTTGCCTAGCTCGGATCCCCCTCCCCTCTCCCCCCTCCCCCCGAGGCAACTAGTTTATGGACGCTCCCTGAGTAGAAGTTTTGGTAGTGGCTAGCAATATTACCTTACACCACCTAGGAGACGGTAGAGTTTAGCGATAAAAATTGTTCCATAAGTGGTGGTATTGGGTGAAACCGTCGGAAAGAAGAGTAAAGAGAAAATTCTTCATTTAACAATCAGAAGAGTGAATGATTACCCAAATTTATCGAATAGTCACCAATTCCACCCAAATGTGACGGTGAAGCCTGAGCAATGCAAATGACCGCGCAAATATGATTGGTAATTACTGTTCAAAAGGTAAAGCTAACAAAAACAGGCAGTACGACGTCTCAAAACAGTGGACTACATAATTTAAAGATTTTTGATTATGATATCTGAATAACAATCATTTAATAATTTTCTGACTTCAGTTTCGATTTATAAGTACAAGTAAAGTAGTGCTTAATTTTCGAAGCTAGTATTGAGCTTTATTTTACAACAATTCTATTTTCTGAGCCACTATGAAGACTGAACAAGTGACCCAAATGATCATGAGGGCCACTTTGGAAATGCTTCATAACTCCGCGGGCCGCATATAAAATCAAATATCCCAATTTTAGAGTTAAATCCAATATAGAAATGTTTTGGAGTGAAAAATTGAAACATAATGAGCTGTTATCATTGTGTTTCGTATATATAGATAATACATAGATAATATAATAATAATGATACTCATAATTTCGACAGATAATTTTTGAATATATGAATGCATTGGTTTTCACTAATCTTTTGTAAAAGTATTATGAATCTTGTGGGCCAGGAAAATGTTCTAGGTGCCTCTGCACAACAAATCCCGTAGTAATCTTGTCAGTGGTTAGGCAATTTGAACATTCACTTTCATCGGTGATTTCACTTCCAGACAGAAAATTTCATCTAGTACAGAAAGAATGGGCCGCGGGCTGCGGGATGGCCACCCCTGGATTAGTTCATTCTCCATGGGCGCTTCCTGCTATATCTCGTATACCCCTCTCTATCCATAAGCGGAGTAATAGTATTTATTCCAAACCTACTTTAGTAATATTAAATTAAATTAATTTATAGAAATCAGAAGAAACAGAAAAGTATTCATTAATTGGTTATTTTTATTGAATACTAGCTGATACCCGCGACTTCGTACGCGTGGATTAAGAATTTCTTTGCCAGAATTGAATATAGAAAGTTGTTGGCAATGAAGGATTGGTCCCAAACAACACCGAGTTGGCATAATATGACAGGAAAGCTATCACTATATCACTCTACCGTCTCTTGAAGAGAATCAATTTCCAACATATTTCTGTCACCATTCGATAAGTTCTCAAAATTTCGTGACTACAACTATTAATCATACCGAAAAAAATTCCTGTGCCCTTCCTACAAATTTTATTGTCAAATTACATCAATATAGATATAGCCATTTAGTCGTCAAAACGTAACAAAAAGACAGAGACTTACTTCCGGATTTGTAGTACTATTACTGCAAATGACACACACACACACACACTGACTGCGAAAAACCCCTAAAGGATCATTATAACGTAAAAAAGTCTACAGTTTAACATTCAATCCGAATAATCGACGGTCCAGGTGTGACTCTTACGACCGAAAACAATTTTTAAAAATCTTTTCCCGCTCGGTGATTTGATCCGGAGGCCATGATCCAAACAGCAGTAAGCAAGCGCTTTAAGCACTGAGCTATCAGGCGGCTATGTGGAAAGACAGTACAGAGACCTACACATCCTACGCGTCTATCTATCTCCGTTCAGTAATTTTTCGAAATTATAAGACAACATTTATTATTTATACAGAAAATTTTTCAACCTAATGTAGACAGTAGTTTTCTCCTTGTGTCAAAGGATAAGTGTGCAAACTTTCATCGAGATCGGATGAAAACTGTGGAATTGTATGAAGAACAAACATACATACGTTCATCTTTATATAGATAGATTAAATTTATGTAAAACATATTTTAGAAATAATTAATTTTAATGATGCTCATAAATTAAATTAGATATAAATTGGAAGAAAAATTTATGCTGCAACGCTTATGAACGAGTAAAAAGTTATCTTAAGATAAATTATCATTTGATATAGACCATTTTTAAAGCATGTGTCAAACATAGTCCTTGAATAATTAGAAGCAGTGTAGGCAATTAAATAAGATTTATGAAGCCGCATCAATTACTTTTTTCTGATTAATCCTTCAAACATAATTGCTTCAAGTAGAAATTTAAAACACAAGAATCATTGTAGTGAAAATACAGATTCAATGTTTCCCGATCACTGAAAGGTTTTTGTACCTAGCAAATCACCAAACAATTAAAGTCTCATTTTTATGGCCGAGCTAAGGCACGTAGATTTGTTGTTAATCCCACGGGCAGTGGACGTGAATGAAGTCACGGGATGCGGGCCAGTTGTTTCCCCGGCGAGTATCAATAAACGGGATTCCAGCAGAGTAGTGGGCGGGTATTTCGGAGGCTGTAAGTAAGGGGCGTTAACGAACCTTGTAACTCGCCAGGGTCGAGTTATCAGCGCAGTCTATTTCTAGCCATGCGTGGCTAGCCATCGGGGGGTCTTCCGCTTCAACGAGAACCTTAGAAAGACCCTACTCCAAAGTTACAGGCAACACAATGGTCTAGCGTACCGACTCTCATCCGTTAGCTCACCACAGGCTATCAAATAATAATAATGGAACTGTCAATTAAATTAATATTTAAAGACAAGATGGCTGTCAGACTCGAACAACATGGGGAATAAGACAAGGTTGCTCATTATCACCTGTGTTTTTATGAATGCAATAATTAGTAGTATGTATTGCAGTATAAACATTTATCTTGACGATGCCATTGGGAAATGACTGAAATATGTGCCTAATCATTTTAAAGTTAACGATACTGTGTTAGACACTATGATTTTCACTGACGATCAGGTGATCTTAGCTGAGACAGAAGATGACTTACAACCGGGGTTATACCTAACGATGAAAATATCAAATGATTACGATTTGAAACGAAGGTAATGACATTCAAGGAAGACGAACCAATGCTGGCTAAGGTTGTTAATACTGACAGAACAATAGAACAAATTAAAAAATTTGTGTATTAAGTATAGGACATAAATTTTACCCGAAATGACGATGTCAGTACCAAATTACAGAAATTTCATTACCTGTGTGGAGTCATCACAAGGAATTTTAATAACACCCGACGCAATACAATGATGAACAAAGCAATGGCTTTACCAACGTTACTGTATGGATGCGAATCATGGACAATGACTAAACAACAAATAAAACGGATAGCAGCAGCTGATTTCTGAGAGCCATTGCTACGTGTACTTTACTAAATAAGAAAGGAAGTGAAAAAATAAGGAAATAATAGATTTATAATTTGAATGAGGACATAATTAGATATAGGGAGAAATGGATGGAGCATGAAGGACACCAGACCACCAAAGATGCTACTAAATTACAAACCAAAACAAGGTAGGATGAACAGGTGGACACAACAAAATATGTGAAGGCAGAGCAAACCATTAAAGGTTTAAACCCCGACGAAGAAGATGATGATGATTTAAAAACCTGAACCAAGCTCTAGAATGATCTATTTTCCGAAGCTCAAAAAAAAAAAAAAATAAAAAAAAAAAAATAGTGTTAACTTTTGCTTCCATTGAACGTAATTCTTTTCCAATCTAAATGAAGTAAATGCCTAGGGGTTGCAGTTTCAAAATTAACGCTACTACTTAAAATCTGACAAAACAACCTCGGAAATATAAAATTCAGTTCCACCAGATATTCTCAGTAATTAGCGGCAGTTCGTAATTTAACTGGTGCTTTCTTTGAGCTCATTTGTTTGAGAAAAACAGTGGTTGATATTAATGGTCGAGAAATCCGGAAGGGTTGTTCTGCCGCAAAAGGAAAAAGGTTCAAATTGGCGCGAAATCCGCCTTTGTGGCAGCTGCTTAACTTAGCGCGATAATCGTAACTAGTGAAGGAACCCACGTAGGTTTTCATCATATCACATGAACAGAGCAAATTATTACCAGAGGTGAAGGCGACATCACGGTTTCCTCCAAGACTCGGACACGAAGCGGAGACGGCTTGGTATACAGTTGACTACTTCAACAACTGAGCCTGCACACAGATCCAAGCAGACTGGTACAGCACGATACCTTACGTCATTAACATGACGCCACAAATATCGCGTTCATGAAAGCAACTTCAAATACTACTGAAAACTAAGTTACTCGTCCTTATGCTGTAGCAAGAAGTTTCAGTTTTAATTTTGGTACAGGCTGTAATTCAACCTAAACCTGATAATACTACTGCTACAAAAAAAAATTTCTGCAACTTGCGCATTAATATGATTACTAAATTGCATGTTAGTGATTTCATGCATCACTATTATAAACTTCACCGGATTTGTTTAGTTAATAGCATTTAATAGTACGAAACTACAAAAATAAACTTACATATAGCACTTATTATCGGCATGTCGCAATGATACGATGTCCTGCGATGACATTAGTAGCTTAGGACGAAGAAGCAATGTTGCAAACCGCCTTTCTTCTCTGCTCTTGTGTGGTTGCTAGGATACCGAATTTGTCGAATACAATTGTTACTCTCGTGTATTTATTCTCCTACTCATGCGCATTTTTAGGAGGACCAATATTTTTAGAGGATTCATTGCGATCGGTTATCGATGCTTTTACATGAACACCTTTGTAAAAAATAAATCAGAGTCTGCAGTAGCTCTAGAGAATATAAGAAAGCCAGCACTAATTTTTAATCAACGCAGTTATTGTTGTCGTCGAATTAAAATCTCCCACATGTTTCACCAAGCGTGTTGGGTGAGTGGTAAGGCTCTGGCCTCGCAATCGGGGAGACGCGGGTTCGAATCCCTCTCCGGGCACGCATATATAGATTTTCCATGGTTCCTCAAATCACTCCAGGTGCATGCTGGGATGGTTCCTTCAATGGGCTATGGCCAAATTCCTTCCCATTCCTAGCCCCCAGTACTTTCTCGCCTCTAATGATCTCGTCATCGACGGGGGCGTGAAGCCAGAAAAAAATAAAAATAGCCAGATGTTTCCACCTCCTCAATCTTATCAAACGACGCAGTTTATTTTGGCAGCAGTATTTCTGAGTTGTCTACCCGTGCACCGTAAAACACGCATTGAGTGACAAGGAGCGGATATTCCCTTTCAATCCAACGATTATTTAAAAAATATCCACAACTCGGCAGATGGCAAGTGATCGCGTGAGGTAAATGATACGTTTCTTGAAAGACTTATTTAGAAAGAGATGTGAATAGAGGAGAATTATTCAATAATTATGTAAATATATCAATCATCCGACAAATCAGATATTAAACTTCTCGTTACGAAGCAGCTCTGCAACTTTCTCGTTGGTAACATTCCCAGAAACTGGCAATAAAGTTACTTACAACTTCCGATAAGGATTTGAAAAGCAATTGCGCGACACTTTACTTAAGTACAATGCTGCTCTTACGAAGGTAACACTGTAGTGCAAGGTGATATGTCTTCATCACCATTTTAAAAACACGTTCTATTTAGTGCTTTACAAAATCGTGAATAAAAAAACTTACTGCCAACAAAAATTGAGATTTATGCACACTTAACTTACAATGTTGTTGCATGGAAACGACCTTCACTTTCTCCTTGATTTGGCTTCGCCGTAATCTATTCGTCAATTCCAAGCATAAGGGTAAATGGACTTTTTTAGTTAATAATATTTAATATTATAACCGATATTTGGATACAGACGGTTAATGTGGAGGCTCCAGAACAACGTTCCGAGGGACTGGGTGGTTTCCACTTGCCTTTTCCTGTGTGAAAGTATCCATACGTGATTGCAGGTCAGGATGATCGTGGTAGTAGAGAGTTGTTTGTGTTGTGGATGAGAGCTGGGAGGACGGAGCGGAGGAAACATAGTGTCGGTCCATTGTGTCCTGCTCTTCCGAAACACAGCTCACCAGGTTTAACATCTCTACGCAACGGATGAATCACAAATAAAATTGACGTATGCAACCACACCATAGTCATTGCGGAGAACTTTAGGTTTTATCTGCTTTGGTACACAATCCTAGTTTGCTGGCCAAGTAGCGAATGACGGAAATTCCTTCCATCAACGGAGTTGGAGAGGGTGCAAAATAGGGGTGCTATTATTTGTTTCTGGAAATTATCGCAAAATGAAATCAGTAGCAGATATGATAAAAGAGCTGGAATGGGATTCCTTGCAAGACAGGAAGAGGATGAAGAGGGTCATGGGAGTGTACAAGGCGTATACTGGTGATGAGGAATAGAAAGATATTGGTGTAGGTATGAAAAGTAGTTCATGGAAGGGAAAATATAACCATGACCACAAGCTGGCACTGGATTTCAGGCACAAGAGTGTGGGAAGATTCTCTTTTTTAGGTACGGGTGTCACGGATTGGAATAATTTACCAAAAACGTTGAAAGAATTTAAAGTTAAAATTTGTAGAGGCCAAATGTAGGTGGGTTTGGGAAGGGTGTTCAGGGAAATTGCCACTGGAGCGTGTGCTCCATTGAAATTTAATTAAATTAAATAGAGAACTAACAAAACATAAAATATTATGTTCGTGCATTCAAATCGAGGACAGTGTTTACAAACGCGTGAAAAATGATGTCTAGGAATGTTGAACGTGTAGCTCTTTTTAAAAATATACAAATCACTCATTTGAGTAGTATCTAATAAAACATTAGTTTGTTTGAAACTCAGTTGTTAAGCAACTACCAGTTAATATATACATATCATATCTGATTTTCATCTACAACAAACAAGTGGAAAAAATTTAAAAATGTCATTTCTCATTTTGCATTTTCTTTCCAGTAATTATTCATATATGGAAGTCGTTAGTTTTCGTGGGAGATTAAAGTCTCGCCAACTGATCCATTTTCTGCGAACTTCGTAATGTATAATAACGCACTTCCTTCATTTTTTCCCGTTCTTTTAGCGCAAATTTCTAAGACTCAAAATATCTGAAGCCAGAAGATTACGGGAATAGTTCTATAGCCTTTACACCGGGAATAGGTGTTAATTCCAGTGTGATGCACTTCCGCATGTCTGATGAGACGGTACTGCGACACAATATACCAAACTTACCAAACGTGGCCGCCACAACGTTAATGGTCCACCCACCACTCTTTGAGCTAAATCGAAATAGCTTTCGGTCTTAGTTCCAATAACCTGTAAATAATAAGAAAAATTCATAAGGAATCCAGTTGATTGATATATCAAAACCATTACTCAAGTTTTATCACACTATTTTCGCCTAAGATATTTTGAGTATTTTTAAACAACTATATTTAACCTTTTTTATTTTAAGTATTTTTCGCTGACTTCTCACAGTCGGAATACTAAAGCTGTAAACCGAAAATAATTTGAAAGGCACACAGCGAGGGGCTAGTTTTGAAAGATTAATGAAAATTTGGGTTCTTACAGATTGTGGTACAAAAAGAACCTACTTGCGTGAATTAATGACATTGGAAAGATGTAGCTCCCGAAAGTAATGTAAGTTATAATTCATTACTGACTCCTTGCAGCTGACACGGTAGTGTGGAATCAACTTTAATAAAATACGTTAGATAGCTGGGTAACCTCGGTGACTCCAATAATACTCGAAGTGTTAGTTTTAGTCTACTGACCGCTACTACGGCGTTGCTTGGCTACATAGGAAATTTCAAATAAATAACTGAATTTCATATTATTTGTACCTATATTGTTAAAAGAAAGAGTAGATTTCAAATATATAATTACATCCAATTTTACGAGTATTTGCGTTTATATTGTTAAAAGGAAACTGAACAAAAATAGAAAGGGCAGACAGAGCGTGGTGGGTGAGCGTTAACGGTCTGGCCTCGCATTCGAAAGGACGCCGGTTCGAATCCTCGTCCGGGAATCCAGATTTCAGATTTCCATGGTTTCCCCAAATCACTCCAGGTTAATGCCGGGATGCTTCCTTCAAAAGGCTATGGCCGAATTCCTTTCCGTTCCTTATCCCCAATCCCATCCCACCTCTAATGTCATTGACGTCGACATCGATGAGTAAAGCTATAAGTAATTTAAAAAATTAATTAAGGGCAGAGATAAAAAATTATAATACGAGGCAGCGATTAAAAAAAAAATTACAGTGCAACATTCGTTTAAATTTACATGTTGCTTCTTGTTTATTTACGACGAATTGATGCAGAAATTCTTGTAAGCAGAAGAGTATCCAATATTTATGCAATGTTCTCTGTAACTGTATTAGAACCAGTTCACAGCATAAACTAAGAATATTTTCGACAGAAGGTAAGAAGCAGGAAAGTCTATTACAAATTCAGAGAAATTTTACATGAAACATAGGTAATCAAGAAATATATCAATCAAATAAGTAACAGTTGTATAAAATGTTCTAAAGCTTTCCACCGACGTAGCGCGTCAATGTAGGGCGACGTTTCGAAGCCTGCCTCCGGTCCCATCTTCCGGCGAAGTGTCGGGAAAAAAACTAATGCACAAACAAGTAAGAAATCTGTCGACTGCATCAAGGGCCACTGGGGTTAGGGTCCCATTCCCTAACCAACCTGCAAAGTGATCACTGGGCTAAGGAAAGTGGTTACAGTGCGATCGCAGGTGCAGAAGGCAGCCACATATAACAAGAAATCAATCCACAAACAGCATTAGTACAGTATCCGGCGTGGTAAACACCGCGGGGGTGACGGTTGTCGTGGCAGGCTAGCGCGATGCATCCTGCTCCAATATCTCCTGGAATGAGCATGTTGGGGTTGTCCTTCCCGGTGGCGATGACACGTGCTGGCGGGGGTGGTCATGGCGGTGGTGTCGTCATCGTCCTAAAGCCCGGGCAAGTCGGGGGTGGTCATGAGGAAAGGCTCTGCGCGTTGCGGCGGTAACGCTCTGGCGCCCTGGCGGTGCGAATCACGTCTCACCAACACTTACAACACCTTTTGCACACAGCTGTTACTAATATAACGATTCGGCATGTTCCAGGACCATCTCAACGGCAGCGACGGTGAGCGGCACCAGCTGACAACCTCAGCGGCGGTGTGTGGACCAGCTGTAGTTATTGCATGATACCATATCTTAACAAAACTAACAAACCCTTCATACATCCCACCTTGTCGCATAGAATCTGTCGCGGTACTGGCAGTATCTTAGCCAACCGCTCTTATTCCCTCCCTAACTATCGCAGAGGTTTTTTTCCCAGGGGTAAAACCTTGGCACTTTTTTCCCTCTGCCCTGTCTCTTCTTTCAAAAGTTTCTGTCTATCTTATCCGATGGACCCATGTAAACGGGCGGACGCCTGGACGTATGGAATACATCCCAATCCCGTTCCTGTGATCACCTATAGAATTACTAACTTAAGGCATGTGCAGAGGCGAGCAGTAGTTAACAGGAAGGCCGCCATGCTTGGAGGAGCTGGTTTTGGGTGCTCCCCCCCCCCCAAAAAAAAAAAGGAATCCGACACTTCGCCGGAAGATGGAGCCTGAGACAGGCTTCGAAACATCGTCCTACATTGACGCGCTACCTCGGTGGAAAGCCTTAGAAGATTTCATACAACTGACACACCGAGAAAGCTTATATTCATACAGGTAACAGTTATTCATCTTTGAGACTATCCTTAGAATCTTTTTTCATAAAATAAAAATTGCCTTCATTTAAGATCAAATACAGCTATTAATTAGAAAAAGTTTATGCACATCGCGAAAATCATTAATAGAAAAGATAATTATTAATCGTTATACGTTTTGTCTTAGAAACTTTTGGTGAACAAATTCCTTTCACCACAAGTGGGCGTTAAACTAATTTTATATAAGAAGGAAGTCTTTCTCAGCATTTCGTACGGGTAAATAGATGACTAAATATGGTGTTTTCACATGATCTTTCTGGAATCAAAGAGGGCGACAGAGATCTGATCACAAAAATATCGTGATGAAGCACAATAATCACTCAGATGATGTTTTATAGTTCTCGACCAGCCCACGTAGATCGCGGAACGTGTGGAAATATGTTCATCCATAATGTCTAGCGAACATTACAACCTAACCACACCAAAACCTCCTTTAATATATTCGCAAGTGAATAAAAACTTTCACTGTCCACACAAGCATACATTCACTGTATTGCGATTTGTAAAAGAAACAATTTCTTTGGGGATATTTAGATTCACGAAACATTTGAATTTATTTAAAAAAATCTTTTCTGTGTTATGAAATATAAGTTATTCAAAATTCCGATGATAAAATTCATGTTCGCTTTGTTCATCAAGCGTTGTTAAAACATACATACGTCGGTGAGTTTTTCTTTTCCAGTGTTTGTTCCGACTGCTTGTTGCATCTATCATCCGCATGGCTGTGTATTTTCGCTCCGACAGATGTGTGCATAGATTAGTCACTCTACGGTATGGACGGACGGGAAAACAGAATTCATTCTCATTGCAGAGAGGTGTTTGAAATGGACGCTACCAACCAAAACAACGGAACAACTTTTATAGTCTCATCACAAGATAGCATGAAAAAATTATCGTAACTGTGTAAAAGATTCATGTTACTAAATAAAAGTATTTCTACAATGCTTGTCACTTAAGGTGGTATTGGTTTTCTTTTGGGTGACGTGTATTTGATGCTTACATTCCGCTCTGTCTATGAATTGGAAAAGAAGTTACCAAAAAGATTGAACCAGAGACTTTAGCGAGTCGGTAGTACAAACTCCATTTATTGATCACAGATTCATGATAGCCACCTTATAACATATCAGTATATTTTAGGCTACCCTTAACTTCAAATATTTAGTGTTGGGTATTCCGTTTAGAATATCGCCACGCCGTATTTCATAATTAAAATTTCGCGAGAGTGTTGTAGTCCCCGGACGCTGGCAACTTCTCCCGAAATACGTGACAGATTACTTAAAAATATTTTTAGTTTGCTTTTTTTCAACTGCACGAACTATTTTAAAGAAAACATCGCATTTATACGATGAACTTTTGGATTTCTTAAAATTTTCTTATTGAATGTTTGTTCATATGGTGGACTCGTGTGAGTGACGAAGATTGTTGGTGTAAACTGTTGTAATTCAGGATCTCGCAACTTCAAATATATTATCGAAATTTGATGAATTTTCTGATGCCGTGTTAGTGTGGGCAGTATATTTAAAACGTTTCATTAATCTCTCAGTTAACAATTTAAAAGCTTATTTTTTTATTTCCTGATCCTCCTTCCGCAAATTTAACTGTAAAGTGCATTAATGTGCAGAATCGCTGGTGGCAGCGGCATAAGAATTCGTTTCTTTTATAGATTCAAGTGATTTACGTAATACTCCACCACCCGCAATAAACAGGCGACACGCTAAAAATCAGAACTCCAAGTGCTCGACGCAATACGGGACAGAATTAATTAATTAATTAATTTCCTTCCACAGTAAATAAAAATAATTAATTAATTAATTAATTAAGTAGCTTTTGAATTAAGCCTGTTACCATCCACATAAAAACTCACTGTGACTACATCCGCAAGTAACATGAGAAGAATTCTGTGGGCTTATATCAATTGCCTATATCACGCAAATTCAACGGACGAGATCAGGGAGTACTGTCCATGCAATATTGGCCACACTCGTCAACTAATTACTAGTATTGCGGATGTCTCTTTCTTACTACACTTACCATAAATTGTTTATTTTTTCCCCATTAAGACAGATCATAACATAACAAAACTTTCACTATAGTAAAAAATAGTCGTATTAAAAATACAAAAAATTTTCTTGCAGTATAATTATTTAAACGTCCAGAAAGAAATGAATTCCCAAAAACTTTCAAAGAAAAGTATGTATTGCCTTTAAATTAACGTATTAATTATCAGTTGCTTTTTATTTATTTATATCCGTCCGAGGTAAATGTTTTAGTTAAATGCTTTGCTCATACACGTGATCTTTATAGCATCAATGTTGGCAAAGTTTTGATTATATTGAAATTTAGGTTGGATCGGAACTACAACTGGTATTTCACGTCACAGCAGAGGACATGACTAATTCAAGATTTTTTTTAAAAAAAATAATTTAAGTAGTTTTCGTGAGCGCCATGTTACTGAAAACATTATTTCACACAGATAAACGTAGTTCCATATTTATCGCGACCAATGCAGCGTGAACCAGGATGAAAACAAATATTACTTGGCATAACGTAAATTGTTAAGATTTATTTCGCTTTGTTTTTCTGATGCAATGTTACTGACGTTGTAAGTACTTCCAACTACATCACGACTTAAACTGCAGTCGAAATATGTACAACATTACAAAATCAGGGTTATGAGCGTTATTTAATAACAATTGCATTTAATTAAGCAAATGCGTTCATTCTATCCAACCCGACATTTTTGACGGGCTTAGAAGGTAGTAATTAATAATAAACGAAGAATAATAGTAATATATATATAAAAGAATTAAAATTCTTACGAAAATACAAAACATCCATTAGCGACTCATTCATGACATCATTTACCGAGTGATACGTACGATTTATATATATATACCAGTGTGAGAGTCCTGTCTTAGTGACAGAACTGAAAGGGTAGCCGAGTGGTTGATTTGTGGACGTCTGATGTGGCGGGAATCTAGAGGAGAGTTTACTAACCTCGTGGCGTTTGTGTAGCTGAAGAAATCTCTTGTATCTTGATATATATATATATATATTGATACAGTGTACTTGCCATAGAACCTTAATCGTGCCTAGTTTATGATTTTTTAATGAAAATTACTCCCAATTGCACCTAACGGTTCTTAAATAGTTTGACAGTGACATGGTGTGGTGGCGTACACCATAAAAACCTCTGTTAGCTGACTGGTAGCCTGACTGCGTCTGGACCACTAAGGACTAAAGTCTGGACGGAGTGCGCCGTCAGCAGTGCTGTCGCCTGATGGGCTCGTTAAAGTCTGAGAGGCGGCACGCCGCTGGACAGGACGGCTTTAAGAAGCTGGACATGCGGACACGTCTGCGGCCATCAATCACACCACACTTGGTATTAAGCTTCTCATAGTTATCATTACTCGTTTTATTTGTCGAAATGAAATAATAGTTTTGATTTCCTATGCATATAAGGTGTCTACACAAATAATAAAGTCAAGAAAACAGTTCAACGTTGAAATCCATTACAGTTTTGAATAGAATTCTTTTTGTCGGTGTATGAAAGCATTATCAAGAAGCATTTGAGATATTTGGATTAACAGTGACAACCAATTACTACGCATTGATAGCTTTGCAAACAAGCGGTCTAGTGTCTTAGTTGGTTAGGGCGCATTACTGAGGAAGGTCCTCGGTTCGAATCCCGGTCTCAGCTGGAGTTTTTACGAGTCTTAAAACTGACCTTCCCCTCTGGCAGAGCTTTGCTTTGTTCATATGTAGAAAGCTCCGTGGTTCGGATTCCACGTAAAGCTGTAGGTCCCCTTTCCCTGGTCGGATTATCGGGGAAGGGCAGCCACGACAGAGGCGCATGCGCTGCTATTCAAAACTCGATCACGCGGCAGGCGAACAATCCCTCGGGATCTCACACCAAACAATGCCATACGCGTCTATCTTAACATGCACACAAATATCTGCAACAACTACTCATGTTCATTATAGTAATCTTCAATAACACTACAAATGCGAAAGTAACTCTGATCGTTACGTTTTCACGAAAAAACTGCTAACCCTATCTAGATGAAATACTATAAATCATTAGCAAGGACATACGATACTTTTTTGGGATAAATAGCGTAGTTTATCATGAATTTTTTTAAACTAACCGAACGGTGACATACAAACCAGCTAACCGAACAGACAGACGGGTAGTGTGTGTAAGTCTCTGTGATGTCAAGTACACAATTTTTAAAGATTATTACACCAATATTTCCTTTGTTTCCTATATTTTACCTCTTCTCCATTGATACCAGCAACTTTTATTAAAAAAAAAAAAAAAAACCACACACACACAAGTTTCTACTAGATCCTTACGAGATTCCGCCCATGATAGTCGTGGTAGGAGGGAATTCGATTACGTGCTGGAATATCGACCACATACTTGTGTATCTCCGTGTATTTTGCTGGAAAAACAAGTACACCGTTTACCAAAAAAAAAACTTTTACATTGACAGGAGTAGTCATTATTCAATTATTAAGGCACTACCTAATTCAAGCACGAGGCACTGGTCGCATTTGATTTACTCTCTTGTAACGGAAGTATTTTATCCGATTATTCGTCTATGTTTCCATTTTTTTTTCTTTTAACTCGAATGTGTCACGCAATAACATTTTCTTTCTGTGTATAAACCTCATCCAACTTCAATTACGATAGACAGATGAGATAACAATTTCTAATCCTGTCCTTCAACAACACAGTATTCTGTAGCTGCTAAGCTTCAAGGCGACAAATCGCTAATGTTCTACGCAATATGAGAATATATCGACGTCTCGATGTCGATGAAACCTATTCCGATGTATATGATGACAGCTAATCTTCGCAGGAGTGTCGACTGATGGTTAAAAACACATGCGCCCTCTGCTGTTTTCAACAGGTACTTCATCTTTTAGAAGATGTTCTTTGCCTTATTTAGGAGGTTCACAGCGCTTGGAAGTCGATCAATAACATCAAAACTGGATTAAGACAGCCGAGTGAACCTTCGAAAAGTCTTTACAACAACCAGCAGCATATCCCTTAAAACTGCACTGCTGTCGAAGTTTCTGTTCCACTAATAGACCGTGACAACATTCGTTTATATCTGAAGATCCTTATTTTGTATAGAAAATGTCCTTCCTGAAAGCCCTAGTTAGTTATTTTGTCAACTAACTGTTAGCTAACCAGTTATTATTTTCAAATTTCTGATGTTATGAGGATTATCGCAAACTTTGACCCTAAATAGACTATTATCTGATAATGCAAGAACATCGCTGAGTTGATGATCAAAACGTTCTTAATGTAACCGTGTGCTTTCGTTCGTGACCTAAATGACGTTTTCTTTCTTTGCAGTTAGAAGTTCTTAGAAATAAAAGTTTCCAGTTTTGAAGAATTCTTAGAAAGGCACTACAGTGTTCCATTTAAAAACATCATTTCAATCTGACAACCTTGCGATCAAAAAGTTTCCAGAGTTGATCCTCTACACTACTAAAATTGTGTGTTAAATTTAAATGTGAAGTTAATCGAGTAATGGTTACTTAAACGAAAGTAGTTAAATAATCAAAAATAACACGCAACTTAAAAATTTATGTTTTACATGAATTATTGCTTTTCCCAAGGGGAATATTTATCATCAGTTTAATATAACTGTATTATTTCTAAATGTTGCTTACATTAGAGTTGTATATCCACATATACCAGACAAGGAAGCTAGTAATAGCACTTGAAACAATCCGAAGAGCAATTTTATTCAAAGTAAACTTAATTAGTGTGGTTTAAAGCTCTGGTAACAGTTTCGATCCGCAATACATTCCACCAATGTCGTGGTTGCACCTACAATTTAAAGTGAAATCCGAACCACGGGGCTTTTTAACGTACTAATATGTTAAAGCTATTCTCCCACCGGGGTTCAAAGTCACCACGCTGAGTTCTCAATGCGATAGTGTTAACCACTGAGCTAAAATACAGCACCAAAACCTACTAAAAACACGGTGCCGAGTGCTGACACAAAACATAAGAAGATAGAAGAAGAACTAACAATTTATTTATTTATCACTCTTGTTCCATATATTCCTGCTGAGGAAGGATATTTGCGATGTAGAACATGTCATGGTTAATAAATATACAAGCAAGATGAATAATAAATGTAGTGAAAAAGTTATTATATATTACAAACGAATACCAAAAATAAAATAAAAAATATGCATGAATTTTTACAATCGAATTTTGGAAAAAGCAATTTAGATACAATTGTACATAGGTTGAAAGAAAGAGGAATATCGGTGTGATTAACCAATTGTATATTAATTGATACTGAAACGAGACATCGATATGCAGAAAATGGTCAACGACATTATCGATGGGCAAGACTGTCGATAATCGAGGGTCATTGCGTGTCAATACTCCAGTCCAAATAATGACAGTGAGAAAGGGGGAGGGAATGGGGTGATGAGAGGTGCAGTTACATATCCGGGTAACGGACTGCGTGTTGACAATAGGAGCATTGTTCGGGTCGACATGACTCATAGTCGCTAATCAGTTACGGTGCCAAATTTCTACTTCTCTGAGGCATGAGCAATAGGGTTCTCTCTGACTAATGAATGTTGAAGTGATCCGTTACAGCATGTATCTCTGATTACGTGACATCCACATTGCATTTATTGCGCTTTACAACTTGTTAGTCTTACTGCGTGTTACTTTAACATACACTAAAAAATATATTCTGTTAGCTGTAAATAAAAAATCATAAACTTGATTTATCTTATTAGTTCCCCGTAATATACTCTGAGGAAATAATAATGTACCTCAAATAATAAAAACAAGCGCAGCAACATAATATTCCACTAGTCTTAATGCAGGTGTCTTACGTTATTGTCAACCGCATTTCTTTCTGACGCTTCTCAAGAAACCTGAAGGAATATCATAGCCAATCACAAAAAATAAACATTTAAATCTCTTTTTCCTGTACGTATCAATCAACAAATGTTTATAATGCAAAATTAAATGAAAGCTTTCCAGAGATACTCCCCTAAATCCATTTTAATTGCTTTTGTTATTTGACCGTCATTTTAATAAAAAAAAAGAAAAGAGACGATGTAATATAATAACAGAATGTTCTTACTATGCCAAATTCCACGAACTGTTTCACTGCTTTGAGATGTTGCGCTTAGACTTCTGTTTTTAAATCTTTTAATTTTTTTATCTTTTGCACAACGTCTTAATTCATTATCAGACAAGATGAACTGGCGTTAGTATGATCAGTAGTTACAATAACAATTGAATTAATACACGTTACCGTTAAAATTTTATTCATAACTCTCGTACTTCTGACCAACTGTGAAAACGATGCCGCTGGAAACAATGATTTAAGTATTAAAAAAAAAACTCATACCTATTTGTTTCTGCTGAGGTTTCAGAATGGAAATTTTTTCTTCTGTTTTAATGGCTGTATACGTAGTTAAAAAATTTAAATGGTACTGTACAGTCTTATAATAACACTGAAGTTTGTTCTAAGATAGATCTCAGCTCCGATGTAAATGCGAATTCTGTCAGTATTGTTATACGTCACACTTATGTTCGGAGATATATTACCGCATATTTTCAATGCAAAGAATATAGAGCAAATGACTTGCACTCAACTCAACTTAAGATACTGGTCTTTAGGATCATGTCATATCTAACTGTCCTTCCGTGAGAAAGCTTTGTATTCTCAAACTATATTATTTGAAACGATATCGCATATTTGTGACAGAATAAAAATACCATGGGGAGCAGAGAACAAAACGACGTCTGCATTGCATCTTATTACATTGAATTAAATTCTCGGTTAATGGAGAACTAGCTTACTACTATTACAAAAATGTAACTACTGAAGATGATGAAATAGGGTGCTCCATTAGCAATGTTTTATGCAAAAGTTTGTTTGTTGCTGTTATTTAGACTCATCTATTGCGTTTTGTATTATGAAAGCAAGGGTGGATTATGGGGTTTCGTTGAAAGTTTGTGTCACTGATAATAATTAAAATATTTTAAATCAAAATATATCATAAAAAATTCTAAGCATTGCTCTACCACTAAACCTCTGTAGTATTAACAAGTAGCTCTGGAAATGAGACATGCCGTCTAAAATCGCTTATAATCTGCAGTAAGTTCCTCTCGTTAGTACCCGTCACATTGGTTTAGCAAACACTGTTTGGTTAACAATGTGTAGTCTTGGGAATCTCCTTGCCGTGTCCCGCATAAAACGGTCGCTCCATGCGCCTGTGTATTTACGAGACGAGTAAACTGGCGAAAGATAGCGGTGACGCTTGAGCCAGCAAACATCCTCGAGTCAAACAGATGTGGAAATGAAAGAATTTTAACCCAGGAACTGCGACGGTTATACATCATACCTTCAGCAACATTTGAATTTTTCAAGAACGCTTATTTCTAGTCATTCATCTGTAGTACAATATAGCATAATTTGGAAATCCTCTGTCACTTAATTGTCCCGCAAAAGTTTATGATTTTCTGAGCAATCGTTTGGAAGAATACGTGGCAACTGAACGAAAACAATGTTGTAATTCTTCTGTTCCTTCCATTCCGTTAATACCAAATTGCGTAAAGCCGTAAAAAAAAAAAAAAAAGAAGCAGTCTGGTACTTAAGTAGATAAGGGGCTCACCTACAAAATTCAGGGTCTCGGGTTCGAATCCCTTTATTATCAGGTATTACATGATTCGAATTTCAGATTAAATTTCAGGTCCAGCCACGTTAGAGGTGGAATGTGAGGCAAATTGAGACTCGTCGTCAACCAGTCGTAATACCACACGAATATACCAGGCGTATTTTTAAAGTAAGTTCCGTTATCGATTGTTGCCGTTGCAATGCTGCGATTGTCGTTGCACGCATGCGAGTTCAGTTCTCCAGTTGCTAAGCAACTCGTACACGCATCGTAAGATTGCTAATCCTTGTTTGGGTGAGCGATTGAAATGTTCAAGATATTTGACCGGCCTGCCGACTGTAAAATACAGTAGGTCGCGTTGACTTTGTTTGAATTTATTTTTCGTTGGCGACGAAGTGTGCCACCATTTCATGGTCTGCTGCTTCGATTCAGGTGTCACGTGACACACCCAAGTCTCGTCGCCTGTCACGATATGATCACAGAACTCATCGCCTTTCTCTTGTGTGAGAAAGGTCAATTGGCTAGCAGCCCGTTTGGTATTGTGTTCCTCGGTGAACATCTTGGGCAACCTTCGTGAGCACAAGTTTCGAAACTGTAGTCGACCTGTCACAATGTTGTAAAGAACACTCCGTGAAATTTGTGGAAAGTGCAGAAATTGTAAACCTCCTGTTATCACAGTTTTTTTTTTTTTTTTTTCGACTGCTCTCACCAAATCATCATTGGCCAGAGACAGCCGACCATTAAGTGTTCGTCATGCACAGAATCACGGCCCTCGTAGAACGTCCTTATGCATCTCCTGACCGTTCCATCACTCTCGTCACCTTCACCACACATTTAACGAATTTGGCGATGAATGTCAGCAGATTTGACGTTTCTCGCATTCAGGAAACGAATAACACGCCGTACTTCACATTCGCCGGGCCAGGTCAATTTCCTCATCACAAAGCACACCAAAGGACTAACAATCGGATACTGCGGGTACAAGTTGCTTAGCAACTTGTACCCGAACGCACATGCGTGCAACGACAATCACAGCATTGTAACGTCAACATTTGTTAACGGAACTTACTTTAAAAATACGCATCGTGGTTTACTTCCACGTTTTCTAGCTCTGGACGTTTCTTTCCATTAAGTTACTTGATTTCCGTTTCAAAGAGGTAACTAGAAACAGATATCATCAGTTTAGGGGAAAATAGAATTTAACCGTTTAACGTAGTACAGTGTGTATACACCTCACCACGATGGTTAAAAACTATTTTCATTTTTAATACACTTTTTATTAACCAGTTAACTCCATTAAGCTTCTCCGGGATTCATAACGGCATGCAAAGTGTAATGACATGCGTGCTGAATTTTATATTCCATTGTGAGCATGTTTTGACTGATCCTTAGTGTTTTATACACTGAAGAGCCAGAAAAACTGGAATAGGCATCCGTATGCAAACACAGAGATATGTAAACACTCAGAGTACGCCGCTGCGGACAGCAATGCCGATATAAGACAAAAGGTGTCTGGCGCAGGCGTCAGATCGGTTACTGCTGCTTCAATGGCAGATTATCACGATTTAAGTGAGTTTGAAAGTGGTGTTACAGTCGGCGCACGAGTGATGGGACACAGCATCTCTGAGGTGGCGATGAGGTGGGGATATTCCCGTATGACCATTTGCCGAGTGCACCGTGAACATCGGGAATCTGGTAAAACATCAAATCTCCGACATGGCTGCGGCCAGAAAAAGATCCTGCAAGAACGGGCCCAACGACGACTGAAGAGAATCGTTCAACCCTTCCTCAAATTGCTGCGGATTTCAATGCTGGGCCATCAACAAGTGTCAGTGTGCGAACCATTCAACGAAACATCATCGATATGGGCTTTCGGAGCCGAAGGCCCACACGTTTACCCTTGCTGAGTGCACGACACAAAACTTTACGCTTCGCCTGGTCCCGTCAAGACCGATGTCAGACTATTGATGATTGGAAACGTGTTGCATGGTCTGACGAGTCTCGTTTATAATTGTATCGAGCATATGGGCGTGTACGGGTATGGACACATCCTCACGAATTCATGGACCCTGCATGTAAGCAGGGGAATGTTCAAGCAGGTGGAGGCTCTGTAATGGTGTGGGGCGTTTGCAGTTGGAGTGACATGGGACCCGTGATACGTCTAGATACGACTCGGACAGGTGACACGTACGTACGCATCCTGGCTGATCACCTGCATCCATTCATATCCATTGTGCATTCCGACGGACTTGGGCAATTCCATCAAGACAATGCGACACCCCACACGTCCATAATTGCTACAGATTGGCTCCAGGAACACTCTTCTGAGCTTAAACACCTGGCCACCAAACTCCCCATACATGAACATTTTTGAGCATATCTGAGATGCCTTGCAACGTGCCGTTCAGAAGTGTTATCCACCCCTTCGTACTCTTACGGATTTATGAACAGCCCTGCAGGATGCATGGTGTCAATTCCCTCCAGCACTACTGCAGACATTATTCGACTACATGCCACGTCGTGTTGTGGCAATACTGCGTGCTCGCGGGGTCCCTACACGATATTAGGCAGGTGTACCAGTTTCTTTGGCCTTTCAGTGCATAAGCTGGCCATATTGGTGCTCCTTGTTGAACTTCGTGTTTTCATCTCAAAGATATTCATATTACTCTAAACTTCCAATAGTCAACGTCCGGTGCCTTGCAGGGCTCCGTTTTAGTCGAGACCCGTGAAATCACGTATGCTGGGTCGGGCTGACTTTTGTGACACCTTTTTCGTGTTGTGTCCGCACTTTAACATTGGGAGGACTGTAGGATGTGCACCGGTGGGCATTAGTGATCTGCCAAGTTTCTAAATACAGCTCACTCACTGCACAGTAAAATTGTTGCTTTTATCTGATTTGACCAAAGCGGTTCCACGTTTTTCCCATATCAGTTGCGTTTTTATATGGGTTCTTACGGGGGCATTAATTAGAGATTTAGAAGGTCTGAGTCACGGACTGTAGACCGTCTGCTGGAGAACAGTGAGCATTCTAGCTAAGGTGTTCATTCATTCGTTTCCTTCAAAGCGGACATGGTTGAGAAATCACAGTAGATTTAACTCCCATCCGCTTTTCACTAGTTGATCTTGATGAAGTCTAGTAGTATCTGCGTAGAGGTAAGTCCTGCTATTACTGCTTTGGATTCCATGAGAGAGACAGCTTTCTTGGCAGGTAGGGTTCGGTCTGGCTGCCTCTGTCGAAGTTGCCGAGTTGAGCTCACAGTGCTGCGTGACTCTCCCAACTGCTGCTATCGCTTTACAGAACTCAGGTTGCAATTCCGACCGACGTATGCTCTGATTTCGCGCCTCTTTCTGTTCACATAAGAGACAGCCCTACGCTTTATTAAACATCTATCCTGAAAACCTGCAACACTTTTCTTCATATACAACCATGTATTCTGCAAACCGAAGTAAATCCTTTGTTTTAAATGTAGTAACTTCACAAACTTGTTTGGTTCGAATAAAGCATTCTACTTCAGTTATATTATTCAAGTTTTTTTTTTCTACCGATCAAAACGAAATCATAGACGAGATGAAACATTAAAAAATGGTACAAACAAGTGCTATAAAAAATAATTTATATATTCAGCCTCTATTAATTTGGCTTAAGTGCGCTTGAGGTAACCTTTATGCTGCAGATATCACTTATGAACAATTTGTCTGAGAGATATTCTTAGCTTAGAATAATACCAGATAACATTTAGTAAGCCAGCATTTAGCTTAAAGCTCTGAAACGCATGTTTCTTCTCTTCTTTTACTCTTCTTTCACTTAGATTGGTGTTCGGTGATAAAACCACGTTTCATCCATATAAATTGAAATACGTTATCAGCTTAATTACGGTTAGGTCTTAAAAGAATTTTATTTAATTCACAACAGATCGGTTTTAGTAAGGCAGCACACATCTTGATCCAAGGTTTAACATACGCTATTCTTCTTCCAAAACATATCTCAAACGTTCTTTAGAGATACTTATAGCCTTATTAACTACATTGCACACGATGATATTTAATTACAAGCCGCGTACAACTTCACTGGTTTTTCTTAATATACATTCATACGACTCACTGTTACATCTTATGCAGTTACCTTTAAATTCAAAATATTATTTCTATAAAGAAAATGTGCCCTCATACTTTCAGTGAACTTCTGTTTTGCTGCTAACATCTCTTTTACAAATAGTATAGTTTTAAAAGAATGCAACACATCTTCTTGTAACAACTAATCAGAACAATTTATTTGGTAGGATTATTAATGATTCATTTGTATGCTTAAGACAGAAGACCAAACATGAAAAATATTTTTTGAATCAGTTTCCGTTTGAGAACAATGCGCACGCTTCAGTGACAAATCCCCTACACATCCATTCTTACCCTTTTCTGTACCTTTGCCCTCCACCAATTCGAACTTCTAATCCTTTCAGCGTTTTTGGCAAAATATTCATCATTTGTATTGGTAATTTATTCCAATCGCTGAATGTCTTACCTTTGAAAGAAAATATTTCAACACCCATTTGACTGTAATCGAGAGCCAACTTGTGGTCATAATTATCCCTTCCCTTCCACACATTATTTTTAATTCTCCCATCAATATATTTCCATTACTAATATACGCCTTATACACTCCCAGCACTCTCTTTACCCTTGTCCTATCTTCCAGTGAATCCCTATCTAGCTCCTTTCTCATATTAGTTGCTGATTGTGATCTGCGATAATTTTCAGAGACACATCTATCTGACCTTCCTTGCACGACATCCAACCTTTGGATGCTCCAAATTTGATTCCCATACATCACCATACTCAAGAAATCGCTTGACCAAAGTTTTGTAATCTAATACCCTAATTTCTCTTGTGAATCTCTTTATCACCTTCTCCTTAAAATGAAGGCTTAAAAACATTTTCCTACAATCTTCGCAAAGCGCCCTGCCCAGTTTAGTTTGTTTTCAAATGTTATGTCAAGTTATTTACACTGCAATTCTTCAACAAGTAATTCCTTCCCACCCTACAATCATAGAAATAATGTTAAAATTCTTGGATTTGTTTGCAATTTCATTTTAAATTATTTCTGTTTAGTACCGAATAGTATTCAGCAAGTTTTAATTGTATTTAACAATAGTCTACTGCTTGGCGTTGTGGAAACAAATAGCGGCATCTTTATATGCGTTTAGAATTCTCTCTGTTGCTACCCACAATGTAGCTCAAATATCAATAGAATTTACTATGTCTCCCCCACCCTCCCCCCACAAACTTTGAACATTTAATATACGTAAGTTGGACCTTTCGGTGAAAAGTCCATTGTACTACTTTGTAACTGCTTCTTATATGTAAAGCAAAGTGCATATACAGTTTTCGTTTTTAAAAGCTGCCTTATCATCATAGTGAAGAAAATTGCTAGGCTAACTCTTATGTGGATTATTAGTCACTTGAAGATCTTTTTAAATTTTATTAACGTCAGCGTACAGTGCGTTGGGTCACATCGCATGTCGATTGGTATCAGGACACTTTGAAACATGTAATCTACGAGTAATATTACAAACTGTTTCAAGATTTCTTGTCACCTACGAGCCTGAATACCAAATATGTTTAGATTTAGCATTTTCCGGATATGGAATTGGTTAGAATTGATGTCAGCGTGCAAAGAATGTCACAAAAAACAGCGGTATTTAGCGTTTGTTGAAAGAACAGAATTTTGTCATTAAATGCAGTCTAGAAGCGGGGCTCGATTGATCTTTTAACAAAGATTTCAGTTATATGCTTAGTAAGCCACTTGTAGCTCTTATTGAAGGTGTATTAAATCAAGAAGCTTTAGCAATGGAGCGCCTGACTACGATGCTGGTAGACCCACTCTGCCTGCTAGCCAATGAGTACGGAGGATGAATCTCGGCCGGAATGTGCGCTGCCTTCGTCATTCCTTTCCTGGGGGCTGCAGGCTCTACCTCCAGAAATAAAGATCACTGTTTTCTGGGCCCAATCACGGCTTTTCCTTTCTTCTAACAGCATGCGACCTGACTCAACACTGAATTTCCAAAAATTTGGAGCATCGTATGGACTTTACGAATACCAGAGAGAAGGAAAATTGGAGCATTTGAAATATGGTGCTATAGAAAGCTGTAAATTAAGTGGACAGATAAAGTACGAAATGAACGAGTTTTGGAAATGGTGGTTGTGGAAAGACGTTTATAGACGCGGCTTACAGAAAGAAGGGACAGGATGGTCGGTCATATTTTTGGGCATGCAATATTGGTTAATTTGTTAGTGGTGGAAACAGTCGAAGGTAAGAACTGCAGAGGAAGACAGAGATTAGAATATATATGAAGCAGATAATTAGGGACAGGGGTTGTAAGGGGAAAATCAGTCATGATAACATGCATTTACGATTTTTTAACCAATTAATGTCACCAGACACAGCGAATGTGATTAACTGTACAACGACTGAAAAATAAAATTACAAACGGATTTCAGTAAATCTGCGAGCTTCCTAAAGGTTCCTTTATGAAATATGAGCAGTAACTTACAGCCCCTTGAGTAGAAAACTAAGTTATGTCTGGGTGTGGGCAGTGTGCTCGCTAGTTATCCCGCGGTCCGGCTGGATGCGACCATTGGCCCCGCGGGTTGGCTGCACTGTCTCACGTGGCTGTCTGGCTCCGAGCCAGGAGCATAGGGCGTGAGCCGGCACAGCGCCAGAGAGTAATCACAAGCCACCTCCAGCGGAAATGCCTCACGCTCAAAACATGCAGTTCTACGCAAACGAAGACTCAACATTCTCGCTGCAAGTAACTTTAACCCATACAGCTTGAGAAGGTAATTGGGAAAACAAACCATATGCTCCATTTCCTAGGTCGTAATTTAAAACAGTGTACGCCAGATATTACATACAAATCACTAGTTCAACCTCGCTTGGAATTTTGTTCCTATGTCTGAGGCCCCATCAAAAATTGTAAATAGAAGGGTTGGAGAAGATCCAAAGTAAAGCTCCCTCCCCAAGTGATTCGTGACGTTACATGTAACTGGAAGAAAAACGTAAGAGGGATGTTGAAGGGTTTGGGTTAGGAAGATTTAGAATATAGGAGGCATTGTTCTCGTCAGAAGTTAATTGGAAAGTTCATGACAAATCTCTTTTGGGATAAATCGACGTTTCTGAAGAGGCAGGCTGTATTTGACGAAGTTACGCCTCCCTGGTAACTACTCGAGGAATTTGATCAGCTGTTGTTTCCATTTGCCTTCTCGGTGATAGTGTTGTTGAGTGGGTGAATGACTGTAATGATGTGTGTGATGGGTGCAGAGTGGTGTAGGTTACAGACGATAGAAGGAAGAGGATGAAATATGTGGCCGCCAATTCAGGCTAATGTTCCATGAGACACCAATGCCATCTGATTAACTAATCACCATCAGTAATTTCATGTTTTCTAGTTGAACACGCGGCACAGAGAGCTATGGGACTTAACTCAGGTACTTGATATACAGTTTTATGATTACGAATTCTGCAATGTCATCTCTCCATGTTGCCCAAGTTTGAAAAAATGAATCTTTTTCCACCAGTGAGGTTTAATATTTGGAACCACTGACACTATCGTAGTGAACAGTTGTAGCTGATGAAATCACAAGTAGTTTAATTTTTACCTCGGGAAGTCAGCAAGGAAGTAAAACAAAATCGTCGTTTTCTTCATTTTTTTATATAAGGCACCAGCACCCTGTAATTCCATCTTAATTTTAGCAACAAACCATCACATATTTTCATCGCAAAGTCACACTCAGCTATTATGAGAATTAAATGTGAATAATCCACATTGAAGCTACGAGTTTAGACAGACAGTAAATTCTCGCTATATTCGCGTAGCGACGTTGCTGAGAGGAACTGTCCTGCTTGAGCATTCGTCTACCTCGCCAGAGAAAGGCTGTTATCCACGGCTGATCGCACACTGCAGAACCAACGCCGCTCACAGGTAACAAACCCTCGCGGCAACGGCAGTAGCAAAATATCACGGCAGAAACTACACTACCTGACAACAAGAATGAAACACCCACAAGCAGAGGAGGAAACGAAATGAAACTTCTCGGGTTGACAAGGAATGTGAAGTTATGTCAGTGATTACAAAATAGAATCAAATTTACAATCAAATTGGCAGTATGCTCTCACTTATCAGTTTGACGTTGCACTCCCTCTGCATGCAATATTTCGGTTGGAAAGGGCGACACAAAGACGTTGTATCGTTTCCTGAGGCAAGCTGGCCCACCACTGGGACGGATTTGACGTCCCACACATGTTCTGCCGGGGACAGATCTGGCTGGTCACAAGAGTACCTCAACATCACACAGACAGCTCACAGAGACACGTGGCGTGTGTGTTCTGTTGAAAAAGGACGCCACGATACTATGACATGAGACATAACACATGAGGACGCAGGATGTCCGTGACGTACCGTTGTGCCGTCAGAGTTCCCTCAATCACTTCCAGCCGTGACCTGAAGTCATACCCGATGGCTCCCCACATCATGACGCCAGGAGTAACACCGCTGCGCCACTCCAAAACATTGGAATAATGGGACCTCTCCCCATACACGCCAGCGAGGGTAATCCGAGGTAGTGCAGCACCGTCATTCAATGGCTATGAGACGTCATTTATTGTGTTCAGCGATTCATCGTATTTTAACTGACCGAGCGTGGTGGTGTAACGAATAGCGTTCTGGCCTCGCATTCGGGAGGACGGGGGAGGATGGGTTTTCCATGGTTTCCCAAATCACTCCAGGCAAATGCCGGGATGCTTACTTCAAAAGGCCATAGCCGAATTCCTTCCCATTCCTTGCCCCCATCCTTTCACGTCTCTAAAGACCTCGCTGTTGAGAGACGTAAACCAGTAAAAAAAAAAAAAAAAAAAAAAAAAAAAAAAAGTATTTTAACTGTAACGCTCAGTAGCACTTATAGTCACTACATGATCATTGTAGTAAAAACTATCTGTAGTGTTCTGTGAAATTACAAGTTTCGCTGTCACGCATCGCTTGGATAATTTTTGTTGTTCACGGTCGAAGCTGTAACGTAATGTAATCCTAAGAATCTTATCAAGGATCATATGGCAGTTCAATTAGAATTCATGTATGATGCTCAAAAAGTACAAGGTACAAATTCTAGAATTTTATGGACCTTTAAACTGTGACAGTGTTTGCTCTGATTTGGTTATGTGAAGTAGGCTACAGCGATCCGTCGTTTGGATGTCACTCAAAATTGTAGATCCTGTTGACCCAATGGGCCTATCAGGCTGTTAGGTGGACATGACAGAGGCGAACACTAGGAATTTATTGCCTCATGTTATCACATCTTTTATATCACGTTTCCAATGATTGGCGTCACTCAATACAGTAACAAGAAATATCTATACCGTTATTTATCAAACCAAGTCACTGTAAACGGCAACTCCTATATGCAAATCAATAAATCACATTAAAAATCGAAACCTATATTTTGTTTATGCAGTTAAGAAGTCTTAATCTTGGTGCCTGCAGTGTATTTCGTCAAAGGTAATTAACAAGAATAGTTTACACACCTCTTGTAGTCTGTAAGTAGAAATTACATCCCTTTTCCTTAAGTTTTAAAATTATTTTCTACCTGCTTTTTTATTAGAACTTATGATTTTTCGATTTCGAGGTCATTAGAGTAGGCAGAGGTTTAGGGCAAGGAAAGTACAAGGGTTCGGGCTTGGCCTTTGGGGCAATCATCCCGAGTGAACTGATTTCAGAAAGCCGAAATCTGGATGCCGGGACGGGTTTAGAAACCGCATCCTTCCTATTGCCGGGTCCTACAATTCCCTCTCACCCAGCACTCTCGGATTTCTAGGAGCGATGATTTACTAAATGCAAACAAGTTTACGCCACAGGCAACATAAGAGCAAAAAAGTCACCAAAGCCTACATTAACATTATGTCCAGTAGTTTACTTGAATACTTAGTCGCTGGAAAAATGTTTCTTGGATTTAATATCGTGATATAAGGTCAATAAGTACATCTTGATGATTTGAGGTCTCGATGTATAGCAAAATCGTAACAATTCTGGCAATAAACTTCAAGTATCTGGGTTTTTAAGGTGATACGTTTCTCAAAGAAACGAAGGAATCCTCGAAACTATACGACAATAAATTGTTTTTTTAGATGTAAGTTAGCATTTTCCCGAACACACCTTGAGACAAAGATAACAAAATCGTGACCATTTTCCTTGTTATAGGCCCATTAAGACGACCCGTTCCCGATCACCCTGTCCCGTTCCCGATTTCACTTTCCTCCCGTCGACAGTATGTTGCATTTAGACGACCCGTCGACCGGCCCGATCTGGTACTACCGTACTAGCGACCTACCACCACGCGTATATCCGTCTTGCTCTGAAATTTGCACGTTCAATAGTATTTCTAGTAATAAAATTAGTTAGTTACAAATTTTATTCAAGTTCTAATATTTAAAATAAATATGTATGGCTCCATAATTATCAAAATCACAAATTCTTGGTGTAACCCTGACGGCTTCACATTGTGCGAAAAACCTAGGAAAAAGAAAAAATACGTGTGCCAAGATATTATATTTACGAAGGCATATATACTCTTAGATGTGTTGGATACTGAAGATTTCCGGAATTTCTAGCGGATGACACCTAAAGTGCCTCATTTCTCGCGTCTTTGTTATGACAGAGGGCATGTGAGGGTAGGGTTGCCAACCATATCATATTATATTTTTGGCTGTTATACTTTATTCGAAACAAAGTATACAACACATGTAACTGAAGGTTCGTCTGCTAGTTTCACAACCTCTTGCAAGATAAAATGTACCTATCGGCCAGCGATTTTTTGCTCGCTCGCATTCTTTGATCTGTGTAATTATCGCTTCGGAGTCAAGGCAATAATGCCGGACCATTCGTATTATTGTACTCCAGTCGACTCGTGTCCGCTCGCCGTTATTTCTGAATGGAACAACAAAGTATGCGGAAACAATTTATTTTTGGTAAACTATACAATTCAATTAATTTCTAAACTACATGTTAGTGATTATGATGAAACGAAATAAATGCAAGATGGAAGAGAGAAACAGAGCGTCCATAAATTTAAAAATGAGTTTTTCTTCTTTTTGTTATACAAGATGTAGAATGTGGCTCGAGCTGTAACACTGAAATGAAACCAACAATTAATAGCCAATCCAGTAAGCGCGAAAATATATGTATTTAAGGCAATAAATAACTAAATTTTAATTTCTTTTCTTTTATATACTTTTTATTTTCCTCTTCAAAAGACAAATATATTTTATTTTTTTCTAAATAAGTTGGCAACTCTATGTGAAGTGTCCCATAAAAATTTGTGTTTTTTTACAACTCTATCAATACTTATTTTTCTTGATTATCGAATGAATCCATCTCAAAATAATAGAAAACGTGTAACCAGACAGTGTGGGCACAACCGGGCGAGGCTTTACACGGTCAGTTTTCAGGGCAGAGTGGTGAGGACCGGAAGTACCCCCTCCCTTTTGCCCTAAATCGAATGGACTTTTTACCCGACCTCCCTGCCTGGTCTCGCAGCAAAAACGTGACCAGGAGCTCAGTTTAGACGACCCGTTTTCAGGCTCGAAGAAGCGTGGCCACGATTTGTGGAGACCAGATCGGGTCGTCTAAATGGGCCTTGTATTAGCAATATGTGTATACAATCACTCTTTTTATCCTAAAAAATATTTATAACAAAATAAAAAATTCTGATAGTTTTTAACTTTCAAAATAACTTTTGCTTAAAACAAAATTAACGTAGAATTATTTGTTATAATACTTTGCGCAAGTTAGAAACTTTTTTAGTTTGAATAGAGCTAGTGAAGTTTTACCTACTATCAAGGAACACTTTTTATGCAATTATGAAATCTTCTATTATTGGTAGAAAAGCATTAAAACTAGACCAAAAAGAGCCCCGCTGGGTAACCGGTGTAAATCAACTAGAGGCGGGAGTAAATAAGCTTAAAAAATGGCTCACTGGAGGAACTAATTACAGGTAGAGAGCGGGCGGTGTGATGCGCGGGTAATCGGATTGCAGGCGCTGCAGCCCTCTTAACGTGAGACGCGGCATGTCTAAGAGAGCGCTGGCCTCACCAGCAGCACGTTACTCAATACTACAGCCTGCGTCTCACAGTACACCTGCATGCACTTCAATAAAGCTCTTTACTCGTACTTCTTTTCTTTCGAATTTCGGATTTAATTTCCATCAGATCTGTGTGTGAATAATATTTTTACCCTTAAAAACTCTCTTACGTTTCGTAAATTTTTCTTAATATAACTGCTAATTTAAACCAGTTTTTAACCTTCATGTTGCATTGCCGCGCTCTTCTGGCAGTGATTACATTTGATTTTTTTTTTTTTACTTCGATGTGTGAAGTGTGTTATAGGTATTCGAGTAACAAAAAGAAAAAGTAGATATTAGTTTCTGGAATTCGTAACATGATACAGTAGTTTTCAACTTTCCGTGGATTCCATGTTAAAATATTAAGTACCCTTTAGTTTCGGTAAGGGGCCATCCACAAATGACGTCACATGAATTTCATGATTTTTGGACCCCTCCCTCCCCCCATGTCACAGGTTGTCACATTTGTGGGACTCCTCTCCCTTGGTGTGACGTCACATATTTTGGAATTTTAAATTTATAAGTTAAAACAGCACTTCCAAAATGATTTGTGAATTTCTAGTTAAAGATCATATCAATAATAAATGAAACATTTTAGAAAATATTAAAAAAAAAACAACATAAAAATCGAATTATTGATACAAAATTGAGTCATCATGTGTCTATGGATTTTGAACCCATTCCTTGATACTGTTTATTATTGGCATAATAGTCACTTCTTTCTTGATTTCGATAGTGTTGGGAACATTCGATATGTCAATATCATCATCATCCTTTGCCAAGAGCCAAAAAGTGATACAAATTATTCATGTGATGTCACAAATTTTATGACACGTCGCCTCCCCCCTTGTAACACGATGTCACACTTTGTTGACCCCCTCCCCCCCCCCCCTTCAAGGTGTAACGTAATTCGTGGATGGCCCCTAAGGATGGAAGGGACTGCCCATCCTCCCTCTGTTAGCAGACTCAGTCTGCCTCCTTCAGGAGAGTCCAACCAACCTCCTGGTTGAAAGCCTAGCTCGTAATACAGTTTAAATTTATTGCTTCACGTGAAACTTACTCAGCATTTCATGTAGCTCCACAACTGATCGAGGTCAGAGAACGCTCGGAACCACCATTCGGAAGAACGCCGGTTCGATTCTCTGACCGGTCGGTCAATTGTCGGTACTCGGGGTTGCCCGAAATCATTCCTGACGAATGCCGAAATGGATTCTCTAAAAGGCAGTTGGTAGATTCCTTTCCATTTCTTGTCCCCAAAACCTCCTGCGTCTTGACCGCTACGAAGACAAAATGTAAAATCCTAATAAGAAGAAAAAGTGTGTCAGTCTTTGTTGAGGCTAAAATTTTTCTTACCGCCAACAATTGCCGCAATAACCTAGTAGCGCAAATGCCAAGTAATTTTTAAAGGGACAGTTTTGTAAAAATGAGGTAATTTAATTCATATGTTTAGCAGTAATGTATTTTTCTTTTCAAAACAATATACAGTCGAAAAATTAATCTTTATCGCTGTCACCAATTATGAACACTGTGCAAGTGGTTGTAAGCCTTGAACTCTTAATGCGTCACACAACGATATCTGAGTATTTAATTTCCACGATTAATAGTTATTATAATATTTTGGCTGAATTGATGAAAATGGAATATATTCACTTTCAAGTGACAATTTTCGCGATTTATGAAACAGTAGGATTGATAGTTTACTTAACAGCTGTAAACAGAAGCTGCAGGGTGTTTGAGGAACTAATGATTAGACAATTACGTCATTCAAGATATTTCCCCCATACCTATGAGGTGAAATAGAAAAATAAATCACGGTCTTGGTATAACCTTGCGAGGTCCCTGTTATCGCTATTTTGACTGCGACAAACAAGGTTTGATAGCCCGTTTTATTTTGCACTTGGCCCTAACGTGCCTTTTAACGGTCGTCGCTACCACCTCGCCGATTATATTAATATACAGTATAATGTACTTTTATTACCAAAGTTTCAATAATCTATCAGTTCGCGCAACGGATGTTGTAATATTATGTAAATGAATTCACTGCACTTTTGCTACAATTCACATTTTATTTTACTTAAAATTTCACATAAAAACCAATGCTGTTACTGACACAATATTCTATACAAATTTTCATTACTCTAGCCGCAATCACATGTGCCCGCTATGCTCGCTCAAAACAGCCTCTGTCGCCATATTGGCTTCCTCCTTCTACGACACTCAATCTCATACTATTACAGTATTGCCAACTTCCGTTACATGAAATCACTAAAATAACTTAAAACTACCCCATACTGTACAATCTACTATGCTGGAAGACCTTTTCCACCAATGAAATTATAAAATTTATTTACAATCAATTAACAAAGTGATAATATTAGCAAACAGTAATGACTGGTGAGTGGGAACCTCACACATGTCCCCACTTTGCCGCTAATTAGCACTTTTTTGCAATCACAAAAGTTGGTTATTTGGGGCAAAGTTCAACCCTTTCACCAGGCATTACTCCTTTGTAACACAAATTACACACTTTTCCATTACACCATGGTTCGCTACAGTTTCTCACACAATGTCCTTTGCTGTAGTCCAATAATAGAAGTTCATTAACATTTATAATACACTACATTGTAATTATTTCTCCTCTCTCACCTTATACAACTTCAAATCAGTCACATTCCGCAACCCAAACTTCCTTCCTGACTTCGGGTACACAAGAAAATAGGCATTCTTATGGGGCTTTCCCTCCACTCGAAACGGCCCATGGAACACATTAAAGAATTTTTTAATCTCAGCATTTATCTCGCAAGACCTCTCGTGTGTTTTTACCAATACCAAGTCGTTCAAATTAAATTCAACAGGTTTTCGTCTCTGGTCGTGCTTTCTCTTCCTTTCCTCAGCTTTCTTCTTCATTCTCTCCCTTACTTGCTTACAAACGTCTTCCTTAGATACACATTGACTTGCAGGAAAATTAATTACTTCTTTAATCAAATTCGGTTCTTCTTTATGATACATCAAGAAATATGGGGTGTAACCAGTACTCTCACTAGGTACACTGTTTATGACATCTTCGAAATCTGTGACATAGTCTACCCATGTAGTATGTTTGTTACTACAATAGGTTCGGATCAACCGACCAATTTCCCTCATGACTGTTTCGGCTGGATTACTGGCTGGATGGTACGTTGATATTCTTATATGCTTCACTTTGTTCTCCTCCATACACTGAGCCCAACGTCTTGACGTAAATTGGCTACCGTTATCTGATAATATCTTCTTTGGATAGCCCACATTTTTAAAATAATTCTTTTCCATCCGGTCCACCAATATCTTCCCTGTAGCCTTTCTAATTGCATAGAATCGCACGAACTTCGAGAACACATCCAACATGACGTAGACATAAGTAAATCCACCCCTTGACTTTGGCAGAGGCCCATACAAATCAACGGCTACCAGATCCAAAACATTCTCTGGCAATATACTCTGCATTAAACCTTTAGTTGCTACAGTCGAAACTTTAGTCCGTTGACATCGGTCGCAAGTCGCTATCCTCTTGGCCACCCTCCTTTTCATATTATCAAATAGCAAGACTTCCCTTAATTTCTTGGTGCATTTAGCGGCTCCATAATGCCCATAACTCAAATGTACATAATCTATTATGATCTCCACATATTTTTCCGGCCAACATATTTTCCAGTCACTCGATACTTCATCCGTCCTGCGAAATAATATTCCGTCATGAATTTTATAGTACTTGGGCAACTTCTTATTTCTAGGATCTCCTAAACTCTGCTTTATTAGCTTCAAGCACTCATCCTCATTTTGTTTACGCCTCATATCCTTGCAAATATCCTTAACTGCCTTTTCATGTAACACTCCCTTCATATAGAACATTCTGACCACCTTTTCAGAGCCAACAGCATCATCCACATAGTTGGTTCCCATCGGAAGTCTTGATAGTGCGTCGGGAACTTGGTTTTCACTACCCTTTATATATCTTATTTCAAAATCAAACTGTTGCATGTATAACACCCATCGGGTCAATCGACTGTTCATGAGTTTGCATTCGCATAAAAAGGTTAACGCTTTGTGGTCCGTAAACACAATAGTCTTGTGCCCCCACAAGTAATACTTAAATTTCCCAAACCCCCACACGATGGCCAATGCTTCCTTCTCTGATATTCCATAAGATTGTTCATGTTTGTTCAATACACGGCTTGCAAATGCGATTGACCGTGCTTCCTCATTTCCGTCCTACATTCACCAATTGAAATAGATGAACTCCTAGTCCATAGTTAGAACTATCACTCCCTAAACAAAAAGGCAAACTTAAATCGGGATGATACAATATACCACTATTCATCAACTCATTCTTCAACTTGTCAAAAGCCTGCTGGCATTGTTCCGTCCACAACCACGATGAATGTTTCTTCCTTAATTCCCCTAAGTGAGGATCATTGAATGACTGATCTGATACGAACTTTCGATAGAAACCGCATAAACCAAAGAAAGACTTTAACTGTTTCTTGGTTTTTGGCACGGGAAATTCTATAATTGCCCTTATCTTTTCGGGATCCGGGCGTATACCCCGTGAATCAATCTGGTGTCCCAAAAACTTTATTTCCTTCTTCGCAAACTCACATTTCGACATTTTTAGAGTCATGCCTCCTCTTTGCAAGGCAACTAACACTTCCTCCAGAACTTCACAATGCTCCTCCCAAGATTGAGTACTTATCAATATATCGTCGACATAGATGGATAATTTGCTAAGTAAATCTTCCCCTAGTACTTGATCCAATGCTCGTATAAAAACTGATACCGAGACATTCAGTCCAAATGGAACCACCTTGTATTGGTAGCACTTCCCACCAAATAAAAACGCCGTATATTTTCTCGATTCCGGAGCTAATGGTACTTGCCAATATCCGGCTGTCAAGTCTAAACTTGTCATGTATTTCACACCATGGAATCTCTGCAACATTTCTTCAAGATTCTCAGGACGATCAGTTTCTCTGTCTACTATTCTATTTAACGTCCTGGCATCTAAAACCAATCTCACTGTCCCATCTTTCTTGCCAACCACTATCAGCGGGTTGTTGTACTGGCTACTACATCTTTCAACAATACCCCATCGCACCATTTTGTCGATCTCTTGCTCCACAGCTTTCTTCTTAGCTAGCGGTATCGGATAAGGCTTCACGAAAAATGGCGTATGAGGCTTTATCTTCAATTGGCATTCATATCCTTTTACTATTCCTGGACAGTCTGAAAATACACTCTTATACTTCCTCAATATTCCCTTTAAATCTTCCTTCTGTTCTTCGGTAACTCCCCTTAACTCATCAATATCCATTACATAATTCGCTCCCATCCCATTTTCTGTTTCTTCACCCTCCATTTCCTCATTCTCTACAACTTCATCTTCTGTTGCCACTTCATATACAGCTCGCATGTTTACATCTCCTTCCAACTCCTTAACTTTTATCGAACGATTTCCAAAGTTAACTTCAATATTTTCTTCGTTCTTCCATACTTGCATCTCTCCTTTGTAACAGTCAATTATAGCTCTAAATTTGCAAAGCCAGTCCATACCTAGAATACAGTTAATGCTGAGCTCGGGTACCACCAAGCAAGCATGCTCCAATGCAACTCCATTTATTTCTAACTCCAATAATATTTGAATTTTCACCCTCTTACTCAATTTTCCGGTCGCCCCAATTACTTGAACCTTACTCACTGGCATTTCAGCAATCTTGTTATTCTTCACTATTTGGTCATACAACTTGTGTGATATCGCTGTTAATTCACTCCCAGTATCCGCTAGCACTTCGCTCTTCAAACCAAAAACTTTCACCGTAAATATTGGATGCCTCACTTCCTCTTCTTCTTCCCTCAAAATTTCCTCTTGTAACAAATCCTTTTCAAACTCTTCTGGAGACCACTTTAACACTTCTAATGCACTCCCATCTCTCAGGTGTAGCCGCTGTAAGTCTACATTTTCTCTATTGAATTGACTTCCACCATCTGTTTTGCATTCATTATTTCCCGCAAATGAGCTTATGTCACGTCTAACTTCTTCCGAAACTTCAACATTTGCCTCCTCTGGCATTTCACCTCCATCATCATTGCTATTGGCATATTTCCTCACAAGGAAAAATCTCAATCCTTCATATTCTTCATTTTCTAACATTCCACCTGATTCTTCTTCTTTCAGATTATCATCTTCGTCCTCGCTACCATTTTCGTCGCTATACTCTTCCTCATCTTCGTCACTTGTTCCGATACTATCTTCTGTTTTAGTTTCATACATATCTTCCTCAAATTCTTTCGATACAAGCTCATCTGTCATCATATCTTCTGCTAAAGTGTATTCTCTTACACTGCTACTACATTTCTCTTCGTTATCATGGATTCCCAGATCGATTTCAGCCAATTCTCGCACCCCTTCTTTTTGCCAATCATATTCGCACATTCTTGCAATGTCCTGTATCTCCCCTTCGTCTAAAAACTTGAAACATTCCCACCACCTCAGTGGTTCCTTCTCGTCACAAACCCCGACATCCAGTTCTTTCGATTTCTCTTGATTTTGCCCCCTGCTGTTGTAGTTTATAATCTGCACTATCACATTCGTTGTCATTTCTCTGTAGGTCCTCAGCTCTCTGGTAGGTGTTACTGTCATTCCTGTGATTTCTGTTGTTTTGATTCTTTGGTCCTATTTCGACTTCCTCCGCTACTGAGCGGACCGCCCCAGTTGCGGCGCAGAGTTTCCCTCCACTCGATGGGGAACAAGCTGCCTTCCTCCATCTCTTCCCCCTGGCCGACTACTGTTATGATATGACCCCTGATAGTCATGTCGCCCGTCTTCATTTTCCCTTCTTCCATCTCCAGAATTCCTGTTATACTGTTCCTCTCGGTGATATCCATTTCCTTGTCCTCTGTCTCTGGTATAACCGTCCCGTGGATTCATCTGGTTCGACCCGTTATAACTTCGATAGTCATTCCTCTTATCCCCTCTCAAGCTTTGCTCATTCGCACTATTCCAGCGGTCCAGCCTTTCAACTATTTCCAAAAAATCTTCTATACTATTCCATTGAACTAATACTAGCTTTTCTTGGACACCCCTAGGCAATTTTTGCAACAGAACTTCTATTTTTTCATCATCACCGACTTCTTGATCCAGGTAGCACAATTCTTTCATCACTGCTTCACAAAAATTCTTCATGCTCCCCTCACGTCTACTATAATAGCGACAGTTCCAAAAATCTCTTCTCACATTCCTTTGTTTCCTCTGTGACCAATATTTGTTCAAAAATAATTTCAAAAATTCCTCGAAATTATTACATTCTTCAACACTGCCACAGCTCCATACAAAAGCATCCCCTCGTAGCATATTCTTTACATATCTTATCTTATCCAAGTCTGACCACTCACAAGGCAATCCATTCTTGTAAGCCCGAACAAAATCCTACCGGATGCACTGCTTTTTCTGGTTCAAATTTTACTTCCGGTAATTTAATCTGGTTTGTGATGATACCCCCAATCCCCATAGCAGTCAAATTTCGCCGTTCTTCTTCCCCAAATTTCTTAATTAGATGTTTCACTTCTTTCTTCACCTCTTCTTTGACTAATTTCATCTGGTCATCCACTTGGTTCAATACTCCTTTCACTTCCTTATCCATAATCATAAATCTCTCTCCCAGCCGGTAATTTTGTTTGGAGTTGGTTTCAGCTTTTTCTTTTACTTCTTCAATCCCTTTTGCACAGGCCTTTTGGTTTTCATAAATTATCTTATTTTCTTCCTGCAGGGCTATATACTCTTCTTGTATTTCCTTCCTATTTTTCTCCACTGCTTCTTCCACTTTTTGTTGCACCAGACACTCTACATTCTGCTTGGTAGCCTCTTCATGCTTCCCAACATAATCATACACCATTGACATTTCTTTCTCGATTTTTGTGTTGATATCTTCTTTTAATACTTGTTTTACACTCTCTATCTTCCTGTCACATTTTTCTTCCGACTGTTGAATACATCTATCCATTTTCAACAACATTTCCTGTCTCAAAATCTGCCCTTCTTCTTTAATTTTTTCGGTCAAATCATTACAAGTCTCGGTAATTTTTCTTTCCAATTTTTCTGCGATTTGTTTTGACTCTTCTCTCATTTTCCTCAGCCGTTTGTTTTGACTCTTCTCTCATTATTTCAGCTGTTTGTTTTGACTCTTCTCTCATTTTTTCCAATAAAACAATTAGCATCGACATCTCGCCGCATTTCTGTTTCTGAGCATCAATTTGTTTATTACCCGTCTCTTTTTCTTGAATATTAATTTGATTAACCGGTATTGGCGTTGACATCGCACTAATCATGAAACTCTTTGACTCGACTTCACAAACATCAGTATCTTTAACATCTACCTCAATACTATCTTTGGTTGAATACATAACTCCGCTTCCCCCCATGCCGTCACAGAAACTAACGCAGCTAGCTTCGGTTGAATTAAACTCGCTGGTCAAGTCAACTCCACTTCCCTCCCTGTTAGCTGACTGCTCGACAAAACCGGAATCTTCATTGTTACAAACAATACTATCATTATCCCCAGCTTTAGAAATTAATCTATCACTGCAACCCGAAGATTTGTCCTTAATTACTTCCATTTTACTTATTCACTGCCAAATAAAATAATATTACTACTGAAATACCCCGTTAATTCACACGCAAAACACAAACATAAAATCACTTCCAAAATTTTCACAACGCTGTTTTTCAACGCAGAAATACTCTTTAATGGGTACAGAAACCCATTTTGAACACAGGAAACCTTTTATGAATTACTTACTTTACACAGAAATTGCCACAGCACTGCAAACATAAATTTTACAACACACAATAAAACATGCATCAACGTAACATTACAAATCACAATGGCTTTTACACATGCATTTATCTTTCAGTTACCAATTTAAATAAAACCCTTCCCACTATTGCTTAAACAAATTCTTTATTTGCTTAACTAAGGTCTTCTCAGCATTTAAATCTAATTTGGACAATTCTTTAAATTTCCACAACCATTCTTATGACAAATTTACAGATTTAATTCTTCCGAAATTAGCAAAAGTTTACTTCTGATTTTCATTCGTTTTCAAACTGTTGCATTTAACTGTTCGTTCTTTAAAGAAACTTAAATCACTTTTTTCAAATTTATTACTGGTGTTTTATTTCACGGAAGTCATTGAATCAAATTCTGCTTGCTGCCACTCTTTCGGAAAATTATATTGAATTTCTGTACTTGCCAATGCTGCGATGATCTTCACGTCCGCTAACCTCTGCTCCAGAAACTGCTAGCTGGCTCCAGTCGAAGAATACCCAAGGTCGTTATTGAATAAATGCAATATTTTGCACTTATCCTGGCAGATTCGTCGCCACTTTGCGAGGTCCCTGTTATCGCTATTTTGACTGCGACAAACAAGGTTTGATAGCCCGTTTTATTTTGCACTTGGCCCTAACGTGCCTTTTAACGGTCGTCGCTACCACCTCGCCGATTATATTAATATACAGTATAATGTACTTTTATTACCAAAGTTTCAATAATCTATCAGTTCGCGCAACGGATGTTGTAATATTATGTAAATGAATTCACTGCACTTTTGCTACAATTCACATTTTATTTTACTTAAAATTTCACATAAAAACCAATGCTGTTACTGACACAATATTCTATACAAATTTTCATTACTCTAGCCGCAATCACATGTGCCCGCTATGCTCGCTCAAAACAGCCTCTGTCGCCATATTGGCTTCCTCCTTCTACGACACTCAATCTCATACTATTACAGTATTGCCAACTTCCGTTACATGAAATCACTAAAATAACTTAAAACTACCCCATACTGTACAATCTACTATGCTGGAAGACCTTTTCCACCAATGAAATTATAAAATTTATTTACAATCAATTAACAAAGTGATAATATTAGCAAACAGTAATGACTGGTGAGTGGGAACCTCACAACCTCCATATATCAATTAATCCTGGCAGGTTGAGTCGCCAGATATATCCTGGCTATTGCAACTTTATCCTTACAGGGTATGCCAGATATAACCAGTCTGTCAGTAGACGCCAGTTATAACCTCCTTAATTACCTTAATAGCAGTCGTCAGATATAACCTTCCATTAAATATCAATCAACTGTTCCAGCAAAGGGTTAATTGCTGTGAGCTTCGCGATTATTGACGACTTTCTACTACAAGTCTTTGAACGGTATTTGTGGCCCCTTTTATACACCGTCTCCCGACCGCGCACGTAATATGGAGATTATCATTTAATACACAGTCAACTCTAACTTGAGGTCAGGTGAATGCTCCTGATTACAGATTAATGATGAAAATTCACTATGGTTGGATTTAATGTTTAACAAAGCCACCAACATACACTCCAACAAACAAGAATAATTATTGAACAAGAATAAGTATGTCGCAGCATTCATGATACACTGCGATAACAACTTCACTCTTTCAGAGCGCGACTTAAACTCCCCTCTTTGGCCGCGCCAGCGGACCAAAGATTATAGTAACTTAAAACTACCCAATGACATTAAAATTATTCCGTGGAATTCGCGAGCTATTACATTATACAAATTATTACATTTCATTCATACAATACATTGACGATTGATTTAATAAGAATTAATATTTACAAAAACTATTTACTTACAATTGGGGTGGTAGCATATATGTTACAATGGTAAAATCAGGTGGTGTCTTGATTGGTGGTTAGAAATTTAATCCTGTTTGCTCGCTCAAATTACGAGCTGACTGTAACACACACGAACAAAAACATAAAAATAGAACATTAAAATCAGTTATCACTCAAAAACATGTTACTGCACTTCTACAGTCAACATTTTCAAATTACTGGAATCAAAAAAATATTGTGAATGAGGGAGGAATCCGAAATCTCATTTTGTACTGAAATTAAAGTCACAGTACATTGAGGAACTAGCAATTACATTCTCGCTCCAAAGCCTATCGTCACAGAATATACAACGAAGCTATTGCTTCTAACACTAGCAGAAAGGAAAGTTAGCCAAATCATTTTTCCATCAAGTTGTATGACAGATTCGCCTATTTATCAACTGTAAGGCCACATTGTTCATTTACCAGTGTTCTGATAACACATTGCAACGAATGTCTCTGAAACATCTGATAACGTCTCGCTATACTTAAGTTTGTTAAAGGTTTCGTTTAACACTACATCTTCTTTACTCATAAGCGTGATGAAACTGTCGTTCTCGAAAGGACACATCAAAAAGATTTATCTCTTAGAGCAAGTCTCGTACGGCCTTTTATCAAATTTTTTTCGGGAATCTTGAGGTGCCTCCTAAGAGGATCTGCCCGGCTGGTGCTTTGTCGTCCACGCTCTCTCCGGCTCAAAAGATTATCCCTCGTTTTCTTGCTTCGCGGCTTGATGGACGTTGTTGGTACAGTTCTTGTCGTATTTCCGGAAAGTCCTCCTTTATTTTCAAGTTCTCATGGAAGCGTCACATTCAAAGAGTTTTCCCAAGAGACATTCCCACCGAATATTCTCAGAAAATGAAAGTGCTTAGTGCGTCCTTGAGGCCAACAAATCTGAAACTGTCCAGACTAGTTTATGCATCTCATTTTTATTCTGAGCATACCTCGCAGAAAGTGACATTGTTATAGGTAACAAGCTATGTATTTATGAAAGTATCGTATGATCAATTATCTGCACATGTAATCACCATAATCAGTACTAATAAAATGTTCGTTTAGTATTAATATTGTGGTTAATGTATCGTCCCACGTTGCGGGTTAACAACCGTCAGAAATGCTTTCACTGTCGTTATAATAGCAAACTAGGAATTTCGGTTACTTATTTGTGGTGTAATAGTAATATGTTTTAAACCGAAAACTGAGCATAAAGAAACGTATTTTTTTTTTGTTTCCATCCATATGTTGATTATTAGTTGCTGTTTATTTCTTTATATCATATCAAGGTAGATGTTTTAGTTTATATTCTCTGTCTCCAAATGGTACCATTATAGGAAGCTAAGAACTTAAGTTACCTCCTGTAGTATATTGAGAGAATTTAGTTATAATAAATTCTAATTTTCGCTCAGGATAATTTTTCTCAAGCTGCAGCTATGTAATGTAATTCCAACCAACGAAGCAGAGCTTAAGGTTGGGCAAAGTCACTTCCCGTGGGAAGCAGTCCCCCTACCACGGTAACCCAGAAAGCCCTTAGCAAGGGATTTTAGACGAATAGGACTATGTCACAGGACTTCCCCCACCACGTTTCTACTCTGGAACAGCCTCCGGGGCAGTCGATTCGCCGATTCTCAGGATGGACCACGTCGCCATACGGAATGCAGATTTTATTAGGTAATGGCTAATGCAAGTTATGCCCTCTGGCTGGCTTAGAAAGAATATTCCGAGTGACAGGATTTTATTAGTAAGAGATGCCTTTTATGAGAGCTAGTTTATGCAGTATTTATCAGTTATTTCAAGTGTATTTTTATGTGCCTATTTTTATTAAAGTATTAAAGTCACTCCATTCTTTCAACTAAATGTTTTCATTTGTATCGCTGATTCCTGCTCATTACTAGCTTTAAGTGTGGGCAGAACGTAGTCACTCTGATCCTAGGGCCACATATCTTCGGAAACTAATCGGAGAGTGGTCGATCAGAGACGAATACAAACTTTGGCTGTGGTGACTTGCCGCTCAGTTACTACACTCCTTATGTTTGTTTAGTAGTTAATATATTTTCCTTTAAACTAAAAATTTACAATTACCCATTAATATAGAGTTGTATTTCTTTACAAATCTATTAATTGTGGCTTAGTGCGCTGAGGCGCAGCACTATGGACGAGCACAGGCCATGCGTACTGTCTGTCCCCATTGCAGTTCCCCACTAATGCCCAATCTTCGCCTCATAACCTACACATTTGGCTGACAAAAAATACACTTGTCATACGGAACAGGGCCGCATTAGAATGCTCGTGGTTTAATTAATATGATAAATAACCAGTCCACCATACAGTTCGCTTTAAACTTGCTTTTATTTTCATAAACACGACGTCAAAGATACTGTTTACACGCATACATACAATCCAGCGATTGTATACAACACTTCTCCCACAGACAATACAGTCCTTAGCCGTCATAAATTAAGTCGGTGAAAACTTTTTCTCTGACTCGGATGTTCGCTTTATATAAGCTACATCGAAATTTCTAGAACACTTCAAAGGATTCCGACAGATATTTCTCGAACATTAACAATACTTAAATAATTTAAACATATTAAAAAACAATCAGAATTAATACATAACCATTTACCATCATTATAAAATTGTCAGAAATGCAAATTAAAGATACTTAAACACAAAATTACCCATATAAATAATTTTAAACTGTAGCAAATTGTCCTTTAGGCATCGTAACTTGCATTAATACTTGGAATTACAAACATTTAAGCAATTCTCTTGCACAATTCCGTTCTTAAACGTATTAAATGGCCTCTAAATAATTTTTTTTCATAAAACAAAGTCTATATACACTGATTTACAGTTAATTGAAAAACAAACCTACCAGATCATATTCAACCAAACTCTAGCTTACCATAAGTGCTTCATAAAATACATCTTCCATTTAAGTTTATGTTTGAGGGCTGTTACAATAGGATATCAAGGCTGTAGTCTAGGAGCCCGCACCACAAAGGGGCCCGCATCACATGAAAAAAAAAGAATGAAATCAAATATGTGCAAAGAAAGTAACCTATTTCCGAAACGGTTTTAGTACCGAAAGTCCTGAAATGCTCGTGAAATGTTCACATATGCGCAGTTCATTCCTATGAAATGCTGGTGTACTGTAAAATAACATTTCAATGCACGTAGACCGCAAGAAACAACTTTGCTACTTATAACCCATGTAACATAAAGTTGTAGTACACAGTGGTCGGGGCGTATGAACGTAGATTGTAGATTGAAGTCACTGTCGTGCACCTGCAGTACGACCTAAAATTCCCTAGGCTTCATGTCCGGAAAGTAAGGTAAGATAAATTAGTTTTGTATGCGATACAAATAGCAAGAAACGTTGAGAGGTCCAAGTTTTAATGTTTAGTTTGAAAGTAAGTATTTATATATATGAAAAAATACATTCATTTATAATTAAAATAGGTGTATTTAGAATTCGGTATTAATTCTATTTTTAATCTGTTTTTATTTAATTTGTTGTTTAAAATCATTTTTTAATTTCTTTTAAACTTTATTTCAGCATTTAGGAATCTCGATCGCTTGGTGTAGCGGGAAAAGGCTCTGATCACAGCACCGATGTCTATAAAAAGTTTAGTCATTGTCTATTTTTTAATCTTTCTCTATTACGAGCTTTGGTGATCTTAATCATCTTTTATCGTACTCTTTCATATTGTTATAAAAACCTTTCAGTTTGAAATTCCGCAGGCTTTTGGTGAGGGTGTTTGGTTGCAACAACACAACTACAACAAGCAGCACCTTATCTATCGATCATCAATCGAAAAATTGAACCTTGGACCATCACTTACTAACCTAGTTCACTTCAGTCTCGGAAACGATACAGAAAGCACGTTTCAAACTTTCGATTCTTGAGTGAGTTATCATATATTTTTACTATCACTACTCTATCCAATGTTTTGAATTAAAACATTTATTAATTCAATAATCAGAGATCCAACAGAGCTGAAGGTGATGGAAAATGCTGATGACATCATAATATGGGTGGAGATAGAACAGGATCTGGAAAGAGAATTACGGAAATGGTGGACTGCAATGGGTAAACATGGCCCGGAGATTAGTGTGGTAAAGACCAAAATAATGATGATAAAAAGAAACACTGGCCCTTCGAAGGATGTGTTACTCGACGACAAGAAATTGGGATGGGTAGAATCATTTGTTTATCTGGGAAGCAAAGTAACTGCCAATGGAAAGATGGAGCAAGAAATAAGTCAGAGGGTAAGGAAGAGCGGAAATTTGTATCAACAGATAAAGAACGTAATCTGGAGGTGGGATATAGGGAAGGATGCCAAAATTCTGCTCTATGAAGTATTTTACCAGCCCATACTGACTTACCATTCAGAAACATGGACAAAAAGAGATATTAGCAGATTGCATGTGGCAGAGATGAGGTTTCTGAGAGGGATAGAGAATGTCACGAGGAAAGACAAAATTTAGAAATGAAAACATCAGGGAGAGACTAGAAGTGGAAACAATAGAAGAGATGTTAAGGAGGAATAGACTGCAGTGGTTGGGACATGTTATGAGAATGGAGGAGCAGAGGATGCCGAAATTAGCACTGCTGAACAGCGGCAAGAGAAGGAGACCAGTTGGAAGACTTTGGGCAAGATGGAGAGGCTAAAGGAGGAAATTGATAGAGGAAAAAGCTTGGAAAGACTTGGAAGAGGATGTGCAGGATGACCAGCAATAGCTGAAACATCTAATGATGATGGAGATTAATTTAATAGTAAGCAATCGAAATTTCTTAATATATATAATAATAATAATAATTACGGCCCGTACCACAAGTATAGCCTAGTGGCCCACAGATCCTGAATGCTGCCCTGATGCGGAACTCACAAAGCAACTCTTTTTCAGAAGCAGATTGCAACACAAGGCTTTCCACCAATAGATTGAGTACGCTGAGCCATGTAACACTCAAGATTCACACTGGTCGCCATAGGTGGCGCAGTGCACATTTGCTATAACTCCTAGAGTAACTAGGAGGGTAATACGTGACATTCTACGTTGCCAAACACAACAGTAGCATTTTCTGGTTCTTACACGTAAACACTGTGTTTCTGTGTAGACGCTGTAACGAGGGAACTGTATAAAGGTCTGTGAGGCATCTCATGTTGTTACAAACATTTCATTTGATTTGGAGTACAGCTGTGCCGTCCCATTATGTCGTGATTCACACCAGTTCCCTATATCTTAATAAACAACCAAACAGCACAAGAACCCACGCAGTTGTGCGGCACAGTAGCTTGATGTGATTTCACTGCGAAGGCTGAATCAGATGCAAGTTGTGAGTAGATTCTGTTTTCTGGAAGCAATTGAAAAAGTGTTTTTTTCTTAATGCGTCGCTAAACAGACTGACTACTAGCTGCTAGCGGACTTCGAGTACATTAGAGGCAGGGAAGGACGAGGGGAAACGGCGGAAAAGAATTCTGCTATGGGTTTTTCTAGGAGCCAACCCGGCAATTACCCGGAGAGATTTTTCGAAACTGTGGAAAAGCAAAATTTGGAAGGCGAGACGGTGATTCGAACTCACTTCCTTCTGATTGCGAGGACAGAGGGTTACCGTGACCCAGTACGCTTGGTGTGAAGATCAAGAATTTTACACAAGAATAGTATTACTTCGCGGCTACTGTAGGCATCATGTTGCCTGTGTGTCGCGAAACGGCATTCAACGTTTTGCCTCGATAATAATTTAGTATGATCCTAATGACAGAGTTTCATGACGACGGATGCGCAGTCCACCTTTTCTTGTAGCCACCTAATGTAGCCCGCTAATCCTGCCGCATAAAAGAACCAACAGTAATCATGAAGCGTTCTTCCGTAATTAAAGTTAACAAAGTGACGATTTAGGCAAAGGTCGCTCTTAATGCCTTAACTAGCTAGGCGAATATAAAAAGTAGGAACAGCTATTAAGAAGGAATTTTTACAATTTCTAGACCAATAACACTCTAATCGTAACTAAATGCGATGTCCACTCGAATCAGGTACTATCGGCGAATCTCTCCTGGGCCATAAACCTCTTATTTTGTTTTTGGAATATAAAGAAAAGGAAACATGAAATAAATTTCACTGTAGTAAAAAATAAAAAAATTCCCAAAATGATTAACATGTCATTATTTGACATTTAGAAAATTTTCTCTAGTGAGAACACATTGAACTCTACCATGTGTTTTTAACCAGACAATCTTCTTCTTTTATTTTAATGCTTCTAAGAGAAATATGAATACATATATTCTTTATAATCATTCAACATTTTATCACATTCCTAGAAGGATGTTAGTTTATTCGAAATGACGCTACAAAATTGATGTGTTGTTTTAGCGATGGTTGTTTCAGTGTAGGTTGTTTTAGAAATGAATTAAACTGAGATGTGAAGATTTATGTCTGCGCTGCAGCTTAGTTCTCTGATGTCTGGAACCGTATTTAATAACGGACGCAGAGGAGCGTTTGTAATATCCAGACGCCGCTCTGATTCATGCGGTAGATTTCCGACAGTTGGCAGCGCAATGTTGGCAGCTCCGATCGTTATCGGAACAGACGTACATTAGAGGGGCAAAGGAAGGCATCAGCCCTGAAACTGACGACCACCCGCACACAAGGGCTTAACAGTCGGCGAGATTATTCGCCGGGGTCTATCCTCAGAGGGGGACCATTGCATGTCCATTACTTTGCTAACGTGTCTGGGCTAATGGGCACAACGGAGACTCCACTGCTGAGAACGGTAGATTAATTAGTATTTAAAATAAAAAAAGATACATGGAGGACAGGAAAACATGTTTCTCATCACTATATGCAGAACGCTCTTAAAACTCTCATTTAATGCGCTGATATAAAAATTCAATTAATGACATTCACTCAAATTTCTTTCGATTCGTAGTGTTTGTTTATAAAGAAAATTAGATTTTATCGCGTGGATAAGAGTAAATTTAGATAGTTTTTTCATATTTTCATGCACTTGCACCAAAATCTGTAATTATGTAATGGGCCAACATTAGTGTTAACATTGTTTTTTCCTTGCCAGAAAGACATGGAAGTGCGCTGAAAATCACGCACCATTGGCTGATAAAAAATAATTTAATGTCAACATAAAACCTAAGCGGAATATTCTGGTACAAAATTTAAAAAAAATGAAACGCCAGGAAAACATCGATCACGCAAAGGAAAACAAGCTAGAGAAGCTGGTAAGTGTGTTCATTCTGTTTGCAGAACGATCTTTCGTTAGTGTTGATTTTGTTAACTTAACTATTTGTTTAATTTTTATCCTAAGGTGTAAACTATTTTATAAAACGTAATTTATTTCAGTTTTATTTCGCGGTAACGTAATACAGCAAGAATAGAATTAGATGTGATATAAGAAATCTCATAGGAAGTATGGCGGAATTTTAAGCCGCTATGAAAAGAAGACGATGAAACCGAAAGTAGAAAAATTTGAATTTGCGTTACTAGTCACCAACCAAGTATAAAAACAATTTTAAAAATATCAGAACTGAAGAAAAACGTTAAAAAATAATAATTAATAGCCAAAATGGAATCTTTCGGAATTATGTTGGAATTATAGACTTTCTGTGCGATATTGCGTTTTCTGATATTTGATACTATCTGCTATATGACAAGCATGGGTTACACCACTAGACCTCGTGGTATAACATTTGTGGAAGAAATGCACACTCTCACGCATCGTGTAGAAATCCTGTCAGTGAAAAGGGACTCGCAGATTTCTTCAAGTGCCTAGTTTGAAAGAGTATTTAACGCGCATATGGCTATCAAAAACACTATTTCTGAGTGGAGTTATAACCTCCTAGATTCATTTAAATAAGCAGACATGCACAAGTAGCTGCTGTGAAGAGTTTTGAATTGAATGTTTATCTCGGTAGCCATTCATACGCTGAAGCTGTGGCCAATTGGAGGACATCCATAATGGGGCAGTACGAGATTAGCGAAACCATAAACAACCCAACATTTGCAGATTTTTTTCTTGAAAAGCCCAGCTTCTCGAAAGGTTCCTAATTCATCACCCTGTCGCTACATCCAAAAACACGAGTTCGTCAGTTGTAGCGATCCTGATTCGCCAAATGGGAAGAATCGCCCGCTACGAAACCTGCGGGAAATCTGTAAAGGACGCTCTGGCCTGGCTTTAGGGACGACGTGGGTTAAATCCCCGCCCGGCCGTCCAGAAATCACTCCCGCTTAATGACGGAATGGATCCTTCAAAACGGACATGGCAGAATTCCTTCACCTATTTTGCTCCCATTCCTTTCCCGCCTCTGATGATCTCGAAGTCAACGAGGCGTAAAGCAATAAGCAAAGGTCCTTTAAAGGGTCATCTAAAAGGTGACAAGAGAGTTAGTGCGGTGCAGAATATTTTGTCCAGACTACTATACAGGGGAACAAATCGGCGGGGCAGTTGACCATAGAATCTGGGGACAGTCCTTCTAGAATTCAAGGGCACAGTAGCAAATAGAACACCACCGCTATAGTCGTACAGCTAACACACAATGCTTATTTTGCGTGCGGGCATTTGCCACAGACAATAGATGCAAACGGCTCGCTGGTAGTGGCGGAGGTTCTTTAGGTTTACTTCTGGGCTGGAGACATCAACCTACCCTCAGCATTCTGCCGAGGCCACACCAGCAGACAGCGTGTCGTCATGTTTTGATAAATATACAACACATTCTAGTTTATTGTAATTATCTACGAAGTAGCCATTGGCACTCAATACCAATGAAAACCTTCGAGCGACTGAGGTTTAACGTCATGTTGGCAACTGAATACTAAATTATAAATATACCTTCAATAAAATTAAATTTTATATTTTAATGTTTTATCAACTAAAATGTGCCTTATTACTGGTTTTAGACCCCTCTTTATTTTTATTTCCCTCCTGTTTTAGACTACACTAATAAACCGTTAACCTTGGTCACTGTGTAGCCATGACCATCACGCCGTGACGTCATGCTGGATTAACATCGACCAGAGACTCCATAGTAGATGTTATGATCGTCATTTAATAACATTCCTCTTTTGTGAAGCATCCACAAAGAACAACCTGCCAAAACACGGAAATAAAACTGTGTATTGCATGTAAATTAACATGTTAATATTATTAGTTGATTAGATTGAAATTTAACCTGAATCAGATTGACAATAGGCATTTGACTAAAGAAGAGCACATAAGTATTTTTTTTAACTATTTCTTTTGATGAGTACCACATTACTTCGTTTGAATGAAAGTAGTTCCACACTAACCGCGAGCTATGTGGCCTAGAACACGATTAAAACTAATATTATGTGGCATGAAGTAAGTTGTTGACATTTGATTTTAATTTCCTTTTACTTCAGTGACGCCATACTCGTATTTCAGCGGCATGTAACTTTGTCGGCAGTTCAAACGTTGTGATATGGATTTGAATAGACCTGTAAAAGATAAGAGAAATTGTGTACCCGTGTGTATCCGTTACTATACCAGTCAGCACTAGTTAGTATCGTATCTTTACGATACTCGTCACTTTTTATACAATCAAACACTATCATGAAGCACTTTTTTTATTTTTTTATTATCTCTCTCTCTCTCGCATTTTTTTTTTTTTTTTTCTTATGGCTTTAATCCTCGTCGAGGTGATTAGAGGCGGGAAAGCATGGAATTCGTCCATGGTCTTTTGAAGGAAGCATTCCTGCAATCGTCTTGAGTGTTATGGAGAAACCATGGTAAACCCAAATCTGGATGCCCTGATTCGAACCCGCGTCCTCCCGAATGGGAGGCCAGAGCGTTAACGCACTGTCACCATGCTCGGTATGAAGCATTGCATCGAGTAGCGTACCGTACGGATGACTTCAATACCATCGTATCTTTACGTTACTCGTTACTGTAGATACCATCGAGTACTAGCATGTAGCTTCGCATGGAGTAGCGTTGCGTACGGGGTGACTTGCTGAATACATTGTAAAGTCTAAGTAAACTGTTCATTTAGTAAAGTAAGCTTAGGTAAATTGTTCGTTTGGATAAATCTGAAAGTACTTAGTAATTGAATCTTTAGGAAACCTACTGAAAGTACACTCGATTTACTGCACTAAATATTATACACATAAAAATAATACGTAATATCACAATCACACCGCACTTAAATCAGTCAATTTAAAAAACCACCTGTCCTTTCAATCGGTGGGCGAATCGTTGAAGGTCCCGTACGATGCATGATGCGTCGTATTGGTAAGTTTATCTAATCAAACTGACATCTATACTACAAATGTCAGTAACGAAATGAATTATTAGTAACGTTTCAGAACTTCGAATCAGGCGATGTACTCGTTACTCAGTAACAAATACATTCGATTTTTTACAGCTCTCGATTTGAATCACTAAACAGAAAGATGTATGAACTCGTATGAATATTTTGAGTCAAGTCACGATGGAAGCCAGTATAATTCAATACAGTGAATGCATTAATTCGCGTGTGGTTTCAAGTTTGATTTTCTAACGCCAATATCAGTAGTGTTTGTGGTTAGGTTGAAATACAACCTGGACCAGGATGACAACTGAAACATTTTGCTACAGTGTAAGACACGAGGAACTGCACTGAGAGTAATTTTATAACAATTCAGTATGACAGCTAAAACGTTTTGCTACAACGTAAAGCACAATAAATTGTATTGAGCGTTATTTTATAACAATTAAGCAATCGCTAGTAAATGGCTTGCCAGAACACTCAGTTCAACCCATTATTTTGACGCTTTCAGGAGGTGTTTTAATAATTAATAACGGAAATCACACTGGGTACTCGTTCCATGTTTTCTTTACATTTACCGGGCGTGGTGGGTAAACAGCAACGTTCTGGCCTCGCATTCGGGAGGACGCCGTTTCTAATCCCCGACCGGGCATCCATATTTGGATGCCGGGATGCTTCCTTCAAAAAAGGCTATGGGCGTATTCCTTCCCGTTTCTTGGTCACGATCCCATCTCGCCTCTAATGACCTAGATAGACGTCGATGTCGACGAGGTGTAAAGCCATAAGTAAAAAAAGATCTTTACATTACAGCCTGGCACGTTGTCTTTTATCACGTGACCATGATCACAGACTTAAGAGCGTTGTTGTTGTAGGAGGTAAGTAGTAAATGCGACATTAATCTAAAACATTAAACATATATCTATATTTATAAAGAAGAATGTATGTATGTTTGTTTGTTTGTTTATTTGTTTGTTCTTCATACAAATCCACAGTTTTCATCCGATCTCGATGAAACTTTGCACACTTATCTTTTGAAACAAGGAGAAAAATACTGTCTACATTTGGTTGAAAATTTATCTGTATAAATAACACATGTTGTCTTATAATTTCGAAAAATTACTGAACGGCGATAGACAGACGCGTTGGATATGGAGGTCAGTGTACTGTTTTTTCGTGTAGTGGTCAGGTAGCTCAGTGGTTAAAGCGCTTGCTTACTAATCTTTGGTTAGTGATCTCCGGTTCAAATCTTTGTGGAGGCTAAGATTTTTAAAAATTGTTTTTGATCGTAAGAGTCACGCCTGGACCGTCTGTTATTCGGGTTGAATGTTAAACTGTAGATATTACAAAGTTAGGGGTGCAATTCGAAGCAAATCATAGGTGCTCTTGCAATGCTGTAGGTGTACACTTTTTTACGTTATAATGATTCCTCAGGGGTTGTTCGCAGTCAGTGTGTGTGTGTGTGAACCGCAGTAATAATACTATAAATACGGAAGTAAGTCTGTCTTTTTGTTACGTTTTGGCGACTAAATGGCTATATCACTATTGATGGAATTTGACAAGAAAATCTGTATGAAGGGCACAGGACATTTTTTTCCAGTATGATTAACAGTTCTAGTCACGAAATTTTGAGACCTTTACGAACAGTGACATAAATTTGTTGGAAATTGATTCTCTTCAAGAGACAGGTACGACGGTAGAATGATATAGTGATAGCTTTCCTGTCATATTATGCCGACTCGGTGTTGTTTGGGACCAATCCTTCGTTACCAACAACTTTCTACATTCAATTCTGGCAAAATAAAATTCTTAATCCAAGCGTACGAAGTCGCGGGTATGAGCTAGTAACCAATATTCGTACAGAGCACTGACCACACGTTTCACAATGGGATGGCGAGACTTAATTTCCGTTATTGGTGTGGCCGCCTCTGCGACAGAGATGGAGACGTAGTCTCCAAACAATGACGGAATATCCTTCAAGTTGAATTGAGAGTGGCTAATCGGACTGTGACAGAGATAAATCTGAACCTCGGATCAATATGGATCAAGTTAACATACTGAAAAGAAAGATCTAGCGCCACACCAAAATTTGAAGTGAGATCATGGAACAATAGTGTGATTTCAGACTCCAGATGTTCCCTGTTTACCCTGTTAGGCCAATATTGATGTAGAGTTTATAGCCAAAGCACTGAAAAGCTAGAGATTTATTTGATCATTGTATGTAAGCTACTAATATAGCTTGCGTTCCAAATCGAAGTTGGAGATTAAAATATTTCCTGGTAGTACCAAGTTAAGTAGAGCTGCATAAATTTACTTAAAAATACATGATAGTAACTGACTCTGCGTAATAGTACTTCATAAATAATTCTGACATCAGTATTTATGACAAATAATTAAATTTACGCTATTCGGACTCCATAAAACGACGTTTTACCGTTCTTGAAATGACACTTATTCTATTGACGCGATGTAGATTTATAATTTTTCCTGTTGTTGGGATATAGAATATTAGAGTTGCCGTAACAAAATTTGGTAGCCATTTGAGGATCTCGTAGGAAGAGATCGATGGATTTCGTTTATTTAGGTATTTACGAGTTCTGCATATCACTCTCTAAGCGAAAAGGAGACTGTATAGACTTGTTACGTCTGCAAGAAGTATTACTATTTTTATATAAAAATCATTGGAGGAGCGACACATATATTTTGACCTTATCGTACTAAAGAAGAGTTGCTAATTCGGGGACACAGGATTCCCAATTACTTTATAATTTTGTTTTAAGCAATTTTTTTGTACAGTCTCTTGTTGCTCCTCGTTTTATCTTCGCAGATAGAGTTTACTTTTTTGTAGAATTTTTCAGCTCATCCTGCGCTAAGCTTATTTCTGGGTATCAATAATAAAACAACATCCCCAGTTATATGTTTCGTATATTCTGAACTTTGTACACATCTGCAGTTTTTATCTTTAACTGTCCACGCTACTAATAAAAAATCCGCAAGTATTTTACTTTCTATCTCTTCATTCCCTAACAACTTTATCCATCGAACATTTTCAGAATGTGTTTATTTCGTATATTGTTTCTGCACCTCTTTTTCAACATCCTAATCTAATACTGTATTTCATAGACTCTGTCTGAGCTTCACATCTAAAAGCGTTACTAGCGTAGGTCCTATCACAATGTTTGATCTTAAAAGTTTTCCGCTTTTCAAAGCAGCTCTTTTATAACATGCTGGAGAAATGAACTTTGTTCTCGACAGTGATTGTAATACTTCCTTACTTTCTCTTCATGAATAAGCCAAAAACCGAAACCTACTGAAATTTCTGTCCATCTCTTCATTGGCCAACAATATCTCTTCTTCCATTAGGGCGGTATTGCAGTGCAAGCTTCAGAAATTTGTTCATCATTAGAACGTGGTTCTTCCAACTTGCCATTTTTCAGTTATTCCTTTCGATCGAAGAAGAAATATTCAGTTCACTTATCTAAGCAACTTCATTTCGGATGATTGTATTTTGCTTATTGTATCTTATTTACGAATGTTTCACCAGCATACATCACCGGTATCGTATTATGTTTGAGTCTCCTATGAGGCTTTTCCTTTGGGTGTTCTTAATTTCCCATCTTCCGGGCGTGGCATCAAAATGAAACATAGCTACTTTTATTTTGGGACTCACATTGTTACAAACATCATGAAATTCAGTACTTTCTACAACAATCGCGTTCATGAAAAATGGCAGACTGACAAAAACTGTCGATTAATTTTTATAGCTCAATAAGATTGCCCTAACTGATTTTCCCAAAAATAGCTTCGTTGTACAGACTTTTCCTCTATGCAGCTTTGTCATCAGTGTATATTACACCGAGCGTGGTGGTGTAACGGATAGCGTTCTGGCATCGCATTCGGGAGGACGGCGGTTCGAATCCCCGTCCGGGCATCCAAATTTGGGTTTTCCATGGTTTCCCAAATCACTCCAGGCAAATGTCGGGATTCCTTGCCCCATCCTTTCCCGTCTCTAAAGACCTCGCTTTTGAGAGACGTAAAGCAGATTAAAAAAAAAGTGTATTTTACCTTCAATAAACATCGTTGATAGCAGTGATAATATATAATCGCTACTTCCCAACAGCGACAAATTCATCGCGTAATTTTCTTATCTTTATTTTATAGCCATACAGACAGTTCATCTTAGTGATCATTGATTACTACCCATTTTCATATTGTGCTTTTATTTGATTGTTATTAGTATTAAGAGCAGTAGGACAACAAATGCAAAGTGAACTTTGCTTAATGAATACATAGCAACGTCTAATTTTCGCGAAGGTTAAATGTAACAAGTGTTAACAGAATTCATTCGTTTTTGCCAGTGCCGTTTCTCTAAAGCCTCTTTTCACCGCACTGTAATATTATCTCAGTTCCGTTATTTTGTTAGCAACGTCTTTGATCTTCATTTGGGTCGTAACCGACACCGCTTAATTTACACATTTTCCTTACATTTTTTAATTGCAAGGTAATTATAGCTCTTAACTTTATACGCCTTCTAAAAGCTTGCTTCTTTGATTATCAACCCATCCCTTCAAACAGCTTTCACTATTTACTTATCCAATTAAATGAGAATCTTTGAAATTTCTTTGCAAAATTAGCTTAACGAGCTATGAAGCAGCCAAAACCAACGTTGAAATTTCTTCCTCAATTAATCTGTAATGTCCTCAAAGGTAGGAATGAATTGAGAGCAATAATTTAAGTCAAATCAGATTCTCTATAAAGCCTCAGTCAGAAAAATAAAGCCGTTCCCGCACAGCTGTTAAATCGTCTTACAATATCTGTACAGTTACGCGAACTTGAAAAACGATTTTTATTTATTGTACTTGTGAGTTTTTTTTGTTGACTGCAAATATCTGTTGATTTAAGAAAATGAAATTCCTTATTTTAGTATATTTCAAGTAAATATAGATGTACATGTTTTTCAGATTGCTTTTCTATGTCTATTATAAACGTGATGAAAAAATATAACATGGTCGTGTATTTTACAGGCAAAAAATTCGTTTAAATTAAAATTATATACATTATTTGATATGATCAATGGCAACAAGTGAGAATAAATCACATCACAGTAAACATTCATCAGATTTTCATGAAATTCCATGTTTACCTATTTCATCTAAATTTTTCACCTCTTAACACTTTAAACAAGCCTTGCATTACGATACTTTATTAACTCTAAAATCTATTAGCAATATTTTTTAACTGGTTCATGTGAACTAAAATACTATAAAACTAGTTTATCAGCTAAGGAATTCTAACCCTATTAGGTGATGGATCTCTTAACTAATAATTTTTTAACCTTCCTTATTGCCCGTAACCGATCATTCTACGCACGTATTATACGGTTTTTAGGAATACCGATACCTGTAGCTTTGGCCTATTTGTTAGTTATTCTTCTTGTTTTCGACTTCGGCTAACTATGGGCCTAGAATAATGTTTTTACTTTTCTTCTTTTCTAACTCCCAACGCTTCAGCTGCCTTTCCCAATAGTTTTTTCTTGTTTCTTTTATGCAAATTGTTTTTATGTATTTCTGTAATTTCGCTTCGAAATACTCAGAACTGTGTAATCGTTTTTCGAAATCTAACTATGGTTGTTAACATCCATTTCTACTACAGCAAACAAATGAATTTCTGTTTTTGGATTTTTTCCCGAAATAATCTTTTTATTACTCTTTCATGAATCAGTTCAAACAAGTGTTTCAAAAAATAAACTCTTCTGTTTGTTACAGTATCCGTAACATTACCGGGTTCACTGTATAATTAAAACTTCTTTCTTCCATTACTTTAAGTTTTTCGTTTTTCCGAAATAACATTTTCTCCTCTCTTCCTAATTCTGCAGCTTCTCCCGTTATGGCTAAGGCTAAACATTCTGATGCATACAGACATTATCTTTTTATGACTTTGTTGCAGTTCCAAATTTTTGCATTTATTGGTATTAAATTTGTCTGTTAAAATACTTCGTTAATTGAAATGACCTCTTTGTTTAGAACGTAAATGTATTATTTCTTCAGGGTACTTAAATATAATTAATTTATTGATTTTCCCATTTATCTTGTTAAGGAATATTGAAGCATTATAGTAATTTGTTATATATAACGTTTCTTCAAAAGAGTCCTCATTTTTCAGCCATCTCTTTCAAAATTTTGATCTGTTCTGTTGCTGTATCTATAACTTCTGAAAGAACTGCTGAATCACATCTGCAAACGCTAGAAATTCAATCTGAGGTTGAAGTTCTTACAGCCCCACTTTATTTCCTGTTTTTCTTTTTCTTGGAGCATGGAGTTCCATTTCCTGATCAATTTTTCAGGTGCATAAATGAAAAGAATTACAGAACGATCATCTCCTTTTCTATACTTTTAATTTAAAAAAGTTCTGAGATTTTTCACGGAACATAATTTTGATAATTTATCTGTTATAGTTTGTTTAATAATTGCCAAAGTCTTTTTATATACGATAAATTCCTCAAGTATTCTCAAGATTTTGTCTGTACGAACAGAATCTTCGGCTATTTTATAATCCAAAATGATTCTTACAGAACTCTTGTTTCTTAGACGTAGCTGATGATTAATTTCACATTTGTTTTACCAACAACCTTTTTACTGCATTCTCCTTCATATTGACTAGTTTATGTTCAAACTGTTCCTTAAAACAATAATATAGTGATTTTTTAAATGATTTTATATGTTATTACCTGTAAGGGAGAGAAACCTCTATAATAGATAGCAGCTCTGAAAACTATAATTTTTATACAGTATCTCTGTCTACAGCAACATTCATTATATTTCTCCTGTATGCCAAATTCTGTCTAAGTTTTCAACTACAACTATAGTTATTAGAAAACTGTTTAAATTACTGTTAGTATTTAGGAACTTAAATAGTATTACAGATGTCGCAATAAGAAGATACTGAACCTAATTTTCCGCAAATAAGGTATCAGCGTTTCAAGTGTTAATTTTCTCCTATGCATCAGTCTATAATATCCAGGTTATGGCTGATCCCTTTATAACCATGAAAGGGTCTCTGTTCATCTGTGGTGCATTATAGAAGCGTGTGGAGTTACGGGTAGTAAAGTTTTAGTTTCTCACACAAAAGTACGTTCTCGGTTACAGCGGATACGGTGGATAACGGAACTTTATGTCAAGCTGTGGGTACTGTGCAGGTGATAAATTCTGGCTACGTGTGCGTCCAAGCGACGTGAGAAAATACGGAAACCTAACTAAAAGTCACGTATTGACAATGCAGTCCGACTTCGTAATACTTGGCGAGACTGTGACGTAGCGGCAATACCTGAGGCAACCAGAGACATGTTCACTAACAAGTACTAATGCTAAAGCAGTTTTCTTGCACGATTGGCCAATCCGGTCGAGGGGGTAAGTTCCCGCGCTCTCACTGTTGGCTGGGAGATATTCGAAAGGGGCTTCCAACGGCGATCCGCGGGAAGCTGGGTGGAGTGAAGGGAGGTCAAACTTCTGTGTTGGCTTCAAAAGACGCTGCGACGAAACAGGCAGCGACACACCAGCAGAGAAATGAACTCTCTGTGTGCCAAGTCAACTGACTTAACAGTGACTCATCTAGTTTGGTAGACTATCTGAGCGTACCTTTCATCATGTCAAATTACCGGGTGGATGACCACATCCGGGATCAAAGGCCATCGTCATTGGATTGTGATAAAGTGAACGGCACTTACACATGTACCAAATGTCCGAAAGGAACTATTTCTCAAAACTACACGTTCTGGAAGGTTTTATTGCCCTGTGTTTATTCAGATTTCTTTATCTTATTTAAGTTCTTATTTATGTTCAATAACAATTAAAAAATAATAATTATCTGTAGCGAACCGAGTGGGAACCCACCACAGAACCAGTGTTCGTTTCGATCGACCAATTGCAGATTAGCTTTACCTGGAATATGTGGTCCTTGTGATCGAAAGTATTACGCTTCTACTCCTGCTTATTACTAGTAAATAGCGGGGTAAAGATTAAGTAGTTTAATAAATTCGCTGGAATGATAAACATAGACAAGCAAATGAATAATCATGAAAATATGGTATAAAAATAACTCTGACTCAATTCAAGCATAACACTAACGAAAATCTAGGTATTTGGGGCATCTCTCGCAGCGGGCAGAGGGTAAGTGAATGAGTTTAGCCAGTACCTTTTAACCATGCATGGAGAGCAGATGTTGCTTCTTTAGTGGCAGGAGAACAACTCGCCGAACGTCTGTGCAATATTGCGCACCGCTGGTGAACATACGATGGGGGAACTTAGCTCCACAATCGTCAGTCTTCACGTATTACTTGGCTGACTGGGTCATTAGTAGCTCATTACAGCGTAGTAAGGCTCTGAAGAGAACAGGGTGGAGGATGGCTTTCTCATGCTATGTAACACTGGAGCAAGCCGCGTGGACAAATGAATTAAGTTATATGATCCGAGGACAGGGAAAGTTTCTCCAAATGCATCGGCTATCCTATACTGTGATAATTTAAAATTATACCAATTTCATAACATCGCTTTGATTTAAATAAATTCAAATTATATTTAATTGGAAAGATTGACATGCAACCACATCCGAAATATATGTGAGGAACGTAAGTGATTTTCAAGCAGGCAACATGGGTTCAGGCAAGGATATTTATGCGAATCTCACTTGGTGGGATATATGCAAGATATTTCAGATGAAATGGACAAGGGAAGCACTAGATCTGTCAAGGCGTTTGACAAAGTGAGCCATAAAATAATAGTAATAAAGGTAAAAACTATTGGAGTGGATGAGAAAGTGATTTGCTGGGTGGAAGAATTTTAAAAAAAAGTAGAAAATAGAAAGTTAGGGTAGGAAATGTAGTATCAAAAGAAGTGGAAGTAAAAATGGGAGTGCCGCAGGGTAGTGTCTTGGGACCATTGCTGTTCATTATTCTAATGAATAATAGTGTTGATTGTTTACTATCTGAAATTAGATTGTTTGCAGATGACATAATGCTTTATAAAAGGATCAAAACGATAGAGGACTGTAAACAGTTGCAGGGTGATCTGTACAGGATATCTATTTGGGGTGGTAAATATGGGATGAAGATAAATGCAAAGAAGAGTCAGCTAATTAGAACACAAATAAAAAACAAAAGGTTAATTATGAATATAAGGTGGGGGAAGAATTGCTTGCTGAAGACTTGAAATGCAAATATCTTGGAATTACATTTGATAACAAGCTTAACTGGACAGGACACATTGGACAGGTGGTAGGAAAAGGTTTCAAAATCCTGCACTTGTTGGAGAGAGTGATGAGGGGATTCACGAGAGAAGTAAAGGAATTGGGTTACAAAACTTTGGTCAGACCATTGCTCGAATATGGTAGTGTAGTGTGGGACCCACATTTTAGTATCAAATACAGGTGTTGGAGAGGGTGCAAAAAAGGGCTACTAGATTTGTTTCTGGAAATTATCGCAGAATGCAATCAGTGACGGATATGATAAAGAAGTTGAAATGGGATTCAATGCAAGATTGGAGGAGGATGAGGAGGGTCATGGGAGTGTACAGGGCATATACTGGCTATGAGGCATGGAAAGATATTGCAATTGGTATGAAAAGTAGTGCATGGAAGGGAAAAGATGACCATGACCACAAGCTGGCACTCGATTTCAGGCACAAGGATGTGGGAAGATTTTCTTTTTTAGGTAAGGGTGTCAGGGATTTGAATGAGTTACCAAGAGAAATGATGAATAATTTACCGAAAACGTTGAAAGAATTTTAAGATATAATTTGTAGAGGGCAAATGTAGGTGGCTGAAGGATACGGGGAAGACGAGGGTGTAGGGAAATTGCCATCGGAGCCTATTGCTCTATTGCCTATTGCTCTATTGCAATTAAATTAAATTAAATTTACCCCTAAAATAATTTATTTCATGAAAATATAGGTTCTGTCATGTTTCATTTAATCAGATTAGTAGTCAAAAAGGTATTAATTTAATCCCGTATGAAACAGATTAATATAAGTTGAAATACGTCATGACAATGCCTTCCATAATGCCTATGACAGCCAATTTCATTAATCTGTAATAGCTGCCACATCTATAAACTTATCAGTTTTAAATATTTAGGACCGTTTCCATAGCTGCTATAAAATAATGGGTTTTATTATCCGTCTATTGCAGCTACAATATAAAACTTCCTTATGGCATACACGTTTCAGTTTATTATACCATCATTGGTGCCCTAAAACAAGTTATGTACAAGATTTGGTGTTTAGCATAATATGTTTATCTAGCTAATGGTGTAAATGGCCAAAATCAAAGAGAAATCGAAGAGGTTACGTAAAGTAATCCTTTCACTTTGCTGTTTCCTGTTTGCTGTTCAAATTGCATTCTGTTACAACCTATTTTTAATTTAGTAACTCTTTTTGTATATTACATTATATACAAAAATTGTAACTCAAGTAAAAAAATTGGTTATTGCTAACAATTAGTAACAGATTTATACAATTAACTAGATAAACATATTATGCAAAGCATAAAAACTTGCACATAACTTGTTTTAAGGCACCGATGATTGTATAATAAACCGAAACGCGTATGACATGACTAAGTTTTGACAAGTAAGTAAAGCCATCATTATAAACTTATCATCTCATGTCGTGAAACGTAGGCTATCAATCAAGTAGATAAGGATGAGAGGAGAAGTGATGCCTTTAGCTAAGAAACATTTGAGGCAAATACTGCAAAGTCACTACCTTACCTCAGTACATGAATCAAGTAACTGGAATAGATATGACGTTTAAATTCTTGCAGTCTTGTAAACACGGTCCTGCAGCATAACATAATTGTTGAGTAAATTTTGGTAATGCGATAAATACGTTATTATCACAGCAGTAAATGTTTCTTAAGAAACGATAATTTGTTTACCGCTCATACTTCAGAGATTTATTACATTTAATTCTCGCGTTCAGGAGGTCGTGGGTTCGAATCCCCGTCCGGGCATCCAGATTTGTTTTTTTATGGTTTCCCCAAATCACTCCAGGCGAATGCAGGTATGTTTCCTTTCAAAAGCCAATGGCCGAATTCCTTCTCGTTACTTGTTCAGACCCATCCCGCCTCTAATGACCTCGACGTCGACGAGACGAAAAGTCACAAGGAAAAACACACACACACATACACACATAGCTGCTGCTTTAAGGATCTTGCAAAGCTGTTTAGATCCTCTATCGAAACCCTTCTTCTACCTCAGCCATACGACATTATCTTTGATTGAAATACATTAAGGCTAACTGGAAAATCCCATGGGCTTTTTTAACATGGGAGGATGTCTTATCATAATGGAAGGACGTAAGTGAACAGTAGTCGGTAAACGAACAGCGTTAACTACGCTTCCATACCTGAATGCTGCTAGATATTCACCAGGTAACAAACTTACAAACAACAGATAAAAATTTTGGTAGATTCCATCCGCTTCAAAATCGGAAGTCCACAGAGTGTGGCATTTTGACGCTGCTGAAAGATCCAGAATTATTTTTTAAAAAAAGAACACAGACAATGCCGAGGGATTTTTAATATTAGATAACAACAGAATTTTGGATAGGTATTTGAATGTTCTTGGCAACACAGAAATTCCCATGTAGTTGCCGACATCTGTGCAATTCTGTAAAGTATCTCCGTCTACAATCAAGATCTTTACGTTTTTGCGTCTCCCTTTCGTAAACAAGAACTGTAGCTGAGGAGAACTAATTGCTATCTAGATGACTGAGATTATATTTTTTACCCACTGAAAGATTTTTCCTACAAGCTAAATAACAGGTCAATCAACCAGTTACAAAATGAATAGCAAGAGGAAAGGGCAGAGGGTGATCTCCATTCTATCGCCCAGTGTTGCTCCGAAGATTGAACGCCGATGTCCACTCAGTTTGTAATTCTGTTCAACTACAAGGATATAATAATTCAGTGTGGTCGTAATGACCTCGTGACAGGGATTCTATTGGCCGCGCATTCCGCCCCTGTCTTAGCCACCTTCACCTAACCCGTTAGTGCTACCTGGTACAAGGGAATCCGAACCACGGAACTACAACGGTGCTTTGTGCAGTTTGAATTGTTTCGCTTTATACTGTTTTTTTTTTTTCAACCCAAGCGTGTAGTATATCAAAGTGTGGACTGCATCAAGTCTACCGACTACTGTTTAGTTACGTCATTCCATTCTAATAAGTCATCCTCCCATGTTAAAAAATTTCTTTCAGTTGAAATAAACACATAAGCCGTCGACGTTAACAGCTTCACAGATCTGCCTCAGAACGCTATTACCTAGAAACTTCATATTTTCCCCTAAAATCAACAATAATGTACTGTATTTTTAAAAGACATGTACTAAATACTTTATATCTACTATGAAATACTTTACTGACTTTTTTAAGTTGGGAGTAACATAAGGAAACTTTTTATTTTGAGTTTACTTTGTTATTTATTAATGTAATTTTATTTCAAGTGGTCTAAGTTACGAGTAGATTGCGCTCTAAAGTGCCGACTAATTTTTTTTTTATTTAATTTGAATTATACCGTTATCAGGATGCGCGAGCCATAGAGCGGAGTTCGCTACTTAACCTTATAATGTGAGGAGCGTATATTTCGTGGCATGCGTCTGAGCTGTGTGTTTGGAGTTGTTTCTTTTTATCCACTGTGCGTCTCGTTGTGGAGCACTGAGTGGGGCGCACTGCAGACTAGACGAAGCCACTCCCTCCCTACAGACGCGACCGCAACCCAATTAGGGAAGCGTCAGGACGCATTAGCTCTTAGCGGGCCATCCCGTCTCCAACTTTACTCATCAGCCCTGCGTCACGCGGAGCGTTCACAAACCCATCTCTGCGAGTGCACGGTGCTGATTGGAGGGCGCCACAGGTGTCGGCTCACCGTCGAATGACCAGCCGTCCGCACGTGGACAACACAGTACTCGAGTTTCTAACTCTCTTCACACGAATCTCATTGCGTCCAGAAAATGAAATACCACAAACTACGGAGGGTCATTTTAACCTCCCTGTCTACGAATTACGTCAGGCTATAACTTTAAAGTTGCGCTACGTCGACAGAAGTTGTATGTAGGTTACTTTGAGATCTAGCTTCAATTCTGCTTTACTGTGTGCCGTATAAAGTTGTTTCCTAACTTGTTTCGTCATCGCGTCTCCAGTACTTGTGAGAGCGTGTGTCTTGCATTCACTGGACTTGATTACTGAAATCATTAATCTCTATCATTAAATAAGAACACATTTTAAAAAATTGTGATCCAACATTTTTCAATAAAGGAATTTCCCTCGTAGAGCTTAACATCAACTACATATACACACACAATTATAGGAGCGCTGCATGCGCTGAATGGAATCTTCATGCCTCTAACCGCTTCTAGAACAGCCGGAAAAGAAGATGTTTTCAAACTTTCTACATGTTTAAGACCAATTATTGGAAGTTATTTACACCTAGTTTAGAAATTAAAGGCTATCATTACCATTTTTGTAGCTTCCTACTTACTTGACTATTGATTAATTTATAACATAATTTCATCATACTCATGAAACCACGGTATTATTATTCAACTAGTATCAGACCGTGACCGTTTTTTTTTTCAATTGCTTAATCACAGGTCTAGAATAGTTTCAGTTTTTATGGTCAAACTTTATGACAGGTTGACCAAATACCAACTTGACTGTGATTCATCATTAGGATGGGTAAAATCTCTTGAGCTCGAAGAACTCAAAGTATTAGTAGACGCAGGTAATAAACACGGACAGGCACGATGGCGCTATGGTATAATTTTTTCAAAAGTCGTAGATTCTAACTTGTGTGAAATACAAACATGACTTGAATTTGATCCTTAAAGTTCACTCTGCAGAATGCTTCGAATGTATCACGTTGTTTTTTTTATTGAGGCTGGGCAAACATTAATATTGTAATTTTTGGTCATAGTGTCTGTAACAGCCAGAGAACGTAATACAGATTCTAGATTATTAAACGGTTGAGCATCTCCAAAGAAATGAATTGATAGAATACTCGATTCCACTATAAATATCCTAATAACTCACGTACAGCGAACATGAACAAAAATCATTATTGAAAGTGGTCACTAAAATACATAAACAGCAAATAAATTGTAATGTATAAACTATGGTCAAGCAACTTCACTAGCGAAAGTTTTAATTAAATTGAAATTTACCCGAGGCCAGAATGACAATTGGCATTCTGGTTACAGCAGAGCCCATGGGTAATTTAAGTTTTTTTTACGTTGCTTTCACTAGCAACATGTTACTGAAAAGCAGTTCCCAGATTTTTCAACCGTAAAGTTTATCGATTTTTTTACTATGAAATTCTATGAATAGCAAACTTAATCAATGTATTATGTCAATTAATTTGGTAACAGCTGCTTAGATATTAAATTGTGGACATAAACTCGAATTTCTTCTATTGATATCTCTGATGGCTGTTAATTTGCGAGCGAAGGCTGACACGTGACTCGGTTCTCCAACCAATACCTATCGAGGTGAATGAGTGAGCTTAGGAAATAATATAGTAAATAGAGATTTATGATTATTTCTTCTTCTCTTTGATTTTGGCCATTTAAGGTTACGTAAAGTAATCCCGTAGATTAATCTCGATGCTTTTTTTCTTGAATTCCAATAGTTCTTCATCCTTTCAATTTCCTTTCTTGGGGCCAGGTGTTATTATCTTTCCTGTTCTCCTGAGAGCCTTTAAAGGTTTGTATCGATCTTCTGAAAGTTGCTCTGTCATGTATTATATCTTCTGTTATTCCGATCTCTATCATATCTTGCTTTACACTCTAGATTAACCGATTGCATTCTTACTCTTGTAAACCTGGTTGAAAATTGTTTTTGAAAGTCTGCTGTTATCCATTCTCATTACGTGACCGAAAAAAAAATTCGCTTTCTGATCGTGTATGACACCCTTCAATTTCTCCAGTGCCTATAAAATGGAGATATATATATATTTTTTTCGTAAGCAGATTTATTGTGAATCTCCGAGTTCAGATGTTGAGTAAGTACGCTGTCTTAAAACTCAAGTCGTTTTCGGGAATAAACGTACTGTGATTTTCTGTACTTAACCGTTGCTGATCGGTGCGTAGTCACGAGCTGATGATTCAGAATGTGAAGTTATGTTTGGTAGGGAAAGTTGTCGTTGATAATACCGTCTGTGTAATGAACTGCAAGCATGCTATCTGCTACAACTTATTGTGTTTTAACTAAAATTGATTCTCATTTATCAAATAGTTGTTAGAAACGAAAAGTATCTATCAGTTTAACTTTCACAGAAAAATAAAAAATAGAACATTTCTGAACTTTGATAGCACCTGTAGATCATGAAAGAAATACCTTGGAAGCGTTACTGGATTTTAAAATCTGAATATAAAATTCTCCGCATTTGTCACCTAGCGTTTCCGCACTGTTGTCTTCCTCGTGGAGTTGTTGATGACGAACAGGCTTCGTCGGCCGCTGTGATGGGTTGACGTGTGTACGGCTGGTCAGACGACTGGAGGAGCCCCGCACAGACCCTGTGCACACTCCAGTATTACTCGACTCTGTTCGAGAACCCTGTGGATACCTAGTCTGTATCAACCCGATACTGAGTGTCCGCTGCAAACTCAATAAGATAGTATTATTGAAAATTAAATTGAGTTCTCATCAACGCTTCCAAATCACCTTTATAAGGAGTCAAGCACTGTCCCAACGCCCAACCAACTGCGAACCTTTGTAAAACTATGCGCGTGAGTACCAATGTTTGTCATTTACCACGGTTGACCAGCAAGGTCGCTTGTTGAGTAAATTGCTCGGTGAGAGGTGAGGTGGATAGAAACGTCCATCGCTAATCTCACAATGAAGGGAATGTCTACCTGATCCGTTCCACCAATAAATATGATCTCTGTCTATAAGCAAAGATAAATCACGGACAGCATTCAGTTTCTGGAATTTTTCGACAATTTGAATACTCATATAAACTATTAACAGTAATAGTAGTTGTAAAAAGATATTTCACTGTTCCCTATTGTAGGCGTCTGGATGAAAATTGAAAATACTTTTTATTAATACTTGCATGCATAAAAAGACTTGATATATGTTGTATAGCATTGGTCACATTTCTGATTGCTGTTTGTCGAAATATGTGGTTACTTCATCAAGGATTCCTAAGCTGGCCAGTGTACGTCTTCCATATGACAGGACTCAACAAAAGTCTTTCTCATCATTCATTATGACTTGGAGAAAGATTGCAGATGCTGTAATGAACTCGCGGACGCTGTGTTAAGCAGTTTTTGTAAGGAAAACCAATGAATAAATGTGATGTACAGCTAAATTCTCTTAAATATTCGTGAGAAATGGATGGACAATTGGACATTCTTAGCTAACGTGGTTGGTAAACGAACATCTTCAACAAATTTACAATGCAAAATACGATTTACATATTTTTAATGCGTATTTAAAGAACACCGTGGAAAGAAGCATAATGCGCTTCGTACTCCCTGTCCCGTGGGAACTCTTATTTGAAGTAAGCCTTTTCTTTATTCTTTTCTCTCACTTTACTTTGGCCGAACAGGGATTTAAATGCTTGGTACGAGTTTACCGCTGACCCAGAGGGCTCCGTCAAGCCCTTTGCAAATTCTTTTTATATTTTCACTTTATCACATTTTGACACAGAATTCAAAATCTGGTATTTTCTAGGGCTGATATTTAGTCTGCTATATTTTGTTCAGTGCCAATCTCATCGAACTGTTAATATCATAGAAACCAGCCACGAATATCATATGTTCTAAGAATAGTTGAACAAGCCGATGCAGTAAAATTCCAACTAATATTGTTAGTTACATATATAATAGTAATGTTTTAATATATCATCACATGAGAAATCTTGTTACAGTAACCTACGTTAAACCATATATTCAAAATTGCCAACTAAATTGTAATTCAAAAGTAGTGATATTTTTTTGCAGTTTTTCTTCCTGTGCTTGTGGATGGAACGAATTGTATTTGGTTACCCTTCTGGCTACTGAGACGTCAAAAAGATATGAATTTTTATATGAATTCGGCTTCAGTTTAGGCATCACTGAACACTCGAATGAAAGTCTCGCGGAGTGCAATTATGGGCATAAGGATTACTGCCAATTTTAAATTATACGCTGGGTTTTTACCGGATTGTGACACGGACTTGCATTTTACAACCAAGAGCAACATTACTTGATTTATAATGTGTCGTTCAACAAATAAAGCAGAACGTAGTATTGCAACAACATCCCACCTCAAGCATACAGGTATAATTCAAATGCACGAATAGGATACATTGTGTAAAGAGTTTTACAAACATTACGCCGAAACTCAGACGTCTACTAAACTCTTAATAGTGTTTTTCAAGCTAATATATATATAGAGAGAGAGAGAGCGAGAGAGAGTAAAAAAAAAAGTGTTATTCCAGTTTGTCGTAGCTGTGATAAAACATACAGACACTCTTGTTTCTATAAATTTTCTTATATACCGAGCGTGGTGGGTGAACGGTTAATGTTCTGGCCTCGCATTCTGGAGGATGCGGGTTTGAATCCCCGTCCGGGCATCCAGATTTGGGTTTTCCATGGTTTCCCCAAATCACTCCAGGCGAATGCCGGGATGCTTCCTTCAAAAACGCCATGGCCGAATTCCTTCCTTGTCCACAGTCCTATCCCGCCTCTAATGACCTTAGCCGTCGACGAGGCGTAAAACCATAAGTAAAAAAAAAATTCTTATACACCATTTTTCCGCAGTTGTTGAACAATCAATTTTGTAACTAGAACTCGTCTACCAACAACTACTAGACGACCCGTGCGAAAATTTCGGGAATAAAATGCGATGAGTAGTGAAGTTGAATGCTTGTAATATAATGAAAAGTAGAACCGCACTTTTATAGCAATCATTTTTTTAGTGTAATAGGTACGCTTCAAAATACTTACAACATATTACGAAACAGGAAAATTTAAAAAAACTCCGTATGTACGACAAACTGTCACTGTCCTTAACTAATACAATCAACTTGAACAAAATGCACACAGCATATCAACATCTCTGTGATACGTGTTGCTGTGCGAATAAAATTTTTACATTGGAATTGTATAGCAAAACAAAAAATGTTTCCGTAACAGATAAAAATATCAGAATGCTACTCATTGTATAAAATACAGTTTACTGAAATCTCTGCGATATCTGCTACTGCAATCTAGGGACTTTGTTTTGAACGCTCTGATACGCGCGACCTTTTTAAGCATCAAATTCCGAAAAATTATTTCTTAATTTATTATTTTACCTAACTGGAGACCTAAATCTTTAAAACGATATGACATTTTTAGATTTCGGTTAAGTGATAACTAACTCGTAAAAAAAAAAAAACACGCTGTAGAAATAACATGAATACTTTTGCCCTTTAAGGGTCGAATTCCAAAAAAAATTCTTTTATAACATATGGTGTGACCAAACAGCCACCTCGGTCTTTAAAATGATACTTCATTTATTGATTTCGGTTAGGCATCAAGTGAGGTAAAAAAAAGTTTTAGAAATCATGATATTTTTGCCTCTTAAGGGTTGAATTTGGAGAAAATTCTTTCTTAAAATATGATGTGACCAAAGCGGATACTTTTATATTTAAAACGATACCTCATTTATTGTTTTCGGTTAGGTATCAAGGGAGATAAATAGATTATGACAGAAAAATACGTTGTAGAAATATGAATACTTTTGACTTTGTGTCGAATTTGAAAAATTTCTTTATTGAAATATGGTGTAATGGAAACGAAAACCTTATGAAGACATCTGTCTTTAAAATGATACCTCGTTTAAAAATTTTGTTTAATTATCAAGTGAGATAAACGACTCGAGACACAAAACACCCATTTTAGAAATACTGATAGTTTTCAATTCCGAAAAAATTATTTCTTAAAATGTGATGTGACTACAGCGAAAACCATAATTTTTAGAACGATACCACATTTATCTATTTCGGTTAGATATTAATGGAGATAAATGGCTCGTGACACAAAAATGTGATCGTAGAAGCATTGAAACTTATTCCCTTGAAGGGCTGAATTCCAAAAAAAATATTTCTTAATATACGATGTCACCAAAGGTGAGATATTACTCTTCATAATCATACTTCATTTACCTATTTAGGTTAGATATCCATGAAGATAAAGGACTCGAGACGCAAAAAAACACATTTTTGAAATATTGACATTTTTGCCCTTTAAGGATTTAATAACGAAAAATTCCTTTCTTAAAATATAATGTTACCATGGCGGAGACCTTAATCTTTAATATGATACCTCATTTATCTATATTGGTTAGATATCAAGGGAGATAAATGGCTCGTGACACAAAAATGCGCCGTAGAAATATCTATACATTTTCTCTTTAGGGGTTGAATTCCAAAAAAAAAAAAAAATCTTTCTTAATATACGATGTCACCAAAGCTGAGACATTACTCTTGATAATCCTACTTCATTTATCGCTTTCGGTTAGATATCCAGGGAGATAAATGGCTCGAGACACAAAAAAACGCATTTTAGAAATATTAACATTTTTGCCCTTTAAGGGTCGAATTACTAAAAATTAATTTCTTAAAATATGGTGTGACCAAAGTGAAGACCATAAGCTTTAAAATGACACCTCATTCATTGATTTCGGTTAAATATGAAGGGAGATAAAGGCTGGTGACAAAAAAATACCTTATAGAAATAATATATATGATTGTGGTGAATGGTTTTTATTATTCCTCAGACGCGTTTCGCCCCGTGTAGTGTGTGGTATCGTCAGTGGTTGTAAATGTATGTTTTACATGTGTATTACTACAGTTACTATATATGTTACAAATCTCTATACATCCACATGCATATACACACACTGCTCTCACAGATATAGTAGTGTGTATGGTATGTAGATGTATAAAGATTTGAACCAAATATAGTAAATGTAATCCCACAAAAACAATTCTTGTAAAAAATAGGCCAAGTCTCGTGTTCGTGTAGTGACAAAAAGTTATGAGATCTTATTCTGAGCCAAGTCTACACTTTACAGTTGTATTCACTTTATGAAACAGAATGGTTTCTCTCGGTGTAATAGATCGTTTGTTTTAAAAAATTCTGGTGACTTGGCCATTATGCGCACCATGTTTTAGTTAATGTGTTGCTTCATCAAACCCATAAATACGTAAAAGCCAAGATATCCCTCGCTCTTTTTCGAATTTGACAAGCATGCATTATGTCCACAATTTCAGTAAAAATTATAACGTGCATAATGGCCAAATCACCAGATTTTTAATTCTAAACAAACGATCTATGACACCGCGAGAAACCATTCTGTTTCATAAAGTGAAGTGAATACACGCTGTTAAGTGTAGACTTGGCCAGAATAAGATCTCATAACTTTTTGTCACTACACGAACACGAGACTTGGCCTATTTTTTACAAGAATTGTTTTTGTGGGATCTCATTTCTTTTTGTAAGTTTATCGCTTATTCTAAATCACCGCTCAAATGTAATGATTCCATTTGAAAATCGGCGAAAAAGAACATTTCAGAATTGAAGACATTATACATTACCAAAAATGATCCACTTTCTGAAAACAATGCTTGTGCGCCTTAGCCGAGCAATGCGGATTGCCGCTGATTTAACTACCACCTCAAATAAATTACTAATACTCGTATCTTCCAAACTAAGTATAGGAACAAAGTAAAATTTAAGGTATTATTTGAACTTGCTGATTTCTATTCATTAAAAAATTCTTAAGCGTGTAACTTCATCAGCAGCAAAGTAATTAAGCCACATATATGAGCCAGAATTTTTCATGTTTGGGATTGTAATTAAATAAATACGGGGAAATCAATTTACTGATGAGTCTGAGAAGAACCATTTGAAGTTGACAATATTGTGCTGTGTCATAAAGCTGCTAGTCCAGCAACCAGTTGAGATGTAGATTATTCAGCCGCGGCTTTGCCACATTGCCCAGGGTGCACCACGAGAGGGCTAGTCTACTGTTACACCCCATGTGCATAGTCAGTATTAGCACTTGGTTGATTTCAAGGATTCGTTAGTTTCCAAACTGTAGCATTTTCTCTCCTTTCGTGTAAGGAATTTATGGTGAGCTTGTCGTAAAAACTTACTTTTTTTCGTGTAATTTGAGTCAAAGCGCACTTATTTCTGGAGTAATGGTACTGACTTAGAGGTCACTGAACTCGCATGTGGAAACAAGGCATTGCTGACAAACATGTGTGCTATATGTAAGTTAATACAACGGTTTTGGTCCTTTTTTTGACAGAAGTTCAAAGCTGTAATATGTTTTTTATTATACGTTTTATCATTTCATTTGTGGGTTAATAGTTCATTATGAATCTTTTTTCCACTCCATTTGTTGGACATCCGCTATTGTTTCCTGCAGAGCCCATTCTCTGTCCTTACGCTTTCTCGTCGTTGGTTTTGTGTAATTTATTTGAGGCAGATCTGGTCGGAAATTTTCCCTCAGACGATTATACTCGGTTATAGCGGACTTCTGAGCTTTGATGTTACTGAAGTCAGCGTTAATGAGATGCACGCCACGAAGACTTTTCAATTTCGATAGTGCCACGTAAGCTTGCCCGCACGAAAATACTGAGGATCCAATGTCAATCAGGGCGCTATTTAAACTGAGTCCTTGGCATTTGTGTATAGTTTATGGAAAATGCTACACAAATGGGGTATTGTTCCCTGTGTACAAATGCTCTGTTAATAATTTCAAATTTTGATTTTACGGTAGCCAGCTCATGTTTTAAACAATTATTAAATTTTATTACCACTCTGTTTGCCTTCTTATTTTCAGAATCCCACTTTACTTTATCTATAGTTCCTATTGCTCCGTTTACTAAACCCAAATTTCCGTCAGTATTACGTTTCAACATTACTCTCGCTCCTTCTTTAATTATTATGATCTCTTCTAACCCGGCTGCCAAAGAAGAGTGTTCCTCGTATTTTGTAATGCTCTCGCGAGCTCTTTTAGAAAGATATCTTGGACAGTCTATACTATCTGTTGCAACGAGTTTTATTTCTGCTCGTGGAATTTCTTTTAACATAGCGTCATTTAACTTCTGATACATGTGTCTCGTCGGCAGTAAACAAACTGTATCGTCTGGGAGTTTAGAAAGACATTCTGCTATTTCAGTTAACCTGCCATCATTTGAATTAGTTTGTAATCAATCTTTTATTCAATACGTCACGGTCTTGTTGCGTTGTAACGCCTACCCTTATTCTGAGCAACATTTCAACGAATGTCGAATTTACCTGTCGCATGTTTTGCGTAAGTTCTTCGTACCTGAAAAGTTCTGTCCATGTAAATGATCCGAGATATTTGATAACCTGTGTAAATACAAATGCGCAGCATTATCAAGCTTAAATATACAAAAGCCCAAGATTTCTTTCGGTTTTGACAGGTCCTAAAATAAATCTATACTAATATTATAAATGCGAAAGTAACTTTGTCTATCTGTCTCTTTGTCTGTTTGTTACATTTCTTGGGCTATACTGCTAACCCTATCGTGATGAAATTTGACAAGAGATGCTATTTGGCATTTGGATGGACAAAGCGTACTTTTTTCTGTATAAATAATACATGTTACATATTTTTAAAATATTACTGATCAGCAATAGACAGAAGAATGGGTTGTTTACGTCTCTGTAGTACATTGCCGCATAGCTGTCTTGTAGCTCAGTGGTTAACGCGCTTGCTTACTGATGTTTGGACCGTGGTCTTCGGTTCAAATCTCGGTGGATGCAAAGGTTTTAAAGAGTTGTTTTTGATCGTATGAGCCACGCCTGGACGCTTGGTTGTTCGGATTCCATGTAAAACTGTAGATATCACAAATTTATGGGTGCAATGCTGTACATGTATACTTGTTTACGCTATATTGATCAGTGGTCAGTGCTAATATCATAAATGTGGAAGTAGATCTCTGTCTTTTTGTTACGTTTTGACGACTAAATGGCTATATCGATAATGATTGAATTTGACAAGGAAGTACTTTGTATCTTTAGCAAGGACACAGAACATTATTATTATTATTATTTTCTGTATTAACAACAGTTGTAGTCAAGAAATCTTGATAACTTATCGAATGGTGACATACAGACGGATGCATGTGTTAGTCTGTAACGTTACGTCGGTTGCTCAAGCTGTGATTCTCGCGTGTGTGATTTGTTAGTAAATTTCGTTTAGAGAAAAAAAGTATTATTTAGTATCGAGGTCGATTTGCTCTGCACTGTACTATTATTTTGTGTTTGCCTAAAAGTTTATGGCACCAGTTTATTTTGTCTTATTTTTTGATATGCCTTGCGGGCCTAAACCTGGCCCAAAGTGTAGCTCTAGCAGAACATGAGCAGCTTAAGTTATTAGAACCCAAGAATATGATGGCTCATGCTAAAGAAAGAAGAAAAGATCAAGCTGAAATAAAGCCGCCCTTAGTTAAACCCCCTACCCCAACCATACACACACACACACACACACACACACACACACACACACACACACACACACACACACATACACACACATCCCCGTACCTTCTTTTGTTTTTCTGTTTTTAAATATGTTGGAAATTGATTCTCTTCATTAGACAGGTTCGACTATTTGAGCATATAGCTTCATCCAGAACAAAGCAATTAACCTGCAAATATGTACTGGAACGTTTCACCTTTGGGTTGCCATTCAATAAATACAGGGAAAATTAGCAATATTATTACCAACAATGCCCCACTCTCTGCAAACAATTAATGTGCGTCGTAGCCGAGCAATGAACATTGCATTTGGTTTACCTACCATCTCAAATAAATCACAAATAACTTAAAAAATAATCATAGGCACAAAGTAAAAATTAAGGCTTTGGTTAAACTTGCTTGCCTCTATATAGTATGGAAATATCAGGTTTGTAGCTTCATCAGGAGCAAAGTAATCAAGCCATAAATATGTGCCAGAATTTTTCATGTTTGCGACTGTAATTCAATAAATACGGTGCAAAAACTCCAATATCAGATTTTTATTATGATTTAGGTATGAAACCATATATGTGTACCAAATTACTTGTTTCTAGCATTTCTGGAAGTACAGTGGAATTTTGATGTCGGGGTGTTGTGCCGAAATAAAATTTTGAATTTCAATAACTTCTAAAGTAAGAGATGGAAAAAAGTAAAATTTAACACATTAGTTAAACATATTAAGCTCACTCCACAGTGAAAATCTGAGGTTTATAAAGTAATTAGGGTAGAAAGCGATTTCAGATTAGGGGTAGGTAATGGGGTAGCTATATGGAAATTTGCGAGTTTCAGACTTTTCTCGTAATATGTGGGTAAAGTTTTATCTGTGTACCAAATTTCAGCTTTCTACGGCTACGGGAAGTGCCTTAGAATTTTGATGATCATCAGTCAGTCAGTCAGTCAGTAAGTGAGTGAGTGTCAAAATCTCTGAAGTTTGCATCCGAATAACATACGAACTAAGAAGAGTAACAAAATAAAATTTAGTACATTTGCTAAGATTGCTGATGTCTATGTATAACAGAAATTTGAGATATGTAGCATATCCACTTAAAAAAGTTTTACTGTAGAATACAGAATGCTAGTAGGAGACATTATTATACTCCAGTATTTTTTTTTTTTTTTTCTTCTTATAACTTTACGCCTCGTCGACGTCGACGACATAAGAAGCGGGAAGTGATGGTGAGCAAAGAACGGGAAGGAATTCATGTATAGCCTTTCGAAGGAACCATCCCGACATTCGCCTGGAGTTATTTCGGGAGACCATTGAAATCCGAAATCCGTATGGCGGGAAGGGGATTCGAACCGTGTACTGCTGAATGCGAGGACAGCGCGTTACCACTCACCCATCACGCTCAGTTTCTAGGCGAAAAATTGTATTTTTTTATTCGACAAATCCTTTGCCTTGGCTGGAGTGTTTTCTGTGTTAACATATGTTTATATAAAATCTGTATACCTTGTTCTACATAGTATACAGTTAACAATATATACTTCATTGTTGATGACTATGGTATTCTGTATCAGCTACTTAAATTAATTTTATTCCACACGCTGCAGTGAAACCAATGTAGTGAAACCAACACCTGAATGTGAAACAGCAACCCAAGGAGATAATTTCAACGACTCTTCATAAGTCACTAAAAATGAAAATCTATCATCAATTAGAGATACAGCAATTATAACAAAGAGGTACGCCAATGTATAAAGAATCGGAAACGGCAGAAGTGCTTGCATCGGAGAAAGAAATAGATTATTCTTTTCGTCAAACGTTCGTTTAGTGAACCAAGATTTGCAAAAGGCATAGATTCTTTCCCTTGAAATAATTCAATGTCACCTAACCTAAAATCGCAATGAATAGTCAGTTGGAAAGGTAAGTGGATAATTCTTGTTGTAAACTATGTTGAGGTACGACGATATAAACTTTTGTAATTCCCACATTTAAAATAGAAGTCCAATAAACTTTCGCGAAAAGTATGATTTAGTTGCAGTTTTGAATTTCTCTCGCACTAATCTTGTAGTACACGGAGCGAGGTAGGTGAGCACTTAACGCTCGAGCCCAGCTTTCAGGACGACATGGGTTCGACACCCGTTTGACGGTCATCCACGTTTCGGCATTCCACGGGTTCCAACATTCGCCCCAGGTTCCTTCAACAGACCATGGCCGAAAAATACCAATTTACAAAAATATGTAAGTACCAGTCTTCTATTTATCTCTCGTTGATTACGGTGTATACAGTGGTGATATACAAATAAAATCCTTAGTTACTAGTTGAAAACATCACACCAATGCAACTGTTTCTTACTTTGTTTATTGTTGTACCGTACGGGTTTCACATCTCATCCAGGCATCATCAACGACGAATCTAAGTTAAATTTTTACAGACATATTAAATTATATTATTACGTAATTGTGAGAATGATTTTTTAGTTACGGTTTGTAGCTGTATATTTTTCAACTTCTGATTCCATTATAATAGTTACAATGTACAGTTTGCGAACTGTCCCCGTTTAAATGTGTATCCCAGTAGACTTAGCCAATTGCCAACTGCCCCGGTTTATTTCTTTCATCAATACATCCACCGTAAAGTAATGGCTTTATTAACGCAATTGGACCACATTAAAAGTAGCTTCTGCGTGTTTTGGGTAGTCTGGCCTTATAACCACCTCTCACACTAACGAGCCGGCAGTTCGTCAAGTTGTTATAATTACTACAGTATCTGAAATATACCCACGAGCTAATCGGAAGTTATTATTATTAGTCAGTAAAGAAAATACACTGTTCTGATCACACACTTTCAATTTAATACTTCCTTCAACCAACCACGACGTTACACATATGTTTTTTACATTACTCTGATAAATTATTATTGCTTGCGCAGTCTAACAATAATATTTTCCTCGCTCCCCCGGCGAGCGAGCTTCACCGCACAAACACTACTTGCCGACTGCGCCGGACCAAAGAAACTCTGTACACAGTATATTCTTACAGACTAAACTAATTCTACCCCAGTCGCTACAACACACTATTATCTGTGAAAACCCCTAATACATTTTATTACAAATATTTACACAACAATTTACAATTAAAACAGTAATTAATAACATAGTTATACTGAAAAATAATTAAAGTACAAGCAAAAAATATATATTTTTTAAAAAAACTTATGGGGTAGTTAATAAATGTAACAATCTATAACCATAACTAAACAACGTAAATAGTAAGTAAAAATCATTTACAAAATTATTCCATGTTCACAATCACCTAATAACAAAAATTAATATGTCTGTAAAACTGAATGTAAAACTTTAACGCAGATGATGCCTCGATGAGAGGTAAAACGCGTACGACAAACAATAAACAAAATAAGAAACAGTTGCATTGTCTTTATCTTTTCATCTACTAATTAACTAAGCAACTGCGGACAAAATGTCATGCAACAATACTGTATTAAATAAAATTATTTTTGTTTAAATTAATAATTTTCTTGAACAGAAAGTTCCAAAAAACGAAATACTAACACAGTACTCTCTATTCTTTGATTATGAGAGTAAAATTTTCTGTCTTTTCCTAGTCAAAAATGTTTACACATTTTATGTAGTCGTATCATGTGTAGTCTCTATTTATTTTAAAATTTGAAATGGCGCACAAACGGACTCGATATTTGTGTTGACGTAGTTTGCAGCCAGGCCAGCAGTAGATTCATGAGGAAGGAAGTTAGTCAGACGTGTGTTACATAGCAAACTTTCCGCTGCAAACAGAGCGGCCTAGGGCTTCAGTATCCAGTGTTCTCTTCCGTTATTAACCTATCGCAGCTGCCGCAAGCATTGCACGTTGTGTTACGGAGTGTAGCTGGCTGTAATATCAGCTAACTCTAAACAAATTTCAGATTTATTCATCGCTTGTCCCTTTAGAGGCACTTAAACGAGGAGTTGGATTTTGTCAAGTTATGCAAGCAGATGGGAATTAGTTGTGTCAGAATTACGCGGAAACAATTACTAAACCAGAATTTCGCCTTCTGCTGACAACAGTGTTTCTACAATCTATCATCAATATTTATTATTTCAATTACAATTATTTTTTGTATTATTTGGTTTTCCACACATATCCTCTTCAGTCCCGAGGTATCATATATGATGCCTCCAGGAATTATTTTTTTCTTGGGCCACTGCACAGATGAACCTATTCTGGCCTATCGTATCATCTACAATATATATCGCGCTTCTCACAGCTCATATGTTCGATCTTCTGCTTTTGGCAGCCCTGATTGGAAACTTGTGATCGTGCAGCTGTACAACATGGCTCGTCGAAGTAAAGGTAATGACATATATTTTTTCCATGAAATAAAGTAACATAAAGCAGTAAAGTTGTGTGCACAATTTTCCCGCTTGACTCCCAAGGTATCATATATATACCATCTATAAAAAATTAATTATTGTTTCAAAAAACATTATGGTCATTTATTGTTAACTAGCATTAACACAAAGTAAATAACACAATAGTAGTTCTCTTGCACTTTTATTGTGAGCTCGGGACTGAAGAGGATATTCGATTTTGATTTTACAACCGCCCCTGAAGATTTTGGATTCTGTTGAGCAAGTCTGAAAACTATCACCACGAACAGAAGAACTTTAACCATAAAATTTCATATTTCGCACAAATATTTTAAGACTTGACTAATATTATTTGAATTTACAAAAATTTCGTGTTTTATGGCGTTTACTGAAATAAAATAAAAATTTTCGATTTATTTTAATGGATCTTTTTGTCCAAATCGGAATTTCATAAACACATAATTCCATCTTTATTTTTTAAAAAAATAATAAGGCAGTCATTGGAGAATGCTGACAAATGAAAACATAAAACTAAAATATCATACGCGTAACATGTCGTACTTATAGCTACAGATATACTGTTAACATTAGCATGTCGGTGATGTGAACTCGTGTGATTTTACCCACCCAAAAAAACTCCCAACGCGCCTAAAGAAGTTTTCACTTCAAAATAAGTTTCTCCGATTGTGGATTCCATCCCGTAACCTTCCATTTTACCACTTCACCCACCAGGAGCGCCAATGGCTGCGAACTAATAATGTGGTGTCCATAAATTATGTGAGGTGAAATAGGGGGGGGGGGTCCGACGAAATCTCACGTGAGGTTTTGGAAAAATTGTCGGGCTGAAGAGCTAAAAAAAAAAGTTTACAAATGACGCGAAATTCGATTTTAGAGGGGTTTTTCGTCTAAAAGGGGGGGGGGTGTTACCGGCTTTTGGAACGGTGAGACCTAAAAAAAAAAGGTGATTTCTAGAGGGGGGAATCTCATGGACCAGATCTCACCAGAAGGGGGGGGGGAGGCGGAAATCTAGAAAAACACCTCACGTAGTTTATGGATACCCCCTAATATCTAATTCGAACTATTAATGTCAGACAATTACAAAAAAAGTCAAGACAGTCAAAAAACTTACGTAGATACATTACTACGGGTTCAGTGAGGACGCGTGGTGATGAGGTATATTTATCTTACAGTCAGGTACATATAATATATTTGTGTACACAGGCCGCTGCGATAGGTATATATATCATATATAATCTACACTTTCACTGCTGTCCAGGAGCAACACGTCATACTTACAGCTACAGATAGACTGCTATTACAGCATATTAGTGACGCGGATTGATAAGATTTTACCCATCCAAAAAGCGTCCAACGTGCATATCATACGCCAACACGTAACAGCATAAGATTTTACGTGTCCAAAAATCGCTTAACGTGCCTAAAGAAGTTTTCACCTCAACAATTCTTAAATTCTTTCAGTGCGATTTCTGTACTCACCTACTTTTAGCAGTTCAGAATTTTAATTTCAAATTCATCCAGCGTTTCAGATGTCGCATTCAACGTTTCCCTCGAGAATTTATTTTGTATCGCTCTTGAAATATAAGAACTTTACATGCAATTGGGCAATAATTTATGGATGATTCATAACAACGCCGATTATATTTGTCGCCTGGTGCTGTACGGCAAGTTGATTACCTGATCACTGAATGATTTTAGGAAAGGGAAACCTGGAAAGCCGAAACAGCTATGGAAAAGTTAATGAAGGGCTTCACTAGAAAAGACAAGATATCCGGTCAGTCATCATGATTAAGCACAGCTTGGAGAAAAAAGACACCCTAGAATCGCCGTGGGCCGATCTTACTGCGGTTGTGGAGCGAGGGGTTCAAAACTAAGACAGATGATGTTATCAGGTACTATACGATCAAGTATGTCCCAGAGCTTGGACAATACCCAAAACTATGAGTTTTCGAACATGGTAGCCATTATCTGGACAAATTAATGAACCGATGTTTTCCCTCCGAAAATTTCTCACCGGCAACCTGCTGTAGTTGGTCTCAACAGTTTTCGATAATTTCACTTCGGTTGAAAGGTGAAGATGAAGTTTCAACAGTTCGGGCAGTATTTCAGGAACATTTACACCCTTACTGCTACTCAGAACAGTAGTACCGTATTGTTAATAGCAGCAGCATCATGACTAAAAAATACGCAAAGTAATCGTCGTCACAGGTCAGTTCAGAAATCTCAGAAAGATGATTTGAGAGAATTGACTCAAAACCTGTAAGAAAACAGAGTAAATTGACGGTTACGATCGAAACACATACTACAAAATAGCGAGTATCGTAGTTGGAACGCATGCATTATTGATACAACTCTAAGTCACTTGCTCAACGTGGTAGTGGAAGGGTTGTCCATTCGATTTTATAATAAATATTTGATGACGATTGATGCTGAGTATCCAAAATTTGTTCATAGGCTTTCCGAATTAGTGGAGTCATACGACCTGGTGCTAAGTTTTCTATTTTCAGCATTATCTGATCTATGTTGTGGCTGATCCTACAGTTTGATGAGTAATCCGAATCACGGAAGGATCTGACGTACCCCCTAAAACGAACAAAACACAGTACGGAAAAATTACTGGCGCGCAACCCTGCATAATTCAAAATACCACCTTAATCACTTTAATTTTTTGCTCTATAAAGATGATTTTTCAATTTTTACTCAAAAAAATCTATTATATTCTTGAAGCAAGTTTACTTCAAAAAAATTATGAAAATAAAAAGGTACTTTTCACATACCCTTGAAAATGCGCATCCTCTATGCTTGTATTTTATTTCACACAATATGTAATAAAAAGTGTTTCCTAAAGCCACGAAAATGCATTTTTTTATACTGCAAATACGATGCATTATCTGGTTTTTTTAAAAAATATGGGTTGTTATTCTTTCTGGCATGATACATGGGATAAGTGAAGCAGTTGCTTGTATCCAATTTCAAAAGTCTCTTACTGTGTTGTAGTTAGATTATGAGCTGGTGTACTGGCCATTTCACAGTGGTTGCATTAATCAATTTCTTGTATATGATGTCTGTTAAATTTGAAGTTAGAAGCAATATTCGTATAAACAGATATCGTAGGGAGTAAATTGTAGATATTCAACCAAAGTTTTTTGCAGATGTTTCTGGGTTCATTATTTTGAGATTCTGTTATGAGACGTAAGAATAACAGTATAACATCATGCCTCATTTAGTTTTGAGAACAATTCTAATTTTGTCTGGACAACAAGATACTTAAAAATGTTTAGCCTTGAGTGTAAATACTAGCGAGAGCTCCAAGCAATTCTTCTGTGTTCTCCTTTTCAACTCTTCATGATCCTGCTAAGTGAGGCACTGCGGTCACGCTATCTTTCAACCTTAGTGATGAAAATATTTTGCACCTACGCTTTATCTGACGGAAAATTACTACCGCATCGAAAACAAAGGCGTATATAAACAAAATGGAATTGCTTAACAATGATGTTTACCTGATCTGTATCATCGAGTCGCTTTTGGTTTGCACGCTGAAATGATTGCAGGGGAATTGTTATGCCGTATTTATGCAAGCAAATTTATCCGCACGATTTGACACAGGATATTTGTGTTCATAGTCGCATATTCCACGTACACACTAGCAAAACACTGGCTGTGTTTACACATGAAGCTACACTGATGAGCCAAAACAGTGTGGCCACTGCTGTAGTAACTGAGCGGCAAATCTCCACAGCCGAAGTTTGGATTCGTCTCTGATCAACCACTCCTCGATTAGTTTCCGAAGATATGTGGCCATAAGATCAGAGCAATTACGTTCTGCCCACACTTATTGCTAGTAATGAGCAGGAATCAGTGATACAAATGAAAACATGTAGTTGAAAGAATGGAGTGACTTTAATAGCTTCAATAAAAATAGGCACATAAAAATACACTTGAAAAATACTGCATAAACTAGCTCTCATAAAAGGCATCTCTTACTAATAAAATCCTGCCACCCGGGATATTCTTTCTCAGCCAGCCAGAGGGTGTAAACTGCATTAGCCATTACCTAGTGAAATCTGCATGCCGTATGGCGACGTGGTCCATCCTTTGAATCGGCGAATCGACTGCCCCAGAGGCTGTTTCAGACTGCGCTCTCCAGAGTAGAAACATGGTGGGGAGAAGTCATGTGACCTAGTCCTATTCGTCTAAAATCCCTGGCTAAGGGCTTTCTGGGCTAACATGGTAGGGGGTCTGCTTCCCATGGGAAGTGACTTTGCCCAACCTTGAGCTCTGCTTCGTTGGGTGGAATTACATTACATAGCTGCAGCTTGAGAAAAATTATCCTGAGCGAAAGTTAGAATATATTATAGCTAAAATCTCTCAATATACTACACTGCCCACCACGAGAGTGAATGCCTTCTGGTGACACTGGTGTACGTCATGCGGTAAGGGAAGTATATACTGTAATTGTGACAAAGACGCATGGAGAGATACGTGTGATAAATGGACGTTCACGCCTCATTATGGAACTTGGAGGTCAGAGTCTTGCCCGCTCTGGAAAGCAGGATAGAAAGTTATCTGCAGTAGATATGAGGGAAGGGTGCAATTCTGGTGCAGGCACAAGTGTTTCGGAACACTCCGTGCGGAGCTCATAGTAGAAAATGGGGCTCCACAGCAGATGGTTCCTAAGTGTTCCCTTATTGACCCCACGACAGCTATGAACTAAGTAAAAATTACTGCGGACCAAATCTTCATCCATTAAAGCCTTTCAAGACGTCGGTGGCATCTTCCAGCATGTTTTTTTTTTTTTTTTTTTTTTTTTTATGTCTATACGCTTCATTGACGTCGAGGTCATTCGAGGCGGAAAGGGACAAGAAGCAAGGAACAGGAAGGAATTCAGTCAAGAAGTTTGTTAAGTGACCATCCATCCCAGCATGTACCTGAAGTGATTTGGGGAAACCATAATAAAAAACTCAAATCTGGAAGTCCGGACGTGGATTAGGACCCACGTGCTCCGGAATGCAAGGCCAGAGCGTAACCGCTCATCCACCACTCTCGCTATCAGAATAGTGCTACAGTGGATTGATTGGCATAATAATTAAGTTGCGTTGATGCCTTGGCCACCAAATTCACGTGGTCTCAACCAAATTGAACATATCTAGGACGCTTTCGGGTGTTACCTTTGCACCCAAAAACCACATGCCCGTAATTTTAGGGAATACAGTAACACGCGCGTAGACATCTGACGCCAGATTCCACTAGAAACTTACTAAGTTCTTGTAAAAACCATACCACGCTGAATCGTTGCTGTATTGTGTTTCAAAGGTCGACCAACATGTCGCTAAGAAGGTGGTCATAATGTTTTTTCTTATCTGTATATATTCTTATACGATTTTCCTATTTCAATATATTCAGTTTCAGTTTTCGGTGACAGTAAATCCTAAGCATTTCATTATAACGATGATTTTTTAATATCTGATTAAATTATTGAAAAATCTTAGGATCGTATGTTTCAATCGGAAGCATCGTTTTTCCAATCGACGTAACTGATGGAAGTCATACATACTTCCGTAACAAATGTTTCAGGTTTAAAATATGTGTGTAGCGCAAATTTTGCATCAGATCAATATGTAGACCCTATTTTAAATAGTATCAATCATCGTTTTTAAATAATTCTATTGCGTTGTACTTTATTCCGAAAAAGTAAAGTATGAAAAATTTATAATGTTTCTCGTAGACATGAAATTCATGATATTTACAAGTAAAGAAATATTTCTGGAATATCATAACTCTACTATCTTTCAAAGAGGATAAAGTGTTGGTAACACAATTAATGTGAAAGTCACAGTCTTCAATTCCTGTGAACTCTCGAAATGAAAGATTGTCTTCGAGATTCGATAATGAGTGGCCAAACAAAAATTTATTGACACAGGAGCTTAACAAGCGGAGGGAGGAACAGAGAAGCACAGCTCTTTTTCCGAGTAGCGCCGCTTTAAGATACCACTGGAAGGACCTCAGCCACTTCCAGAAACGTTAAGCTGGACATTCATCGAATAAGAGAAAAACTTATTTGATACAATTTCTTAGAATGTCAATAGTGAAAATATCTGATAGCTGATCATTATTGACCTACATTTGTGCGCAGTGCATTTTCAAGTGTCACAATTTAGCACACATTCTATCTACATAAAGGAAGGAGTGTATCAGTTTCTATGTTTGCAACTCACCTTATAGTCTTACTAAACCTACAAAGGACGCATGTTTAACATGGTTGAAGAATTTCCTAAATACTCAGATCTGAAAGGTGCAATACCAGAAAAGTAGATTAATAGCGCCAGCCTTAAAACATCTTCAAAAGTTCTACATTATCAACCACAAGAGTGAAGCAAAAGTGAAAAACATCTGTATTAACTTTATTGACTTTTGGAGAATGGGTATAGTTACGTGAGTAAATAAATGTTCACACTGTCAGTTGAATTTGTAGACCGTTGACAAAGAATAATTTACTGCACATACACATCATGATCCACACCTCTGAATATACGGTAAGAGAACGAGCAGGTGCTCTAGAGGGAGGAAATTTTTGGATCGAACGCCTCGAGGTTATTAGATGTTGTTGTTATTGTAATTAGGGGAAGTTATCAGCTAAGTAATTAGCGCCGGAAGTCATTAGAGGCCTCAGTTTCTATGCTACTCCCTTGTTTCCTTAAGATCGACGGAGGGAGTGGAGAAGGAACAGGCGGGTAAGATTTTTTTCGTGAATATTGCGATTACATGTCACTTAGTATCTTGAGTTTCGTAGAAAGATACTTTCTAAATGACCTACAGTAATGGTTATAACCTTTCTTATCCCTCTTGAAACTTATCCTTGCAGACGCCGTCAAAATATAACCTACCTATGTTTCTTTTAATCCTGGTAGGTTGTGCTAGATATAACCGGTAACCGGTCTGTTGGTTTTTATGTTAAATAAAAAACCATATATACACTCCAACAACCAGAAATATTTAATAAACCAAGATAGATAAATGCCATAGCATTTTTAATACACTCCGCGCTTTCTATACCACCTCAGCGATCGCAGCCACACACAACACGCGACTTTTTCTCTCTCCTTTGGTCGCGCCCGCGGGCCAAAGATATTGTAACTTAATACTACCCAATGACATTACAATATGAACAGTCTGTGGAATTCATGTGGAAGTACATGTATTCAAATTATTACATTGTCCATTGATTTACTAAGAGTTAATAATTGCAAAAAAAAAAACCTATTTACTATACGCTTGGAGTCGTAGCACATATGTTACATGGTCCACAAATAACTTAGTGGCCCAATCTGCCGGAAGCAAAAAGTTAACTAATGAACCAAATTTCCTTAATGGTATTTGTCAGGTAGAGATTTTTTTAAATGAATATTTACCAACAATGTATGTTTGATTTAATAATGGTGTTATGTTACTTTCTAAGTGGGGATGGAAAAAGACCAGCATAACACTTAATTAAAACCACCCATGCCTTAGGCTGGACTCGAACCGGCGACTCTTAGTAGTCTATTCCAGGAGTCTCAGCCGGCCCGCATATCTGAAGGCTGTGGATTAGTCTTTGGATTACCTCCAAAGGTTCCCTGTTTGTCAATGCGCTTAGTTGCACAGTGCATTATCATACTCAATTTGTAACTTCATAACTGTTTATTTAAAGATGCGTATTCACTTATTTACACATTTTGTCGCATGGAATTCTATAGATTTAAAAACATTTACATGTAATTTATTTATTTATTTTAAAATCGACCATGGCGGAGCAGTAGAAACCAGGATCTGTGCACATGTGTCCGGCCTGTAGGTATGAGGGTGGGAGGACACGTGCCTTACCCGTGGTAGAACCTGATTTGTCAGATCCGAGCATTTAGCCTATTGGAGGAATACTGTGTTGCCATCTGTCTGCGAAACGTGAACTACGTTCTGTGTGTGGTAAGTGTCATATTGTTTGTGAATTGTGTAGTTTTCGAAGTTTAGATTGGAGCCCGTCCCAACATTCGCCTTAATGATTGTGGCATATCGCTTAAGAATAGCAATCACGACAGCTAGTACTCGAGGACCAGGACTCGATCCTGCTCGAGTTTTACCTCCCCTTAATGCGCGCAACCACACATTTAAACATAATTTATTTGTTAATTTACTATATTTCTTTTATCTGTTTTACCTGTTATCAATAAAAATCAATAGAAGTTCTGTTTTTTTTTTTAACTGCTGTCCTTTAAAGCAGTGCTACTCAACGTGGCCGTCATGCTGTAAAATTTAGAAACCCTTCTGCATTATCTACGCGACCAGGGATGGAAAAGAACTTTAGTTTGCTGGTTCCAGCAGACCAGGAAATGTTTTTAAATGTTTGACGTGAGGCGGGGAAAATTCAAAAGTTAAATGATTTATACATGTTGAAGTTTGAACATGATATTAGCCAACACAGCGTTCGGTATAATCTGTGACAACATGGTTCTTAATAGACAACGATTAAACACGTTTTTAAAAGATAATTTCGATGATAACCCAAACTTGAAGTTTCTTATATTGTAACTGACTTTGTTAGATGTCAACGGTTTTTAAGTAAAATTCGAAAATAGTTGTAGAAGTAACTTGTCAGATAAATTTTATCACTTGGATTCCATTTATTAACGAAGCTGTGTACAATACATTGATTCAAATTAATTTAAAAACTTCATAGAAGGTAGCGGTTAGCGACTCGAATCTGAGTATACGAAGCCATATGTTGCACTTCTGAAAGCAAATAATGGCCACGGATCACCCTCATAAATTCAGGCCGCCAATTGTAAAATTCAGATTCGAGTCATACTGTCAATAATTAAAGCTCATGGCCAGAGGCGTACTGTGGCAATGCAGTAACGTGCGCTTCTTCGCCGTTCTAGAGAAAATAGCGTTGAAACATTCAGTTGCGTTCAAATGCTTTCTACTTTCAGGAGATATCAAGTGGCGTAAGCTTCTCTACTTAGTAAGACTTTCGTCGCTGGATCTAATATCGCTGCTGGCAATTTATTTATTCAAATTTGCGTACAGATAATTCCCAGCAATTAGTTTCAACAGCTACGCATTATAATAAGTTTTTCAATATCTGGTTGTTGTGGATGTGATAGACGTCATGGTGTTATTTCCTTTCCATGTTTTTATGGTAACTATCACTCTGGTTCGTGTAACACTCCGGTTACTTCATCTCACTAATTGAAAATTATCTTCAAGCACAAACGGACCTTTGAAATAAATACTACCCACTTGAATGTTACTTCCGAAATTATAAAATATAACTTTGTTTATTAAAAATATAATGAAGTTCGAAAGAGTCGGTTTTTCCACAACAATCGGCATTTAAAAGACATATTATACTGATAATTGTTGAAAGTGATTGCCGGGAATTATCTGTACACACATTTGAATAAATAAATTAATAAAAAGTTGCCACCAGCGAAATTAGATCTGGTGACGACAGGCTTCAGAATCAGAGCGCTTGTTCGCTGAGCCACGTGCTGCTTTAAATCTCCGTAACGTGGAAAGTATTTGAACGCAAAGGAATGTGTCAATGGTGATTTTCTCGACAAGCGTGTGTTACTGCTTTGCCACAATACACCCCTGGCCATGAGGTTTAGTTACAGTATTGGTATGAATCTAATCTGGCGGCCTCCCCTTGTCAAGAAGAATCGCTGAGAGGTCCAACGACCGGAATGCGGTGTTGATAGCTACACTTCCATTCGGGTGCCGCGCATATGGCTCAGAGACTACACCTACAATAAGGCCCTCGTCAAATAGTCATTAACTTAATTCTTAAAGATTCGTGGCCTTTTTTATACCAACTAAAGACTTATTTAGTGAACAGACTATTGTATTAACAGTGCATTCATATCCTCGTATATATTCAAAGCTTTTAGTAAGTTTGGCTTATAAAATTATACGATACGAAAGCGGTGAATAGTTTTACTTATTTCTTTGTTATTAGGATCTTTAATTCAGTAAAAAAATTATGTAATGCCTTCGGACCATCGCTCCCATCTTAGCGGACGCCAGGTTTAGAAACACGAGACTAGAAGAATGTTTTGTCAAACCGGCTTGAGACATTAGAACCCTACATGCATGCGCTGACATTCTGTGAAGTTCGTATTACTGGCAGGTTCTCTTTCTCGAGTCTCTTAGCTCCACAAATGTTCAAATTATTTTCAAGTAGAGATATCTGTTAATGTTTTGTAAGTGTTGTGAGTACCAGTGATGCATTAAAATAATACTCACAAGTAGACTTCAACATTGTCGAAAAATATTCTTTTATGCTTCAGAGAAACCGATATCATCTTAGCTGAATACTCGTTGAAGATATTGATAAATAAATAACGAAAAAGCAATTGAATGTTTGAGTATTTATTTTGGACTCCCGAACGCTTTTCACTTCTTTTGCAGAAGCATCTTCAGCGGTTTCCCCTAGTAATTACATACAAATGTTATAAATTGGGTTTTGTTGTTGTGTTTTGTAAAATGAAATTATTATCTAAATTATACTTACATTTTTCGGTGTATTGCATTTGCTTATGCTCCACTCTCAGCAGCAGTATTCATTTTCTAGATGGTTGTCAAACTGGTAATTATCACAACCACAGACACGGAAAGCAAAGTAAGTAAGTATTACAACACTGTACTGCATTGCACTGTACTGTACGTTTCTTATGATGAAGATAATCAAAGATTTCCAATTCCTGCTTTCATAGGTTTTTGCAATCTATTGCTCAAAGCTTAACGAAGACTGAAAATCCGGACATTCAAAAATAAAAAATCGATTTTATTTAAGCAGATATCGCGTTGCACTGGCGCATTTTTATGCGCCGTTTGAGAAAAGAAGTTCCCTTATCAAAATTATATATTTTGAATAGTATTTGCTTTTTTTTATAATAAAATCATTGTCATTTCAAGAGAACAACGATACGCAATCTCCATCATCTTGCTCTGATGCATGTAAGTGGTTCTTCCATTATATCTCAACAGTCTTTAGAGCTTTCTTTCAAGCATTATTAATTCTTTCTCCATAAATTTTCATTCATTTATGTATGTCAACAACTGATCTTTTTCATCGAATACCCGTTTCAGCACACTCTTATCTTAATGGTCACTCGTATGCTATCATTCCTTTGTCTATTAGCACAGCTAATTTTTTCCTCGCTCCTTTCTCACCAAAAATTAAAATTTCAGACTAGTTTTCTTCCAGAACCTTGGAATCGGTGTATCTGCTGTTAAACCATCTGACCTAGCAATGTTTTGTTATTGCTAGATTAAAATATAGATGCATAAATTAAATTAATACAATTGAAATTTTTGTATTGAGTTAAAATCAGAATCTCACATTACTATTTTTTGTTAAATAAATTGTAATTATTTTTTCTTCAATTTTAAGTTCATTGCAATACCCTTGCAAGTACAATGTTTTTGACGATTCCATTTGGCATATATACAAACAAATCCCTTGGTTTTCCAATAAAAGATCACGCAACTGATAATTAATTGTCCATGATAAAATCATGAATATCCAAATATTTGGAATTATTGACCTTGTTATTTGTTCATTATTATTGCAAAATCTAGTTTAACTGGAAATTGCTATGCTTTTGAATTGGAATGGCGTATCTGTTGGTATACGTGGTATTAGCTCATCCTCTCCTTTGAGTTTAGCAGTTAAAAGTGATACATTGTTGTTCAGTCTGCCAGTAAAGGCCCCTGCCAGGCAGACCTCACACACAACGCGCCTGCACGCCGGGATACATATACGACTCCAAACAGGCGCAGAGACATCAAAACAAACCAGGAAATCAAATAGAATCATCTAGAAGCTAAGTGGGACTATTTCTTACAGAGGTCGCCGTACTACCACACAACGGAATTCCTGCGCCAGGCCGCCTATATAAGCGTAGCCGGCCGCTCCACCGCCAGTTCCGGCCTGACCACGGAACCAGCTTCAACTACAGAAGACCACCGGAAGTTCGCGAGAAGTAGAAGCCGTCTCTCTCTACCCCGGATCAGGACCAGGCTAAATTTCTCGACGGTCATCCGCTAACTGTACCACATTTGTTATTGTTTATCAGTGTTTTGTGTACATAGTAATAAACCTCAAGGAACCATTAAGTGTAGTTCACTTCAGTGGCGACAAGGTTGGGATAAGAACTCTCGACCATCATGGCTACGCCAGCAGCACCTACGGAATGGCAACAGTTCCTCCAAGGACTTCTACATCAGTTCTTCGAATCTCAGAGACAACTGATTGCGGAAAGTCAGGAATCTCCGCCAACCCACGGCCCCGCCTCCGTTCCCAGCATTCAACGACGACGTCGAAGAATGGGAGACCTACGAGAAGCGCATAAAACAACACTTCGCAATTCATCACATATCCAAAGAAGAAGACCAGCGTGCATATTTCCTTTCCTGGAACCAATCGAAGATGTATGTCTTGCTCACCAAACTTCAGCCACAAGACCCCGACACCCTCACCTTCACGACCATCTGTACGACACTGAATGCATACTACAGACGCCGGTACCATGTCGTCGCGGCCCGCGTCGAATTCTATCAATGCCGGAAGAAGCCCGATCAGACGTATCGCCAGTGGGCGGCCGAACTCCAAGGCCTTAGCAGAAAATGTAAGTTTCAAACTCGTTGTTCCCACGAATCCTACGCCGACGACATGGTGCGTGATCACATCATACAGGCTGCACCAGATGCCGCACTCCGGCATGACGCCCTCAAGTTAGAGGACCCATCCCTGGAGCAGGTCATCGAACTTGCCTACAAATTCGAAATATCTACGGCCGCAGATCGCCGCCTGGAGTCCTGGGCGGATGTGGCCGCAATCCGAACCGACGTAGAGGACACACAGGACGTCGCCGCCATCCAGAGCTCCCAGTCGCGCTCCTCCCGACACCACAACCGGGGACCGCTTCCTCAGAAGGACATCGAACCGGCCCGTTCCGGCAGGGGCACCAAGTCTCGGCAGCAGCAGCGGATCCCGCAGCGCCGACGCCGCAGCCCGCTCCGCCTACCCTCCTGCCCCGCCTGTTATTCAGCACATGAGAGGGAAAATTGTCCGGATCGTTGGGCTGAATGCTCACGTTGCGGCAAGGAAGGACACCTGGCGTCCGTCTGCCGCACCAACACCACCAATGCCAATCCCGGCTCTCGCCGCCCAGGGTCTTACCAAGACAGGTTGAGCGGCGCACCTATGGATATCAATCAGGTAGACACTTCCACAGCATCCAAACTTTTTATTGACGTTACGGTCAATGGCAAGCCCCTGCGCCTACAAGTCGACACAGGAGCAGCAGTCTCATTGCTTAATTATACTACTTATGTGCAAATTGGCTCGCCCCCCCTCTCGCCGGCCCCCAAGCGCCTCCTGACATACAACAAACAGGAAATAGCACTCCTGGGACAATTCACAGCAAACGTCATGTATAAGTCTGTACATCGTTCAGTCCCCTTTTTAGTAGTTAACAGTTCTCTCACAGCAGACTTATTTGGACTGGACGCTTTCCGCTTATTCGGATTTTCAATTGAGGATAACATACACCTCGTATCTCAGCATGTTCCTTTTCCTGAAGTGGACGCCCTTTGCACCGAGTTTCAGGACCTGTTCTCACCAGGCGTCGGCTGTGCAAAGGACTTCGAAGCATCACTCCAACTCCGGCCGGACGTACGGCCTCGATACTTCCGGGCACGCCAGGTACCCGTAGCGCTTCAACAACCACTTCAGGAAGAACTTCAACGTCTCCAAGACGAAGGGATCCTCCAGCCGGTGCGGTTCAGCCCCTGGGCCACGCCGTTGGTCATAGTTCAGAAGCCAGGACGCCGCTTACGTCTCTGTGGTGACTTTAAGACCACCGTCAACCCGCATCTGCTGGTAGACGACTATCCACTTCCGAGACCGGACGACCTCTTCCGTAAACTAGCAGGAGGTACCTACTTTACAAAAATTGACCTGGCAGAAGCATACCTTCAAATCCCTTTGGATATCCAGTCCCGACAATACACAGTCATCAACACTCCCTCTGGCCTCTTCCAACTCAACCGGCTCATGTTCGGCTTGGCCAGTGCTCCAGCGATTTTTCAACGGTATCTCGAACAACTTCTCCAGGATATTCCGGGATGCATCAACTATCTCGACGACATAGTCGTCACGGGACCCTCCGCTGCCGAACACATGACCAACCTCCGCCTACTCTTCCTCCGCCTCCGGGCAGCAGGATTGAAATGCAACCTTTCCAAGTGTCAATTTTTTCAACAATCCATTTCCTACCTGGGTCACATCATCGCTCAGGAAGGCATTTCCCCAGCATTTTCCTATGTGGACGCTATTTCCAACTTACCTCGGCCTCAGGATCTACATCAGTTGAAATCTTTTTTAGGCAAGATTTCATACTACAGAAAATTTATACCCTCAGCAGCACAAGTGGCAGCACCCCTGTACCACCTCTGTCGCAAGAATGTCCCGTTCCGTTGGACCCCAGCTTGCGAGACCGCATTCCACACCCTTAAACAGCAGCTCAAGTCCGCAGCATGCCTCATGCCATACACTCCAAACCTCCCCTTGATACTTGCCACAGATGCATCCGATTACGGTGTGGGGGCAGTTCTGTCTCATAAATTACCAGATGGCACGGAACGCCCCGTAGCTTACATCTCCAAAGCCCTATCGGCTGCTCAGCTTAAATATTCTCAAATCGAGAAAGAGGCGCTAGCTATTGTTTTTGCCTGCTCCAAATTCTATTCCCTTTTATATGGGATTTCTTTTCATCTCATTACCGACCACAAGCCACTCCTATCACTATTTGATCCGTCCACACGTCTGCCTACCAAAACATCCCACCGCATCCAGCGTTGGGCACTATTCCTGTCCCAGTTCAGATATACCATGCATTTCCGTACCACCTCCAGGCATGCCAATGCAGACGCCTTATCCAGACTACCGCAGGGACCAGACCTTGCCTTCGACAAGTCGGAACTTCTGGTGTTCCAGATCGACGATGACATACAAGAAGCACTGAAGACATTTCCAGTCACGGCCTCAAAAGTCGCGGCAGCCACAGGGGAGGACCCCCTCCTCCGTGTCATCCGACACCACATCCAACACGGGTGGCAAACACGTTCCCCTCCACGCCATCATCAAGACCTCAAGTTCTACTACTCCATCCGCCACCAGCTCTCAGTAGTAGAGGGAGTGCTCCTCCGCACAGAACCAAATTCCACCCCGAGGGTCGTCGTTCCGAGATCCCTACAACCGACAATCCTCCAAACTCTCCACCAAGGACACTGGGGAATTGCCCGCACCAAATCCCTTGCCAGACGCCATGTATTCTGGATCGGCCTTACCACGGATGTCACGGAGATGGTGCGGCGCTGTACCATCTGTGCCCAACAACTGCCCCGCCCCCCTCAAAAGTTCCTTTCCTGGCCGGCACCGTCCGGACCCTGGGAACGCATTCACCTCGACTTCGCTGGCCCATTCCTAGGCCACCAGTGGCTCCTAGTGACGGATGCCTTTTCCCACTTCCCATATGTCGTCCGTTGCTCCACAATCACCACAGAGGTCACCATTTCAGCCCTCACGAAGATCTTTTCCATCGAAGGATTACCATACGCTATCGTCACAGATAACGGACCGCAATTTCGAAGTCGGGAATTCCTATCCTTCTGTACCGCCAACAATATCCAACACCTCCTCACCCCGCCCTTCCACCCCCAATCTAACGGGGAGGCGGAACGGCTAGTCAGAACATTCAAAACCCAAATGACCAAATACACCACAAGTCACAAACTCGAAGAGGCATTGACACTCTTCCTCAGTTCCTATCGAACCACTCCAGTGGGGGCCAAAAGCCCGGCGGAATTGCTGCATGGCCGCCAACCTCGCACTCTCCTCCATCTCCTCTTACCCCCGCCCAAAGTACAGGTACCTTCGGGCCCATTCCGTTTCACCCCGGGCTCCCTAGTCTGGGCCCGCGGGTTTGGCTCCCGGGCCGGTTGGCTTCCGGGGGTCATCCAGCGGCCCCGGGGCCGCCAACTGTTCGACGTACAGCCTGGATGGCCGGATAGTGCGACGCCATCGAAACCAACTACGTCCCCGCTACCCCACGGCACCGTCCTCTTCCACCACGGCACGGCCATCCACTTCTTCCTCTCCTTCCCTGCCACCTCCACCACTCCTGCCGTCTAACCGTTGCTCAGGGACAGTTACAGCGCCACCAACGACGCCACAACCTGTCGGTCGCTCCGACACCCTTCAGCCGCAGCCTCTCGACCACCTGCGGGGACCATCTTCAGCGCCCCCCGTACAGCCCCCGGCCATCGACGCCGACGAACCGATGCCGTTAGCTCCACAAGTACCTCCACCACAACCTGCACCACGACGCAGGTCGGCACGCATCGCCAGGGGAACAGCTCCGTACTCCCCTGGAGGTAGCCTTCATAGTCTGCTCCAGGGCGCCGCGGCAGACGACCTCGCAGACGTCGCAGACATCGCTTCCCCCCCCCCCCCCCGGGAGGGAGGTATGTTCAGTCTGCCAGTAAAGGCCCCTGCCAGGCAGACCTCACACACAACGCGCCTGCACGCCGGGATACATATACGACTCCAAACAGGCGCAGAGACATCAAAACAAACCAGGAAATCAAATAGAATCATCTAGAAGCTAAGTGGGACTATTTCTTACAGAGGTCGCCGTACTACCACACAACGGAATTCCTGCGCCAGGCCGCCTATATAAGCGTAGCCGGCCGCTCCACCGCCAGTTCCGGCCTGACCACGGAACCAGCTTCAACTACAGAAGACCACCGGAAGTTCGCGAGAAGTAGAAGCCGTCTCTCTCTACCCCGGATCAGGACCAGGCTAAATTTCTCGACGGTCATCCGCTAACTGTACCACATTTGTTATTGTTTATCAGTGTTTTGTGTACATAGTAATAAACCTCAAGGAACCATTAAGTGTAGTTCACTTCAATTGTTTAGTAATATTTTGACTAACAATCCATTACCATTGCCAATACGGAGTGGGTAATCGTTTCTAAGAAGAATGAGTGATAGCAACACCAACCTTCAAATTAACGGTATGTGGTGACAATCTAGACAACTGAACTGATTTTAAAAATTCAGTTGGATAATTTACTGTTTCATCTTGGTTTATAACAGTATCTATTTCTTTTGGTCTCATATGGTGAATGCTGATGTTAATGTAATTTACATAGATATTTTTTGCAGCTAATACTGCACGTTCACTTAACCACTGATGACGTTTGTTTGATATCTGGGAAAACGTACTGAACCTATTCTTCTTGTGAGTGAGTAATCTAGTAAAAATCGTATGATAATTTAATAGAACCTGTTGTTTATTCAATTTCAATTTTCTCGTTTGTAATATCAAATAATTTTTTAGCAAAATGTTCTGCAGATGATTTTTTTGTGACTAAACAAGCTTGTTTGTCGCCAGTGAAAATATATATCATGGTTCTACAAATGTGATGCTTTTAAACACGCATTTAGTTAATTTGTCGGTGTTGATCGAGGAATAACAGACTTTATCTGCCCCAAATCACCTGCTAATTATATAACACCACTATCTAATGGTCCTTTCGTTTCCACGGAAATCTTACAATGTTGGAACCAACACTTCCAACGATTTTTTAAGTTCCGTTATGGATTCATCCCATATTATTATCTTGTTTTGCTGGAGTACTTCACACATCACATTCCTAATATTTTTTTAAATTTTGCAAGTTGGTATTTCAGTTTTGTGTATTCAATGGAAATTTAAGTGGGATGGTTGCCAGTATAAATGGAATAATAAGAAACGCTTTTCGTGTGCTGCCCGGCGCATGCATCAAGGTAATTCTTCTTGTGATTACGTGATGGTTTCTTTCTAATGGTCAGGTTGAGGATTTCAATAGCTTCAAACCTCCTCCGGACAACGCGAACACTCTGTAAAAGACCTCACTTAAATAGGTCCAGTGAATTTTTATTCTATAACGGACATACATACAAACATTGCCTCTTTTTAGTTTTATCTGCAATTGGACCCTGTCGGATCACGCAAAGCCTTAACTATTCAAATTTCTGAGTTTCCATACAGCTCTCAATTTCTCCGCGGATTCTCTCTCTTTCTTCAGACCACCTCGTCCCCGGTCTCTTAGTGACTTCATTCTCCGGCGGTACTTCCCATGCGTTAATTTTTTGTCTGTACGTTTGTCTGTCGTTGATCTTCGATTTCTGATGAGTTTATGTGGGCTTTTTCCAGATATTTTGTGGCATGCTGGACCTAGGGCACAGTTTTTCAGCTGTTCTATGTACGTTATGATTTTATGAATAAGTCAAGGATTTATACAGATATAGCAAAATTGTGCAAGCCTTAAATTAAGTCACATATTCACAGGTTTTTGGTGCCTGCTCTACGACGTAGAGATGGAGCGCGGAGTTTACATTGCGAGTGGTGACTGGGAGGCACTGTGCGTGTGGCGTGCGCCTGCGTCGAGTGGCGCCGCCCGTGTCAAGACGCGCAGGGAGGCCAGTCGACGGTACCGGGGACGCCGCCGCACGCGCCACGCCGCCAGCAACGAGTGCCCGCCAACAGGTAGCTCAACACCCTCGCACCTTACATCTTAACTCTACGCTCACAAACCATGCTTTCGTAAAATACCGCACACTACTTTCAGGTCATATAAACAACCAGTCTAATTTTGTCATATCGTAATTATCACGATGAAAAGGTTACGAACATGATGGGTGAGAGCGGTAACACTCTGGCCTCGCATTCGGAAGGGTGCAGGATCGAATCCCCGTCCAGCCATTCCGATTTCGGTTTTTCGTGTTTTCCCGAGTTCATTCCAGTTGAGTTCCCACAAAAGACCATGACCTAATATCTTCTCCCTACTTGCTCCCAGTCCTATGGAACGTACAGCCATATAAAAAATGTAAAAATGAGAACTTTTTTCTTTCTAATTCTAACTTTTCACCTCCAGAGTATCAAACACCTTTGTGTTGTGAAACTTGAATAGGGAGAAGAAACCTATCGTGAATACCTTCCCTATCCGCAATATTATCAACTTGGATGAAAACGTTTTCTATTATAACATAAAACATTAACACGTCATTTAGATGTTTCAACTTATAGCATGTTGTAACTACTTCATGAATAAGCAGATGTAGCAGAAGGAGAAATGTTTTGTCAAGAAATATAATCTTTCACTATACCATAAATACATGCAAATGCAATTAACTTTATCGTAAATTTAACATTTAGCACATAAGAATATAAACAGTATTGCTTCAGTCGTATTCAGCACAAAATTTGTTGTAAATGTCGATAAAATAACAGAAACCCTTGGTTTGCACTGTCCATTAATACACTCTAGATTCTATAGTTCCTCATTTCCTACTGTCACCTACTTTCTCCTGTATATATTAGGTCATCGCGAGTTACTTAAAATTCAATAGATTAAGCATTCCTGCAACATTCTCTGTGAAAAATACATTTTATTTGTTGCCGGGCGTTTTACAACACAATTCTTTGATTAATCTTCTGATCTACGATCTTTAGCTGCTTGTATTTTGATACTTTCTCCTTATTTGTTTCTATTATACAAAAAATCTTTCATTTGTAACCTACTATTATTCGTCATCAGTCATATTTGATAGTAAGACTAACCTTAATTTCCTTGAATTAGTGCTACTGTATTGCATGTATAGCTAGTGATAAGCCTAAGCTGTTTTACTGATTTCTGTTTTCTATGTTAAAAATGACGCTTCTTTTGAGACCACTCTTATTGGAACCGTTAAGATATAGCAGTGATCAAAGCAGTGATCAACAAATCTGAAGTACTTTGCGGGCGTATACACTGTGAGATCGATAGAGACCGGTCCATTGTTCCGATGGCCTCTTTTGTGGAGCGGATATCTCTGATTGTATGTACAGTATGCCAGGGAGAGCCAGATAGACACCAACCAGGCATCATGGTTTGTTTACGTCGGTGTCAACTTGTGTCTGCGCGTCCATAACTCTTTCTGGCGCAATCCTAGATCGTTGAACAACTTCGCGTTCACTTGGACAAGAATGGACTGGTCAATGAACTACGAGTATGATTTGCGTTGTTTGGTAGCACCGTGCTAGCTGTAACAGTGCGTACATTCAACTGAAAAAAAAAAAAGAAACGTCCCGTTACGAAACACTGGAAGGATCGCTTTCTTCCGATAAGAACTCAAAAATTAGTCTATCCTAACAAATATAAACTTCTACAAAATTAGAGAGCCATTTGTGGATTTTTTTCTCACATAAAAAACAACAGAAAAAAAAAAATGATTTTTTTTAAAACAGAGATCGTTATAACGTTTGTGAAAATTTTTTTTTTTTTTCAAATCACAAATAATTTTTTAAAATTAAAGAACGCTATTGTCGGTTAAAAAATTATAAAAAGTATTTTCACGATATATTTATTACACGATTCATAAAATTTCCACCGAAGGTCATTATTTGGTCAAAAATTATCTGCTGAAGTATCAAATATTTTAAAACCACTTACTTTCAGAAAATCAGAAAAGCCAGAAAGATTGCTATAGTTAAAAAAAAAAAATCTTGCAAATATCGTGGAATAAACAGGAAAGGAGTCGCCAGTTTGCCAGCTTTCATTTGTTATCCATAATTTTTTCCCCCCCCCCTCCGAAGGAAATCATTTCTGAGTACCATATATTTTTCATAAAATTATTTCCTTTGATTTTAATTAGCATGATTTATCTTATTTCTTGGATAGTAAAAAGTAATTATTAGGATCGGTTTATTTAAAAAGAATTATAAGCACGTTATTGTTCAAAATAAACAAATTTGCTAACATAGACGAAATTAATATCAGCATGCATATTTTTTAAACCAATTCAATTGAAAATTGGAACAAATACAAAGTGACTGTGAAAATATATAGGCGTTATGTATGAGTTGAATTGTTCTTTGTGGACCAATAATACCGGTGTGTGTGATAGTAGTATTACCACATCGCAGTGATGTCTTCAGTCTGCGTTTGCAGGGTGCAACTCATCGGAGAGATGCTGCAGACCCTCTGATATGCAGAGGCAGCGCCACTTCATCGCTGCTGTATTGAATTCAACAAAGACAAGTCGTCTTCAGATGATTTCGAATCAGACCATGGCATACAGATGGAGTCACACCAGTCGTTCCCAGAAAAGAAGTGAAGTCTCAAAACCGTTTTCTCCGCCTTCAGAACACGCCAACGCACTCCTTCCTTCTGCTGTTTTCTGCTCAAACAATTTGGTGGTAGAGACGCTTTCTCCGCTTCCACTGGCTCTACAAAAGGATAAAATATATAAACATCACAATTAACTTGCAGTACGGTCCTGTAATATACAGACGTTGTGTCCCTCCAGGTCTTATATCTGCTAAATAAATACTTGGATATTTTGTTCTCACTGTACGATGTGATTCCAATTAGGTATTACGGACTACTCATATAAACTTGCAAACTAAACAGGGCTTGCCCTAATCAAGTTCACTTCTATGCCGAATTTGCACGCTTTTATCATCAGCAGTCTTGACTCGGCAGGAAGTGACAACTTTCTCAATCCCCTGATGTTTCTTGCTAACACGTATGACCTAGGGACCTGGAACCAGGAACATTGCATCACGTACGGAGTAACTAGTCAGACTTATAGCGACAAGTACATTTTAGAGCAACGTAAAACTGCTGAATGATTCATACCCTAATTACTAGCTTATGGATACATTTTCTATTACTGAGTAAATAACATGACTTCGAGCGGCTTGCCTACGACAAAGTAACAGTTGATAATCACCGTAATTGATACCTGAAATACAATAGTGGTAATAGAGGCAAATATTATTATCCCGGTTTTTGATTCGATGTACTGATGTACAGCATCTAAGGCAGAGAAGAGAGTGAAGAGGAGAATCATTGGTGATACAGAGATGATTGCAGCCGGCCTTTGGCACATTTTCAGGATGTTTTTAATAAAAAGGTGTAAGAATCCAAGCTAGTGGTAAATTCATGGCGTAATTAATATATAAATTCAATTGGAATTATTTACATGATACTGAATTAATGACGACAGCAATATGAATACACTGAAATCAAAGGAAACTGAAAATAAACTTCCGTTACGACAAAAGTTATTACGGGCTACTCACATAAACCTGCAAACCACACAGGTCTTGTTTTGGTAAAATTCACTTGAAGAACTTGAAATATGACTGCCATCCTTCCTTGCTGTCCTCAGTCTTCTGAATTCTAAATCACTGTTCGGCTAACATGGCTGAGCGTTTGCTGACAGAAACAATGGCACTGAACGTATTGCTATGTGAGTCCTAATACATGTTTCACGCTCGTTTCTTTCTCTGCCTTGTGGTATCACCATTTATCTGGTCGTTTGTCTAAACGTTTGGTAAGGCCCTTTACCGACACTTCACTGAATGTTTGTTTATACTCCGAGTCTTGGATCGACGCTGTTGCAGTATCGATCAAACGCCTAATGGCCAGGCTACCTAGCACTCTGTCCCATCCGCTCTGAAACTAAACCGGTCTACATTTTGTTAAAAACCTTATTCGAGTAGCAAATACTCCGTTAAGTCTCCCGCCACTACATTGTGATAATTATTAATAGCTGTTAGGGAGCGTCCATAAACTACGTGGAGTGGTCTAGGGAGGAGAGGGGTTAGCTGGAAGTCTACGCTGCGCTACGTGGGGGAGGGGGGTGGAGGGGTTTCCGAGCCAGGTCACGTAGCTTTCCATTCATATCATTTTTCACTATTAAACTTAGGTACAGAACACACAACAGAATGTGAATATTTATTTACGCCATTTAATTATCTCCGTATGTAATTTACAATAGTCTGACGAGAGAAAACAGTGCAAAATGTCCTCAGGAATGAAAAGGGAAAATAACTACTTGCTACGTCGGGTGGGTGGGTGGGGTTAGAGGCAAAAGCAATGTCGGGCTACATGAGGGGGAGGGGGTGTTCGCGGGAGGCCAAAATGGAACTACGTGGTTTATGGACTCTCCCTTAGCTTGCTCTGGTATTTAATATCAATCTTTGTTCTGTTTGATTTCACATGTAAACTAATTTTTCAAGTTCAATAAACGGATAATAACAATACTGAATGTAATAGCTTTTAAGTTACCGGGAAAATCAAACGCTGTTTCAAAATACTGTATAGTTATCTATAAGATTTATTTGTAGATTCTACGATTTACACATCTTAAGCAACAAGTGAAGTTAATCTAAATGATTGCTTTTAAATTAACATCTACAGCAGAAAACAACTCAAGCTTCCAGAACAACAACAAAATTAATGACGTATGTAAAAACAGTGCTATGATTCAGCACAACTGAATTCAATAAATAAGCAGATGGGAAAAAACAATCACGTCGATTCCAAATCGTATTCCTATTCCAGAACTAGTAATCTGTTACCTTTTCTAATTACTTATCAGGAAGTTCCAAATTCAGTACAAGGCAGAAGACTGATAAAACAATCAGCGGCTGTATTTAAATAGAGACATTTCATTTGTTGTTGTTCAGATGATACTTTATAACGCTTTGATTAAAATGAGACAACATTAATGGATACTGGTACTAGCATTGATGGTATTAAAGGTATTCACCCCAGTTATAAATGACGATCGTTTAGGTAAAGTTGGAAACCTGTTATTTCACTAACAAATGTAGTGATTTTCAACCTCTACAAACGATTACGTGTCTTGAAAAATTATTTGAGATTAGAGTCCCATGAGCGTGTAATAAAGTACATCATAAACTATTCTTCCGGTCGAAAACTTTTATGAAATTCCTCATAATTCATTTGACTCTTAAAGCTGGTAAAATCTGTAATGAAATGTTTGTGTGATAACTATGGTTAAGAAGATTGGTAAAACGCCGGATAGTCTTCTAATATCACTTAGGCTTGTTGTTCTGTGCAACCTTTCAATGTTTCCTGCGCACTTTATTTCAGCGCTAGTTTTGTTGGTCAACAGCACTAATGAACACAAACATGGATCCTCTTATAACCCGTCTCCTTTGTTATCCTGAGAAGGTATGCTGATAGGCAGTGACCTTAACATGTACCGTGTTGACTAATTTTTTTCCGATCAGTCCAAGATACTCTTTAATAACCGGCACTTCAATTAAATAAATCTCTTTAATAAAACAATTATAACAATAATCATCAGAAAATGTTATTTCATTGTACTACAGCGTAAGACTGCCGTACCGAAAAAATTCTCTGCTTCTCCCATAGAGGGCGACATTAAGCAGAATCTCATAGAATCTGGTGATCATCGTCCTCTATGGAAAAAGTGTCCATGGGACATTTTCAAAATTTATATCTCACTAGGTCTAAGACCATAACTGTGTTTACGTATGATCACGGGTCTATAATAGTTCCCGTGTTTACAATCATAGGTCATGACAAGTTGCTTTAATCTGTCATTATTGTTATGTGAATGATTTCATTACATCACATGGATGCAAATAGTTAACATTTATAGAGCTCTATGCTGCCTGGACCCAAATTAAAACTAATATTACATAACGTTGATGTCTTAAGATGCGGGAAGGGATTGGATGGAATAATCAATCCTGGCATGGTCGCCAAATGTAAGCTACCAATTATCCTCGGAAATGGTCAGTCAATTGTAGGCTAACCACTCCGTTAGAGGATTACGGCGTGTTATTTATACGAGATCGGCACAAATTCTCTTCTTTCAAAACATGCAAACCGTTATCTCGAACAGTTTTAATTACAATTTTCTTGCACATATCCGCCAAGCAAATTGAGAGGTATTATAGTTATTCGTGGGGTTCCGTCAGGCAACGGCTGATTCGCATCGGCTGAGATGACTGATGAGCGGAGCGATGTGGAGCACCGTATAAATTCCTGGCCAGCGACCAGAAACGATCAGCGATCCGCGTATCTCTCGACGCGTCAGTGGGAAAACGAGTGGACGGGTGTAGGACCCGCTTCAGTACTTTGTTCTGTAGCACCTCCGTATTCCACAGCGTACTCTATTACTGGCCTGATTAGAGTGCAGCAGACAGTAACTCCTGGCTGAACTGCCAGTGAATTCTCATGGCTGACTACCGGGTGTACTCGTGCATGTAGTCGCGTGTTCACAAACACCTAGGTAACGAACCGTTGGAGCCAACGGCAGTATGTTACCTCCCAGCTGCGCTTGCTTTCCACGCCACCCTTAACGTCGGATCGGCATGAACGCCCGCGTTTTGTCGGAGTGGATGGTATCCGCCAAGCCGTCGGTCTGTTGCAGTGCTCATCTGACGGCTGGAAATACTGAGAGATTTCCACAAAACAGTTATCAATTGCATAGTGCCATAACTGTGAGACACTCGTTATTTGCTAATGGCTTTACGCCTCGTCGACCTCGAGATAATTAGACCCGAGAAAACACTGTGGCATAGAACAGGAAGGAATTCGGCCATGGCCTTTTGGTATATGCAAGGCCACTCGCCCACCACACTGAGCGTGTTAAAGCTAACACTGAAATCTCCACATAACATTATCTGTTTGTTATTTTTAAATCTGAACAGCAATGATTCCTTGATAAGAACAGATGAAAAAAATATAAAAAGACCTAGCTTGCCATGGCGATGAGCTGTTCTTTAACATATTCAAGTTTTGTAACACAGCATTCAAAGTGTCCTTCTAACAGAATTTGTTTGAAACTGCACTTCTATATTGAATGTTATTTCTATCGAAAACTGCAACACCCACTTTCTCCTCATTACGTCCACAATAATAGATCACGAGCTGGAAGGAGAGGAGTATTGTTCCTTGCAAACTGCAAAGTGGGGTAAAAGGTCTATTAAGTAGGAGAGACAGTACTGTGCTGATATAAGATCATAGTTGTCTGCGAAACATAGTAGTGTTAGCGTCAGAAAGAAATCTACATCTACATCTATACTCTGCAATTCACAATTACTGTGGATGGCAGAGGGTGCTAAGCATCAATTTTAATTCCGTGAAATCCAATCCCGAACAGAATGAGGAAAGAAAGAATACTAAATGTATCAGTACGGCATCTTATTTATCGAATCTTATCCCTCCTGTCATTGCGACCTAAATCGGTTGGCGGAATAAGTATTTCGTTGCACTCGTAAATTAAAGATTTTCGCATATTCTCCAACAAATTCAAACGAAAACGACGTCGTCTGTCCGCCAAACAATCCCAGCCCAACCCACGTATCAGCTCTGTGACACTTACATAAGGACTGTAACTAGCAGTCACGAATCGAGCGGCTCTACTCTGTACCCTCTCCAACGTGTCAATCAATCCCTTGCGATACGGATACCAGATTCCACAACAGTATTCCAAACGCGAACGCACTAGCGTTTTGAACGCTGTTTCCTATGTATGAGCATTACAACTTCTCAAAATACGACCTATAAAGCGTAGTTTAGAATTAACTTTGCCTACGACAGAAGTTATTTTCAAGTCCCATTTTATGTTGCTTTGTACTGTTAAGCCTAGATACTTCAGGAAATCAACCGTGTCAACAACTGAAATGTTAACTTTGTACTCGTGAGCAAACGAGGTATTTTTATTACTTATTTGCATTGCCTTACACTTTTTGCAGTTAAGTGTAAGCTGCCATTTACGGCACCATTCCGAAATAACATCCTGATCACACTGAATTTCTAAGCAATCGTCAGAGCACCTCACTGCCCTATAAATAAGTGAATCATCAGTAAAAAATCGCACCCTGCAATTAACTTTGTCACCGAGATCGTTTATAAAAATTAAAAAAAGAAGTGGTCCTATTACACTTCCTTGAGGAACGCCCAAAGTAACATCTAGCTTTGAAGAGGTTTTCCCATCAACAATCTGATGCGTGTGAGTTTCTAATCAACGTATACTCATGTATAAAAGTCAAGGTATCTTTGAGACCCACAGAAAAACATGGAGCATTGTGAAAATGTATGCACTAAAAGGGACACTGGCAACAATTTGACTCGTGACACAGTGCTACTGATTCAAGGTATACATGAAAACCAGACATGGACAGTGTGTGGAGTCCCTCCGGCGATGGCATAGTAATGAACTCGCATGCCTACATAATATTCACTCCGTGGATCATGACACGTGGTAACGCATCCCATAGAGAGACAAGCGCCCCTTGGAGGTCAAAAAAAGTCGGTAGGGCTACAATCCTTCGGTCCAAAGCGTCCAATGAATAATGGAATTTAAGTCTAGGGAACGAGTTGACCACTCTTTAGGTACGTACAATGTAGGCGAGCATTATTATCCATCAGATGGAACACAGGAGGTCAATATACACAACGAAAAAGCCTCACACACTGTTGCAGAACGTAATCCCTATAATCAAAAGGCGTCACAGTGCCTCTAATAAGCACATGCAGCGGAGTAGGTATTCCTGACATAGTTACGAGAACAGTGATGCCACCTTATCTGTTCCTTTCCATAAAATTGGCAGTACTGTAACTTGTCCCAGGAGTGCAGATGCTGAGAGGTATGCTCCTGGCGAAATCGGAACTCATCCGCGAGCAGGTCAGTACGCCAGTGTTCTTGGGTACCGTCAAGGAACCAAACCATCACATGCGACGGGCCACGCGTTTAATTTCTGTGAGGGGAATACATCTGGCGGGTCGTGGAGTACACAGATCAACCTCTCAGAGTGGACGATACACTGCCTGACGGGAGACGTACGACAGAGAGGCTGCTGCCAGAGCTCTAGCCCGTGCAGGTACTGTTTCGTTTGGACGTCTTCGGGCAAGCTAACGATGCTGACGCTGAGTTATAACACACGGCTTACCTCGCCAATTCTTCCGTTGAATGTTTCCTCTCTCTATGAATCTTCTCCCACAGCCGTGAAATAATGTTAAGGACGACATGTAACTACTGACACATCTGGCGAAGACTAATCTGCCGATCCGACCACCCGTAATGCCATCCAGATGCATTCTCTGAGACATCCTGCTTCCCTACGGTTCGATACTGAGTGCCAAATGCACGCAACAAGGTCAGAATCGCTGTACCCAACACCTGACTGTATCCGGCACACGAAGTATTCTCATATCGACGTGCCAGGTTTATTTCGTAATTGCGTGCTACTGAACCGCAGTTTAGTCCACACATCACCAACTTAACGCAATTATTTCTCGTGGATCTCGAAGAACCCTTAATCTGAGTTTATCTAGAATCTGCAAGGCTCTGTCATTGGAACTATTCTGTGTACTACTTACATTAGCACACAATAAAATTAACTCAATACATACCAAACAATTCTTATTTTGTCGTCATTCACGGACAAATTAGTTCCTGTATAAATACTAAACTGCCTGATTTAGAAGGCTGTGATAATGAATCACAGCATACAGCTAAGATGTCGCTTTATGCAGAAGAGAACTCGTGCCAATTGAAAAAGCAGAGTCCTTGTGGAACCGAGGACGTTGGCAAGGAATTTGTTCCTTGTATTTCTTCTGAGAGCCCTTGCGGAAGGCGACTCATTGGTTGACCATCTCCATTTGCGTTCACGACACTTTTGACTTCGCTCATCTTTAATCTCAAAAATCCTTCCTGTGGCCCCATAGTGTAGAAATATCAAGGACCGACTGTTGGCAAAGAAGACTGTGTTCCCAGAACCTGTCAAGCACTGCACCAGCAGCTCGAGATGTATCGAAAACTGCATAGATTTAATTGTTATAACTAATTCCTTCACCTCGACGTATAATTGCTAATGAACCATAATCAAAGGGATCAATGCTACCGTATTATAAACTGAAATACTCACGAATTAAGAATAAAAATACAACCATATTTATTTCCAAAAGCTGGATGACGTCAAAGACTTTATTTCGGTAATATGACGAGATTCGCGACAAACCTAACCGAACATGTATACTTAGCCGGTCACGGTACAGCGGTGTTAGCGATCTGGATTCGCGTTGCAGAGGTCGCCGGTTAGTGCCCGGTGCAATCAGGAGGACTAGCGTTCGAATCCCCGTACAGGCATCCAGATTTTTGTTTTCCATGGTTTTCCCAAATCACTCCAGGCGATGCTTCCTTCGAAAGGCCATGGTCGAATTTCTTCCTATCCCTTGCACTCAGTCCTTTGCCGGGTCTAATTATCTCGACGTCGAATAGGCGAAAGCCATAAACAAATAAATAAAAATAAAATAAAAAAATGCTGGAGTCCGTCAGAGGGCATGGGTTGTTTTGTTTGAGTGTAAGACCATCTTGTGTTATCCTTTCACTTGTGATTATCAACACACTATTGAGGAAAAATAAAAAAGAAACACAGATTGTGGCTGATTCCCTGCAAAGCCGAATGATTTTTTTTTAAATAACATGAATGCTTGAAATAATTTGCCGTATAATTAAAACGCAAACAAACAAACTCTCAGAAATTCATATAGTATAGTTCGGCGGAGGGCATGAAATTTCCCACAGGTATTACTGGGCTTGATAAACTGCCCTGCAAGAATACCTGTGGTTTGAACTGGTTCTCTTAACCGTGTGTTGAATGCGGTTAGACTGGTGAAAAGCAACGGCTGCGATGCCGTTCAGGACTGCGACCGCCCATTGCGACCCTGCTTAGGCGCCGGTGATGTGGCGTCGTGACGGGCAGTCGGCTGCAAACGCTTTTGGTGGTTCGATCTCTTTACCTCACTGGATGGCCAGCGGCAAGACCCAATCAATCCGACTGACTGAAGTCGTGTTCCAGATCCGGACTACAATCAACTTCTCGGTTAGAAGAATCGGAATCGAATCCCTTCTCTCCGTCGTTTCATGCCAGCAACCGTTGATTACCTCCTTCTTCAGTACTCTTGTTCAGACATTTCAGCCTGCAACAATCTCACCAATCGAGATGCAGAAAATTGTCCAGCGTTAGCGCGATTTCCAGCTTCCGCCTCCCCAAATTCGATAATTCTCCATCTCATGAGCAGTCACAATAATTTTTGAAGCACTTAATTCGCTCTTGTCCCCACTATTCCTCTCGTATGTCGTCGTGGCTTTTCATAGCTCCCCAAAATACCTAGTTTCCACTTGGGTGGAAATAAATTGTGATTACTGTCATCTTTTATTCAAAACTCACTTAGAACCCTCTTAGATTTCAGGTGGCTTTCCACGGCCCGTGATTTTGCCGGTCAACTATCAACAACGAGCCTTGGGAAGAGAGACATCAGTTGCGGCCTGTGCTGGCGGGGATGGCGCGACTCTATCCGTCCCCCAATCTGTAACATCAAAGCCCCGGGCAGAGGTCCGTTGTTGCAGTCTGTTTGAAGCAGAGGTGAAGGAAGATCTCTCCTCTCTTGCTGTTGGATGGTTGCTGAAACGACACTAGGCAAATTTGTGGTGCATGCTGATCCGCACTATGGTTTTACGCCTCTTCCAAGCCGATGTCATTAGATGCGGCGAAGGACGGGGGAGCAAGGAACATGAATTCGGCCATGACCTTTTGAAGGAAGCATCCCGGCATTCGTCTGGAATGATTTGGGGAAACGTTCAAAAACCCAATCTGGATGCCTGGACGACGATCTGAACCCCCATTCTACCGAATGCGGGCCCAGTGCGTTACCCACTACGCTCGGTCGGCTGCCCTAAAATCGGTAGATTCCGATAAATACCTAGGGGTAACAATTCGTAATAATTTGTCGTGGAACAAGCATATCGAGAATGTAATTGGGAAAGCAAATCGTATGCTCCGATTTCTAGGTCGTAATTTAAAACAATGCACTCCACAAGTTAAACCGATTGCAGTCCGTCCTCACTTAGAATATTGTTTTTCTGTATGGGGTCCCCATCAGAAGGGGTTAATGGAGGCATTAGAGAAGGTCCAAAGAAGTGTCGTCAAATTCGTGACAGGTATATATAGTTGGAGGGAAAGCGTAAGTGCTATATTGAAGGATTTAGATTTGGAAGACCTGGAACACCGAAGGCGTTGCTCTCGACGGAAGCTAATTGAAAAATTCACGATTGACATATTTCAGAATTACAGGAAACAAATATTGCTTCCAGCAACATTCATATCTCGGAACGACCGTCAAAATAAGACAAGAGAAATCAGGGCCAGAAACGATTCTTTTCTGTATTCATTTTTTCCACGAGCGATTAGGGATTGGAATAGAAAGGATTTACTGGGCGAGTAAACTTAAAATTCGACAGGAGTAGCTTTCGATAAAGCACTCCGGCCATCCTGATCTGGGTTTTCCATGGTTTTCCCGGATCACTCCAGGCGAATGCTGGGATGGTTCTTCACAATAGCCCATGGGCGTCTCCTGCCATATCCCGTGTATCCCTTCCAAACTTCTACCCTTTCCGCCACACACTTTTAGTGAATCGCGAAGTAATAATAATTATAATAATAATTCGGCTGATCTGGAGCGGTATACAGAATCACAGGCGGTCAGAAGCCACCTTTAGAGTGATAGTTATGACTTTACATTCTTTTCCCCGTGAACACTATTGTTTGTTGGCTAGAGTGCCACCAGATATCACAGCAAGTACGATCCCTTTGTATGGTTACATCCGGTTTCCTTACTATCTGCCTTCACCCAGTGGCATAGCTAGGTCAACAAGGGCCCCGGTGCAAAAAAATTATTTTGGGCCCTCAGGCCAGATGGGCGACCTTTTTTGCTTTGTGTTGCTGGTAAGGGCCCCCTTAGCTGAGGATGGGGCCCTTGAGTTGTGCTTATCGGCCCCCTTAGACGACTGTAGAGCTAAAAAAAAAAAAAAAAAAGAAAAAAAAAAGGTCGCCAGTTTGCCATGAAGGCTCGTGGCCCTATGAACTGCGCTTGGAAGGCCCCAGAGTTGCGCTTTGGGCCCCCACAGAGGTATGCTTGGGGGCCCCCTGAGCGTAGCGGCCCCGGTGCACTGCACCGCCTAGCCTCATAGTAGCTACGCCTCTGCCTTCACCCTTCTTCAGTGTGTATAACATGGACAATTACACTAAACTTCACAAGCCATTTTCCATTGCTCTCACATCAAATGTTAATTACTCTTAAACAAGTTGTAACACGACAATACTGAAACACTTAAATTAAGTAATCCTTCTTGCTTAAAACAATATTTCCTAAAACAGTCGACTAGGGTGTTTCAGCACTGAGCATTACCTACATGGCTGGTTTTCATTTTTGCTGTCGCCGTCGTCCATGAAGCGAGAGGGCGCGGCCTCGTCTGCCACTCGGGACTAATTATATTGTGTAGGCCAGTCACAAAAGAGGCGGCCTTCAGCCCTAGCTCAGACAGCAACTGCGCACTCGCAAACAACACATTTTGCAGCAGAAATAACGTATTAATCTTGTTGGATTTTGTATTTATTTTTTTATAAATTGTGAGAAATTGTTTGGTCTTATTAATCGGAGGACAAAGGATGCAGATAACGAGACTGGCGAGCGATTGGTAAAATTTGGAAATGTCATTCCGAAGAGCGTGGGTTTACATCTCCGTTCAAGAAACCAGATATCGGTTTACTGTGGTTTCCCGACAATTTTCTTCCTGTTTCTTGTCCTCAGATGTTTTCCGAGTCTAATGACCTCGAAGTCGATGAGGCATAAAGTAAAGTAAAAAAATAAGAAAAGAGTAAAAGAGGGCCTACAGATTAACTCGAAATCCATATCACCATAGTTTATAGCATATTTCTCAATACCAAGTAACACTTTTTCATTACGAAAGGATTGTTTACAAGGAATGCGAAAGAAATGTGTCATGGCCTACATGAAGGAAACAATCAGCAATTTATTACAGACATACAACCAGCTGCAGTATTTTAATTTGTGATGTCACGATGTCTATGTTGATTACTTCAAGTATTTATCATTATTCAAGCGAAGGAAAATAGAAGAGGATCACAACCATCAGTGCCATAATGACCGATGCTACCGAGGTCAGCTTCCTGGGTGTTCGCCCAACGTGGTTTAGGAAAGCCATGGAAAATGTAATTGTGACTCACCAGACCAGGGATCGAATCAAAAAGGAAACATTGAATGAGATATCTGAAAATATTGAAAACATCTACAAAAGAAATTTCTTTTCTAAGTTTTTTCTGACGGAATTTCGTCGTGATATTTACAATTTTAAGGTAGAGTAGTTTATGCTAAGACACTTGCAAGGTATAATATTAATTATTTCACCGGAAACCTTAACAAACAAATTTTATAATAATTTACGAACGAAACTTTTCGCAGCACTAAAAATAAATAAGCTCTTCTCCGACTTCCAGCCACGTAAAAATGTTATAATGATCGGATATGTCAAAAACGTTTATCTCTGACCTCATTTTCAGCCAAAGATATAATTGTGACATTTTTACGCAGCTGGAAGCCCGAGAAGAGGTTATTTTGAATGGGGTGATTTATTATTTTTGAATTTTATTTTTATCTTTCATTTTCGCGGTGCTTCACCTGTACTAAACCGAGCTTGGCCTCGCATCGGGAGGACGTGGGTTCGAATCCCCGTCCGGGCATCCGCATTTGGGTTTTCCATGGTTTCCCCAAATCAGTCCAGGCGAATGCCGAGATACTTACTTCAAAAGGCCATCGCCGAATTCCTTCCAGTTCGTTGCCCCCCCCCCTCACCCCAAATCGTTCTCACCAGCCTATAAGTTCAGGTTACGTACCTACATGTTATCATTTTTTTATCCTAAAATCGGTTACATTATTTCATGTGTGCTATGTAAAGTATTATTTTAGTAGACTATAAGTAACATCTGTAAGCGAATTTGAGTCAACGTACAACGTGTCTAATGTTTATCGAATCGTAATGCTTTGCATCGTGTCGGGCAGTTCAAATGCGCCAGTCACGTCAACCCAACGCTAAGATTTGAACTCACACGCGATACTGTCGGTATGTGGGATATCTAAATTATATATGGAGATAACTAAATTGAAAATAAATATTCACATCCTGCACCCAGTGCTGCCAATTTAGCATTTCTATGGTTATGTTTTGCATATTTGCAAGTGATTTAGCATGAAAAAATCGAATTTAGCATATAGCAAACTTTTAGCATTTTTCCTGATGAGCCAACGATTTTCGTGGAGTGATAAAATTTTAGTATTTTTCAGTTATTCATTAGATCTAAATAACGAAATTTTTCAACAAATTTGAATAATTAAGTTGTTATAAAACATTAAACATGTATTGTTTATTCTTATTTCTTAACTAAAATATACACAGTCCAGTCACATTAATGTGACCACCTCTCAAAAACCAGAATAACCACCTTTGTCAGAGCGGACCGCTGCGAGGCGTGCAGGAAAAGAGTCAATTAGGTTTCTGAAGATATTCACTGGGATGTTGAGCCATGCCGACTCCAGTGCCGTAGCCAGTTGCGCTAGATTAGGCGGTTGAGGATCCATGGCGCGAACAACCCGATCGAGGTGGTACCACAGATTCTCGATTGGGTTTAAATTCGGTGAGTTTGCTGGCCAGGGGAGTAAGGTAAACTCATCCTGGTGCTCTTCGAACCACGTTCATACACTGCGAGCTGTATTACACCTCGCATTGTCCTGCTGGTAGATGCCATTGTTTCGCATGTAGGGGTGGACATGGTCCGCAAGAACAGATACGTACTTGTGCTGATCCATCGTGCCTTCCACAATGATGAGTTCACCCAGTGAATGCCTGGAAAACATTCCTCAAACCATAATGCTCCCTCCTCCGCCCTGGATCCTTTCGGCAATTGTTGCAGGGTGTGTGCTTTCAGACGTTTCACACTGTATGCGCCAACGTCCATCTGTCCGATGGAGCATAAAACGTGATTCATCGGAAAAAGCCACTCTGTGGACGTCCAGTTGCGGTACTGGCGTGCAAATTCCAGCCTTCGTCGCCGATGAACAGCAGTCAACATAGGCCCATGTGCAGCAACGTTCGCTGAACCGTTGTTAAGGAAACACTCTTGGTAGCCCCTTGGTTCAACTGGGCGGTCAGTTGCTCAACAGTAGCCTTCGTTCGCCTCTGTCATCTATAGCCCGTGGTGCACCACATGTTCCACGCCGCTGATTTTTAATAGTGCCATTTTGCCATCCACGGTATACTTTCACCACTGCAGCACGTGAACAGTTCACAAAATTGGCGTTTCCGAAATGCTTCCACTGTTGGCCCGAAAGCCAATAATCATACCCATTTGGACGTCGGATAAATCGCTACGTTTCTGCATTATGTCAACGATTGAAATGCTTTCCCATGCACACACCCGAGCATTTTCTGCAAAATTACTTTATTTTGCAGTTTTGGTGAAGTTTTTGTCTTTTGACATTTCCTTCAATGTTACAAGCTGCGTATCATTACTGTTGGTGTGTCTTTGTTTTCGCTCTGAGATATTTTAATTGTCTGTCACTATTGACAGGGGCCTTTGTGCTTGTCAAACGTGGTCGAGTACTGTCCCAAATTGGCTATGATGGGATTCAGTGATTTTCTGGCGGCTCTGTAGAATGTTCTTGTTACTTTGAGGATTCGCTCCGAGAGTAATGGTATCCCTGCGGCTTCATGCAAGGGGGCTGTAGGGAACCGGCATGGCACATGTAGTGCACGCCGAAGTGCGCGGTTTTGCATTATTTGCAGCCGTTTGATGCTAGTCTTGGAAGCATACCCCCACACTGGGCATGCATACTCAAGGATTGGGCGTACGAGACTGCAATAGATGTTGACGCCGGTGCTGGCTGACAAGGCACTGTCCCTGTTCAGCAGGGGGTAGAGTTCTTGAAGCCTAGTTGCCACTTTCCTTCTTACCTCTTGCGTGTGTCTTTGCCACGTCAGGCGAGAGTCAAGGACTACGCCGAGGTATTTAACTTTAGGTGACCATACGATATCTTCCCCGTTGAGGTGCAGGTTTGGTGTATGGTTTCTCTCCCGATCACGCTTCCCCAGGCGTCTCGTGAATAATATTGCCTGCGTCTTGGCGTGTTAAGCAAGATCCTCCATCTCCTGGCCCAAGCTTCTGTTTGTTGAAGGACCTCCTGGAGCCTCCTAATTGCTGCGACCTTGCACCTGTGTGCGGTGAAGAATGCCGTGTCGTCGGCGTAGAGGGCTGTGCGAACTGTGGCAGGGGCTGGTATGTCGGCAGTGTATAGGTTGTATAACACTGGCCGAGTACCGACCCCTGTGGTACACCGGCGTTGATGGGTCTACGAGATGAGATGCCGCTGCCGACTCGTACTTGGAAGGATCTCCCAGAAATGTAGCTTTTGATGAGCTTTACCAGAGGGCCGGGGATGCCCTGTGTGTAAAGCTTGAATAACAGCCCACTGTGCCAAACTGAATCGAACGCACGGGCCACGTCCAGAAGAACTAGCGGGCAATAACCTCTGTGGTTATAGGCCGCGGTCGCACGCTCGACGATTCTCATGATTTGCTGTATTGCAGAGTGACCCCTTTGGAATCCAAATTGATAATCAGGGATTATATGCTCCCTGTTAATGTGGGCCTCCAGTCTCTTGAGTACAAGTCGTTCTAGTACCTTACTAATTGACGAAAGCAAACAGATTGGTCGATAATTTTGGGGGAAGAGGGTGTTTTTCCCCGGCTTTGGTACTGCAACCACCGTGGCCCGTTTCCAACAGCGAGGGAAGAGCTGGCTGCTTATGATAATGTTGAATATATCAGTGATGTGGTCGACGACTTGTTGGGGAAGATTTTTCAATAGTTGGTTACTAATATTGTCGATCCCAGGAGCCTTCCGAGGATGAAGCCGGTTTATAATGCTGCGAACTTCTTCAGGTGTTATTTCGTCTATGGTGTAGTCTTCATCATCAACTGAGAGGAATCTGGTCAGTCGACGACGGATGTCCGCAATTTCATCCTCATCATAGTCCTGAGCGGATCTGAATTGCCGCTCAAAATGATCTGCCAGTGCATTTGCTTTGTCCTGGTCGCTAAACACTATGCCCCTTTCACCGTGCAGAGGTGGTATTTTTGTTTTCCTCTTGGTGAAACGCCTTGTTTCTTTCCATAAGGTACCGTCACTGATTTGGAGGGTGGTTACGCGTGCGGACCATTCTCTGTTGCGGTGATCTTGGATCGCCGCCTTCAGCTCTCGCTGCAGCCGATTGAGTAGGCGTCTGGTGTCGGGACGTCTGGTTAGGTGCCATTCTCTGGCAACTCTGTTTTTGTGTCGGATCTGCGCCAATAGGTGTGGAGGTAGTTGGCGCGATTGACTTCTGTCGACCGCTGGAGGCGTGGCTCTGTGTGCAGTGTCTAAGATGGTTTTTGTGACCTGTTTGATGGCTGACTCAAGGTTCATGGCGTCAATAGGTCGCAGTCTTATCATGGATTGCGCTACATCTGCTCGGAAGCTGTCCCAGTTGGTTGATTTGTAATTGGGAGGATTTATAGTGGCTGGTCTCCAGGGGCCGAGGTCGATTTCAATTATGACCGGCGAGTGGTCTGAGGATAGCCTGTTCATCGTGGTGGTGGAGACGTAACCAGTGATTCCTCGTGTCATAACGATGTCCAGGACGTCCGGTCTACCACCATTCCAAGGATGATGTGTAGGCTGCTCTGGTCCCCAGACTAGTAGGTTGTGCCGACGTGCAATTCTGTGTAGTTGCTGCCCTGCAGTGTTGGTCACTCTGGAGTTCCAGTCAGTGTGTTTAGAATTTAAGTCTCCCCCTATGAGGAGTTTGCCTCGAAAGTTTAATATTTGGGTGAAGTCATCTTCGATTAGTCTTCTGCTCGGTGGTCTGTAGGCAGAGACTACCGTGACTGGCCCGCTACTGGTTTGCACCTCGATAGCCTTTGTTTCCAGCTGCTCTGTCTGGGGCGAAAGCAGCTCATGATGAGGGATGCCGTGTTTGATGTAAATTGCAACACCGCCTCCGGCTGTTGGTCGATCTTGCCGGTAGCAGCAGTAGTTGGCCACTGTGGCTCTGAGGCCATGTTTGAGATGTGTCTCAGACACGAGGCATATGTCTATATCCTCGTCTCGTAGAAATTGTCTGAACTCACCAATTTGTGAGTGGATGCCGTCAGCATTCCAAATGCACATGGTTAGTCCTTGTATATGCGTTCTAGCCATTGTGGGGAGAAAGGTTGCCAGGGTTGTCAGTTGTTAGGGCCGTCTTAACTGCGGTTGCTATGTCCGCGGCTAGTTGGTCGAATTTAGTGAGAAGCGTTGTCACCATGTTGAAAAGGTTGCCTACTATTGTTAGCATTTGGTCCATCGTCCCTACATTCGCAGAATCAGAAGAATTTCTGTTGTGGTTACAATTTTGGCATTGTTGGCCAGGTTTGGGATGGCTGCTCTTGTTGGCTGCAGGTTTTTTGTTTCCCTTGGGTTGACTTTGACCAGTGACGGCTTCAGCAAAGGAGGTGATTTCCGAGTGGTCGATTGGCATTTGTGCCTCACTCTTCTTGATTCCTTTTTGCTGGCCTTTGCCATTCTTCTGAGGTGGGTTCTGGGCGTTATTCTTATCTTCTCGTTGGCGCCTGTGTTGGTTGGTAGCTGATGATTCCTGGGCAGGTGTTTCTTCCGCCTTCTTCTCTGCGTTCGTCTTCTTCTGCTCCTTGTTTGTCTGGGTAGAGGTGACACCCCGTTGTCTATCTCGGGCGCGTTTGAACGCTGGACACCCCTTATAGCTCGCGACATGGCTGCCTTTGCAGTTAGCGCATGTCGGGGCGTTTTCACCCTTCCTCATGGTGCAAGCGTTGGACAGGTGCGCCCCTGCGCACTTGACGCACACTGGGGGCATGTTGCAATGTCTCGCAACATGCCCCAGGGCCTGACAATCATAACATTGAACTGGGCCATTGGAGAACCTCAATTTTTCTACTTTAATCCGTAGGGACACCAGTACTTCCAGTTCAAACACTTTCCTGTTTTGAGGCCGATCTGGAAGCACCACAAGGAAAAGAGGCATTACTTCAGAGCCGCCGGGTCTCTTTAGTTGTGTTACTGTTCTTATGTCGAGTCCCAGCTCCTCTAATTCTTCCTTGATATCTTCCGGTGGCATGTTCGAGGGCATGCCACGGACGACGATCTTCAGTAACTTTTCCGCCGCGGACGGGAATGTATAATAAGGTATTTTCCTCCGCTGCAGCACTGCGGTGACGTCCAGGTAATCTTCAGTGTTGGATAATGTCAGTTTGACTTTATCTCCACTGGCGGACTTGGCTTGGAAAGGCCGCCCGTTCAGTGTTCCTTTCACCATCTGGTACAGTTCCTTGTATGTGTTGGGGTACTGTACCACGATGGGCGGGATCTGCTGTTTGGAGCTCTGCTGCTGTTGTTGTTGTTGCTGCGGCTGCTGTTGTTGCTGCTGCGGCTTCTGTTGTTGCTGCTGTGGCTGCTGTTGTTGCTGCTGTGGCTGCTGTTGTTGCTGCTGTGGCTGCTGGTGTTGCTGCCGTAGCTGCTGTTGTTGCTGTGGCTGCTGCTGCTGCTGTTGTTGTTGATGATGCTGCTCTGGTTCTTCCTGGATCAGCACGTCATATGGGTTGCTGAGTTCAATTCTGCCAGGGTCTAGAGTAGGCGGAGGCTTACAGGTGCGACGCGCCTCCGTGAACCCTTCACCGTCTGTTTGGTCGCCAGCTGAACTTGTTTTTCTGTTCTTGTTCGTGGATTTACCGCGAAACGGGAAAGTGGCGGATGGTTCCGGGAAACTGAAGGCACCGATGACTTTCTTCTTTCCCGCCTTTTTGTCTTTGCTGGTCGTGGCGAGCTGCGACACAGGGATGCTGAGTTTACTATGGCTGGCTCTCTTCTCACTCCTCGACATCTTCGCTTTACCACCGAGGAGCGGTGAGGTGCATCGCTTAGTTGCGCGGGAGTCAAGTCCGTGGGCAGGCCCGGTTGTCGATTGCGTTGTGTGAATGGTCCCAGTAGTATCCATATTCGAATCCGAGTTCGGTTGCCAGGTTGTCGTACCATCTTGCGTAGCCGTCCTATCCATATCCGTTGCCAAGTCCGTTTCCGTTAGCCGGGTCGTCAACGTGGCCGCTACTGCCGCCGGCAAAGCCGAGTGCGGTGGGGCACTCGGCCCGCCTGGCGCGACAGCGCGGCGAGCACTTTCCTCATCGCACATCCTGACTCGAGGGATGCCAACTCGGAACTTTCGAAATGCTTTCCAATGCCCTAGGACATCCTTTATATACAATCCACTGCAATGTGCTGCCACCTGCCTTTTGTGATTGGTTATTTCACGTTGACGTCGAAAGTAGGTGGTGGTCACATTAATATGACTGGACTGTGTATATTTAAGTTTTTTTTCAGATAATTTTCACGATAAAGTTTACATATCACGGTATGTGTCTTACAGACGCAAGCATGTTGATATTTTCTTGTCTTTTCATTGCATGATACATAGACATTTTTTGTTTTTCTGTTAGGGTTAAATTCTCTTAGAATATTTTTTTTTGGTTGTGTTAGAAAATTGTTAACTTAAAAGCAGGTTTTTTGGGGAGGCGGCTATAGAATTATTATAGTAAAATTTTATTTTGGTATGTTTACGATTTGATTGACAGGTTAATGGCAGGCTTGTGACGGTAGAAAGTAGAAGTGGTAGAAATGTTTATGGTAAATATTGCGTTTGGTAGAGATTTCCGTGGTAGAGATGTTCATGCTGAAGGGTTCGTAAATAGTAGACAAGTTACTAGGTAGAAATAACGTTTGGTAGACATGTTAATCGGTATAGTTATTTTTTGGTAGGATTTCATTTTGTTAGAAGTGTTGAATGGTAGTGATGTTCATTGTAGACCTGTTAATGGTAGAGATTATTTTTGGAAGTGATTTTTCTGGTAGGCACGTTAAGTTGCCCTTCAATTTCGTTTGCATTTTTAAAAAATTTATCATGTTTTTGGCATTTTCTAAATGTAGACTTAGCATATATTTTTTAGTGTTGGCAAGACTGGGTGTACCTTATTTTAACTGAATTAAAAGTCACGTGGCTTGGCTCAGACATCCCTTCCCCCCCCCTCTCCCCCAGCACGTAGATCAGAGTAGCTTTCCCCCTAACCCCTCCCCCAGACCAAGCCACGTAGTTTATGGACGGTCCGTAACAAAGGGGATACTACGTAGGAGTCAATGAAATCGTGTGAGGTCCCCACTCACCAGTCATTACTAAGTGCTATTGTCATTTTGTTAACTGATTGTAAATAAATTTATAATTTCATTTGTAAAAAAAGGTCTTCCAGCATAGTAGTTTGTATAGTATGGGGTAGTTTTAAGTTATTTTAGTGATTTATGTTGAGAAAGTTGGCAGGACTGTAATGTGATGTGGGCGGCGGGAGAAAGAAGCCAATATGGCGAGAGAGACTGTTTTGAGCGAGCATAGCGGGTACATGTGAAGAGACTGATTGCGGCTAGAGCAATGCAAAATTGTAGAGAATATTGTGTCAGTAACAGCATTGGTTTTTATGTGAAATTTTGAGTAAAATAAATTGTGAATTGTAGCAAAAGTGCAGTGAAATTCATTTACATAATATTACAACATCCGTTGCGCAAATTGAGAGATTATTGAAACTTTTGTAATAAAAGTACATTATACTAATACAATCGGCGAGGTGGTAGCGACGACCGTTAAAAGGCATGTTAGGGCCAAGTGCCAAATAAAGCGGGCTATCAAACCTTGCTTGTCGCAGTCAAAATAGCGATAACAGGGACCTCGCAAAGTGGCGACGAATCTGCCAGGATAAGTGCAAAATATTGCATTTATTCAAGAACGACCTTGGGTATTCTTCGACTGGAGCCAGATAGCAGTTTCTGGAGCAGAGGTTAGCAGACGTGAAGATCATCGCAGCATTGGCAAGTACAGAAATTCAATATAAATTTTCCGAAAGAGTGGCAGCAAGCAGAATTTGATACAGTGACTTCCGTAAAATAAAACACCAGTAATAAATTTGAAAAAAGTGATTTAAGTTTCTTTACTGAACGAACAGTTAAATGCAACAGTTTGAAAACGAATGAAAATCAGAAGTAAACTTTTGTTAATTTCGGAAGAATTAAATCTGTAAATTTGTCATAAGAATGGTTTTGGAAATTAAAAAATTTGTCCAAATTAGATTTAAATGCTGAGAAGACCTTAGTTAAGCAAATAAAGAATTTTTTTAAGCAATAGTGGGAAGGGTTTTATTTAAATTGGTAACTGAAAGATAAATGCATGTGTAAAAGCCATTGTGATTTGTAATGTTACGTAGATGCATGTTTTTTGTGTGTTGTAAAATTTATGTTTGCAGTGCTGTGGCAATTTCTGTGTAAAGTAAGTAATTCATAAAAGGTTTCCTGTGTTCAAAATGGGTTTCTGTACCCATTAAAGAGTATTTCTGCGTTGAAAAACAGCGTTGTGAAAATTTTGGAAGTGATTTTATGATTGTGCTTTGCGTGTGAATTAACGGGATATTTCAGTAGTAAAATTTATTTTTATTTAGCTGTGAATAAGTAAAATGGAAGTAATTAAGGACAAATCCTCGGGTTGTAGTGATAGATTAATTTCTAAAGCTGGGGATAATGATAGTATTGTTTGTAACAATGAAGATTCCGGGTTTGTCGAGCAGTCAGCTAACAGGGAGGGAAGTGGAGTTGACTTGACCAGCGAGTTTAATTCAACTAAAGCTAGATGCGTTAGTTTCTGTGACGGCATGGGGGGAAGCGGAGTTATGTATTCAACCAAAGATAGTATTGAGGTAGATGTTAAAGATAGTGATGTTTGTGAAGTCGAGTCAAAGAGTTTCATGATTAGTGCGATGTCAACACCAATACCGGTTAATCAAATTAATATTCAAGAAAAAGAGACGGGTAATAAACAAATTGATGCTCAGAAACAGAAATGCGGCGAGATGTCGATGTTAATTGTTTTATTGGAAAAAATGAGAGAAGAGTCAAAACAAACAGCTCAAATAATGAGAGAAGAGTCAAAACAAACGGCTGAGAAAATGAGAGAAGAGTCAAAACAAATCGCAGAAAAATTGGAAAGAAAAATTACCGAGACTTGTAATTTGACCGAAAAAATTAGAGAAGAAGTACGGATTTTAAGGCAGGATATGTTGTTGGAAATGGATAGCCGTATTCAACAGTCGGAAGAAAAATGTGACAGGAAGATAGATAGTGTAAAACAAGTATTAAAGGAAGATATCAAAACAGAAATAGAGAAAGAAATGTCAAAGGTGTATGATTATGTTGAAAAGCATGAAGAGGCTAACAAGCAGAATGTAGTGTGTTTGGTGCAACAAAAGGTGGAAGAAGCAGTGAAGGAAAATAGGAAGGAAATACGAGAAGAGCATATAGCCAGGCAGGAAGAAAATAAGATAATTTATGAAAACCAAAAGGCCTGTGCAAAAGGGATTGAAGAAGTAAAAGAAAAAGCTGAAACCAACTCCAAACAAAATTACCGGCTGGGAGAGAGATTTATGATTATGGATAAGGAAGTGAAAGGAGTATTGAACCAAGTGGATGACCAGATGAAATTAGTCAAAGAAGAGGTGAAGAAAGAAGTGAAACATCTAATTAAGGAATTTGGGGAAGAAGAACGGCGAAATTTGACTGCTATGGGGATTGGGGGTATCATCACAAACCAGATTAAATTACCGGAAGTAAAATTTGAACCAGAAAAAGCAGTGCATCCGGTAGATTTTGTTCGGGCTTACAAGAATGGATTGCCTTGTGAGTGGTCAGACTTGGATAAGATAAGATATGTAAAGAATATGCTACGAGGGGATGCTTTTGTATGGAGCTGTGGCAGTGTTGAAGAATGTAATAATTTCGAGGAATTTTTGAAATTATTTTTGAACAAATATTGGTCACAGAGGAAACAAAGGAATGTGAGAAGAGATTTTTGGAACTGTCGCTATTATAGTAGACGTGAGGGGAGCATGAAGAATTTTTGTGAAGCAGTGATGAAAGAATTGTGCTACATGGATCAAGAAGTCGGTGATGATGAAAAAATAGAAGTTCTGTTGCAAAAATTGCCTAGGGGTGTCCAAGAAAAGCTAGTAGTAGTTTAATGGAATAGTATAGAAGATTTTTTGGAAATAGTTGAAAGGTTGGACCGCTGGAATAGTGCAAATGAGCAAAGCCTGAGAGGGGATAAGAGGAATGACTATCGAAGTTATAACGGGTCGAACCAGATGAATCCACGGGACGATTATACCAGAGGCAGAGGTCAAGGAAATGGATATCACCGAGGTGAACAGTATGACAGGAATTCTGGAAATGGAAGAAGGGAAAATGAAGACGGGCGACATGAATATCAGGGGTCATATCATAACAGTAGCCGGCCAGGAGGAAGAGATGGAGGAAGGCAGCTTGTTCCCCATCGAGTGGAGGGAAACTCTGCGCCGCAACTGGGGCGGTCCGCTCAGTAGCGGAGGAAGTCGAAATAGGACCAAAGAATCAGAACAACAGGAATGACAGCAACACCTACCAGAGAGCTGAGGACCTACAGAGAAATGACAACGAATATGATATGCAGATTATAAACTACAACAGCAGGGGGCAAAATCAAGAGAAATCGAAAGAACTGGATGTCGGGGTTTGTGACGAGAAGGAACCACTGAGGTGGTGGGAATGTTTCAAGTTTTTAGACGAAAGGGAGACACAGGACATTGCAAGAATGTGCGAATATGATTGGCAAAAAGAAGAGGTGCGAGAATTGGCTGAAATCGATCTGGGAATCCATGGTAACGAAGAGAAATGTAGTAGCAGTGTAAGAGAATACACTTTAGCAGAAAATATGATGACAGATGAGCTTGTATCGAAAGAATTTGAGGAAGATATGTATGAAACTAAAACAGAAGATAGTATCGGAACAAGTGACGAAGATGAGGAAGAGTATAGGGACGAAAATGATAGCGAGGACGAAGATGATAATCTGAAAGAAGAAGAATCAGGTGGAATGTTAGACAATGAAGAATATGAAGGAGTGAGATTTTTCCTTGTGAGGAAATATGCCAATAGCAATGATAATGGAGGTGAAATGCCAGAGGAGGCAAATGTTGAAGTTTCGGAAGAAGTTAGACGTGACATAAGCTCATTTGCGGGAAATAATGAATGCAAAACAGATGATGGAAGTCAATTCAATAGAGAAAATGTGGACTTACAGCAGATACACCTGAGAGATGGGAGTAAGCTAGAAGTGTTAAAGTGGTCTCCAGAAGAGTTTGAAAAGGATTTGTTACAAGAGGAAATTATGAAGGAAGAAGAAGAGGAAGTGAGGCATCCAATATTTACGGTGAAAGTTTTTGGTTTGAAGAGCGAAGTGCTAGCGGATACTGGGAGTGAATTAACAGCGATATCACACAAGTTGTATGACCAAATAGTGAAGAACAACAAGATTGCTGAAATGCCAGTGAGTAAGGTTCAAGTAATTGGGGCGACCGGAAAACTGAGTAAGAGGGTGAAAATTCAAATATTATTGGAGTTAGAAATAAATGGAGTTGCATTGGAGCATGCTTGCTTGGTGGTACCCGAGCTCAGCATTAACTGTATTCTAGGTATGGACTGGCTTAGCAAATTTAGATCTATAATTGACTGTTACAAAGGAGAGATGCAGGTATGGAAGAACGAAGAAAATATTGAAGTTAACTTTGGAAGTCGTTCGATAAAAGTTAAGGAGTTGGAAGGAGATGTAAACATGCGAGCTGTATATGAAGTATCAACAGAAGATGAAGTTGTAGAGAATGAGGAAATGGAGGGTGAAGAAACAGAAAGTGGGATGGAAGCGAACTATGTAATGGATGTTGATGAGTTAAGGGGAGTTACCGAAGAACAGAAGGAAGATTTAAAAGGAATATTGAGGAAGTATAAGAGTGTATTTTCAGACTGTCCCGGAATAGTAAAAGGATATGAATGTCAATTGAAGATAAAGCCTCATACACCATTTTTCGTGAAGCCTTATCCGATACCGCTAGCTAAGAAGAAAGCTGTGGAGCAAGAAATCGACAAAATGGTGCGATGGGGTATTGTTGAAAGATGTAGTAGCCAGTACAACAACCCGCTGATAGTGGTTGGCAAGAAAGATGGGACAGTGAGATTGGTTTTAGATGCCAGGACGTTAAACAGAATAGTAGACAGAGAAACTGATCGTCCTGAGAATCTTGAAGAAATGTTGCAGAGATTCCATGGTGTGAAATACATGACAAGTTTAGACTTAACAGCCGGATATTGGCAAGTACCATTAGCTCCGGAATCGAGAAAGTATACGGCATTTTTATTTGGTGGGAAATGCTACCAGTACAAGGTGGTTCCATTTGGACTGAATGTCTCGGTCTCAGTTTTTATACGAGCATTGGATCAAGTACTAGGGGAAGATTTACTTAGCAAATTATCCATCTATGTCGACGATATATTGATAAGTACTCAAACATGGGAGGAACATTGTGAAGTTTTGGAGGAAGTGTTGGTTGCCTTACAAAGAGGAGGCATGACTTTAAAAATGTCAAAATGTGAGTTTGCGAAGAAGGAAATAAAGTTTTTAGGACACCAGATTGATTCACAGGGTATACGCCCGGATCCCGAGAAGATAAAGGCAATTATAGAATTTCCCGTGCCAAAAACCAAGAAACAGTTAAAGTCGTTCTTTGGTTTATGCGGTTTCTACCGAAAGTTCGTATCAGATCAGTCATTCAATGATCCTCACTTAGGGGAATTAAGGAAGAAACATTCATCGTGGTTGTGGACGGAACAATGCCAGCAGGCTTTCGACAAGTTGAAGAATGAATTGATGAATAGTGGATTATTGTATCATCCCGATTTAAGTTTGCCTTTTTGTTTAGGGAGTGATAGCTCTAACTATGGCCTAGGAGTTCATCTATTTCAATTGATGAATGTGGACGGAAAAGAGGAAGTACGGTCAATCGCATTTGCAAGCCGTGTATTGAACAAACATGAACAATCTTATGGGATATCAGAGAAGGAAGCATTGGCCATCGTGTGGGGGTTTGGGAAATTTAAGTATTACTTGTGGGGGCACAAGACTATTGTGTTTACGGACCACAAGGCGTTGACCTTTTTATGCGAATGCAAACTCATGAACAGTCGATTGACCCGATGGGTATTATACATGCAACAGTTTGATTTTGAAATAAGGTATATAAAGGGTAGTGAAAACCAAGTTCCCGATGCGCTATCAAGACTTCCGATGGGAACCAACTATGTGGATGACGCTGTTGGCTCTGAAAAGGTGGTCAGAATGTTCTATATGAAGGGAGTGTTACATGAAAAGGCAGTTAAGGATATTTGCAAGGATATGAGGCGTAAACAAAATGAGGATGAGTGCTTGAAGCTAATAAAGCAGAATTTAGGAGATCCTAGAAATAAGAAGCTGCCCAAGTACTATAAAGTTCATGACGGAATATTATTTCGCAGAACGGACGAGGTGTCGAGTGGCTGGAAAATATGTTGGCCGGAAAAATATGTGGATATCATAATAGATTATGTACATTTGAGTTATGGGCATTATGGAGCCGCTAAATGCACCAAAAAATTAAGGGAAGTCTTGCTATTTGATAATATGAAAAGGAGGGTGGCCAAGAGGATAGCGACTTGCGACCGATGTCAACGGGCTAAAGTTTCGACTGTAGCAACTAAAGGTTTAATGCAGAGTATATTGCCAGAGAATGTTTTGGATCTGGTAGCCGTTGATTTGTATGGGCCTCTACCAAAGTCAAGGGGTGGATTTACTTATGTCTACGTCATGTTGGATGTGTTCTCGAAGTTCGTGCGATTCTATGCAATAAGAAAGGCTACAGGGAAGATATTGGTGGACCGGATGGAAAAGAATTATTTTAAAAATGTGGGCTATCCAAAGAAGATATTATCAGATAACGGTAGTCCAATTTACGTCAAGACGTTGGGCTCAGTGTATGGAGGAGAACAAAGTGAAGCATATAAGAATATCAGCGTACCATCCCGCCAGTAATCCAGCCGAACGAGTCATGAGGGAAATTGGTCGGTTGATCCGAACCTATTGTAGTAACAAACATACTACATGGGTAGACTATGTCACAGATTTCGAAGATGTCATAAACAGTGTACCAAGTGAGAGTACTGGTTACACCCCATATTTTTTGATGTATCATAAAGAAGAACCGAATTTGATTAAAGAAGTAATTAATTTTCCTGCAAGTCAATTTGCATCTAAGGAAGACGTTTGTAAGCAAGTAAGGGAGAGAATGAAGAAGAAAGCTGAGGAAAGGAAGAGAAAGCACGACCAGAGACGATAACCTGTTGAATTTAATTTGAACGACTTGGTATTGGTAAAAACGCACGAGAAGTCTTGTGAGATAAATGCGGAAATTAAAAAATTCTTTAAAGTGTTCCATGGACCATTTCGAGTGGAGGGAAAGCCCCATAAGAATGCCTATTTTCTTGTGTACCCGAAGTCAGGAAGGAAGTTTGGGTTGCGGAATGTGACTGATTTAAAGTTGTACAAGGGGAGAGAGGAGAAATGATTACAATGTAATATATTATAAATGTTAATAAACTTCTGTTATTGGACTATAGCAAAAGACATTGAGTGAGAAATTGTAAAGAACCATGGTGTAATGGAAAATGTGTAATTTTGTTACAAAGGAGTAATGCCTGGTGAAAGGGTTGAACTTTGCCCCAAATAACCAACTTTTGTGATTACAAAAAAGTGCTAATTAGTGGCAAAGTGGGGGCATGTGTGAGGTCCCCACTCACCAGTCATTACTAAGTGCTATTGTCATTTTGTTAATTGATTGTAAATAAATTTATAATTTCATTTGTAAAAAAAGGTCTTCCAGCATAGTAGTTTGTATAGTATGGGGTAGTTTTAAGTTATTTTAGTGATTTGATGTTGAGAAAGTTGGCAGGACTGTAATGTGATGTGTGGCGGGGAGAAAGAAGCCAATATGGCGAGAGAGACTGTTTTGAGCGAGCATAGCGGGTACATGTGAAGAGACTGATTGCGGCTAGAGCAATGCAAAATTGTAGAGAATATTGTGTCAGTAACAGCATTGGTTTTTATGTGAAATTTTGAGTAAAATAAATTGTGAATTGTAGCAAAAGTGCAGTGAAATTCATTTACATAATATTACAACATCCGTTGCGCAAATTGAGAGATTATTGAAACTTTTGTAATAAAAGTACATTATACTATTACAATCGGCGAGGTCGTAGCGACGACCGTTAAAAGGCATGTTTGGGCCAAGTGCCAAATAAAGCGGGCTATCAAACCTTGCTTGTCGCAGTCAAAATAGCGATAACAGGGACCTCGCAATCGTTTATTACTAAGTCCGGAAGTCCACTTGTCGGCTGTCGTTGTGTCGCCCGCAGGAAGCGAGAGACGATAGTGCTTTCAGCATAGAGAGACTTCTGAGTGCTGATGTATGGGTGGGTCGGCATTCGGCCAAATCGACAAGTCGAGCGTTGGTCCCCCTAACAAGCCTAGCCGCCGTTCTATTACACGTTGTGCCTCAAGATCCCAGCGCAGAATCACAGTTCACTTCCTAGGTGTACGTCCATGTGGCAACGTCCATGTAGTAACGTGTTAGTCTATTGGAAATTCCCAGGTCGAAACTAAAATCGGTTATTATTATTTACCGATTATATTGGTTGAAAACTTTTGGATTTTTTTCACGTCACTTCCTCTAAACAGCTGACGGGGCACGTATCAGTCGGATGTGTTTCTGCACTAGTTCATTTACATAGCGCTCATATTTTCAGGTAACTCACACGACTTTGCAACCCAAATAAGGCGCCTTTAATTTCAGTTTTTTTTTCCTGTTATCAGTGGCAACCATCCATATGCTACTTATTCGCTTATATCCACAACCGTCGTATTTACTGACAAAGTCCGAAAGTCAGGTCTGAGCCAATCTGTTACGCATTGTCAGACAGGATGTTTAAGAATACAATCAAAACGGGCATTAACATTTAGTCGCATCAAATGGTTAAGGCGTTAAAGAAGTTATTTTGCTTTAGACACTATCAACAATGTTTTAAGTACAGTTGTTATTAATTTTCAACGTCTTCGCTTTAATTAATCGTCTTCAGCTAACTGTTTGCTAAAACGATTGATCGATCTTCATTGGGGATTGTGAGCTAGAAGAGGGAATAGGTTCAAGCATGGTAGCAATGGTATTCTATTCGCTTGCTACCCAGTAGTTAGTGGATCTTCAAATATCGAACAACTGCCTACTAAAATCTTTAAATTGTTACTATCATGGAGTGTCATTTTCTAGAGCGAAAAGCAGGTGTAAGGGAGTGGTAAAAGTCCCTTTTGTAGATAAGGTAGTCGGAGACTGATATAGATTATCACGATAGTCAACCAAAAGCTACAAAAGAGTATACAATTAAAAAACATGATGGGTGAAAGTAGGAGGGTGATGATAGAATTTAAGTTTAGGAAAAAATCATGACATGGAAAATTTGCCCAGTGTAACAGCTACGGTTCCGAAAGAAGGCATTTCGATCAACGACACACACATGTTGAGTAATAAATTGATTATAATTAATACTATTTTACACGAGAATTAGCAGTAAACAACAATAGAAATCAGCGTATAGTAAATCAAAATGCATAAAGCAAAAGATCCATTACACATCATACCAACCACATTCGTTTAGTCCTGTGCTAAATATCCCCCCTACCCCCCCCCCCCCTCCACCCGATAATGTTGGTAATAGTGCGTTGTCTCATATTTACATTCATAGTAATGTAAAACACGAAACCCACCAGTTTAATAACAGTTTGTACCATCTTTAGGCAATGTGATACTTGGAAAGGTTGAAATCATTTTCTTGAACCTCCAGTCTTTTAACCACGCTTGTATACACTGATTAACTAACAATCTGGTTTATTTGTTGATTGACAGTAGATACCAGTAAAATCAGCAATGCTAATCATTTTAATTAGAAGGCTGACTGTTCAGACCATTGTCTTGTCTGGTGATTTTCGGGTAAAAGCTGGGATTTTCCGAGGGCCCTCTGTTCCCAGTTGGATTAAAGGACCCGCCACGGAGACTGATTGCGTGGCAAATTGAAACTCTCTCACCTGGACAGTCGAGAAGTCCTTCGGGGGATCCTGGCCAGCTATTTATTTTATTCGGGCAAGGGATTCACTGAAACAGGTTTCTCTGGGGAGTAATCTTAAAGTAATTATTTGAGCAAGTTTTTAATTATCGCCCTGTTCTAATGAAGATTAAAATAAAATGAAAACATGAAAAACTGCACTGAAGTTTATAACGATGTATCGTTATACGTCTGTATTTCATGTACAGGGGGTATCTTATGTTCTGTAAAGCGAGGTTCCACGGTGAGTAGTTTGTAATTTAGTTACTGAATAGTTTAAGATGGTAGAAAACGATTTTAATGTTAGCAGTTGGTAATACTGCTGGTAGTAGACGCAATAAGGCGGCAAGATTTTTGTGAAGTGAGATAGCCGCAGGACATTATGATTGCTTGTTGGCATATAGCGTCCATGAGAGGCGACTGACAAAAAGTAGACATTTGTTCTTGTGATTTTGAAATAGTGTTTACCGAAAAGCTAATACTGTAAAAGCTCGAGAAAAAACTGACTATGAAATATACCTAGTGAATAATATTGAAAGTGGATTTTTGTTAGATCATTTTTTCAAACTGTTTCCATGAGGAATTGAAGTTTTGTGTTTTCCTATTAAACTTTGTGTAACGTGGTCTATCGTCAAAAATACCATTGCCGAATGGTTTTTCAAAATTAGTGACGGGCTCTCCTTTGCAGTAATATATTGAGGTGCTTGCAAATAGCTCAGCAAATACAGTCTATCATAAATGGGAAGAAATAACGAAAACGCTAAGGATTTACGTTACTGGTTGTACGACATTTGACACAACGTTTATAAGAAACTACTTCAAACTATCACCATCAACCATAGGAAACCATTACTTTTAATTCTGGTTCTGTCATTATTCTTTCCCGACAATTATTAGTTGTGTAAAAGCCAATATTCCAGAATATAAGAACATAATAAATCATCATGACGAAGTAAAATGAAACCGAGGAACAATGAAGTATTAAAACATAAAAATATATTTTAAACTATTCCTATGCGGTAGATTTTATTCACAAAAGTCTGTCACTCAATACAGGTATTTATATAATCAGAGATCCGCAGATTACGAACTGCATTTCTTATCTCATAATTGAAAAGAATTAACAATATTGCTATAAACTTTCCTGTCTGATTTGTCTTACCAGAATAACACCAAACTAATTGATATCAAATCTTCAGAGCTTTACGACAGATGAAGATCATTATATAGCCTGTGACAGAATATCGTTACTTTGCATGCTGGAAGCTTTCCGAGTTGGGACAAAATATCCCTGCCACAGGTGGAGCCCTTTGCATACATTTTTATTTATTAATGTGGCATTTTTCGGATTATGTTATATCTTCAGCTGGGTGTTTCATTTATATATAGTCGACCGAGTGGCTGCGTGCGTTACAGCGTCGGATCCGGATATCTGGGAGGTGTAACGGGACAAGGTTCGCGTACAGGCCGTCCTGGTTGCTTATTTTAGGTGGTTTTCCGTAGTCAGCCACTTAGGCGAATTCTGGGACGGTTCCCATTCTCCGCCTTATACCAAATTTCACAAACAAAAATTTAGCCCTACCTATCATAGAAAACATTTGTTACACAACTCGCAGACAGATGGCAACAGTTAAGCTTCGCCTTTGCTCTTGGAAATGGTATTACCTGGTTCTAAGCTCCCAGTGGAAACACTAGACAAATTATAATTTACAAATTACGATGAGAATCAAGACTCTGCATCATCCGATAGCGCCCATTCCCGTATAAAAACATATTTCAAGCATTAATTACTACCAAAGTGAAAAGCATCACGAGGCATACACAATAATTAATTAAAACTACCCATGATCTCTTCCGGACTCGAATCGGTGACCCTCATCAAAGGCACAACCCCCCCGGTACCATGTTTACTAATTTCTCCCAAGGACTTGATGTATGAGATGTCTAAAATAACTTTTTCGTTTGCGAAAGTAAATATACTAATGATCCACAACAACAAATGAATTCGTTAACCTCAAGGTCATAGTAATGTAGTGTGAAATGTTTTTGGGTTAGGTCGTGCCGGTTGGTTTGGCACGCCCGGGGCCCATTACATAACTCCGCCACTAATTACCAGGGTGGAAGGCAGGTCAGGTTCCCACTCCGTCATCCATCAAGACGCAGTCAGAGGCTTCTTGCTGCTAATGGTTTCCACGGGGACCGCTAACACTGTTGCTTTCAGTCGCAATCCTCGCAGTGCTGGATTTCACATTAGGCTGTATAGGCTTCAGTCTAGGGGCGGCAGCGTTTTAGGGGCGGTAAATTTCCTAGGGGTCCGCTTTAGTAAGCCGTCAAATTTGTGTGTGGTAGTAGAAAAACGTCTACTATAAACTATTATTTAAGTGGTGACATCTAGTAATGAAGTGACAAACTCGGAACAATTAATAGAAAAGAAAAATACGTTTACTATCAATTTTCATTTAGGTAAGTGGTGACAGCGAACAATTAACTAAATTATTAATTTAATTCTTCATTAGTTTCCTGACTTTCTATCTTGTTCAACGCAGTCTTTAGCCTGTCGTTTATTTCCGAAGGAAGACTCTATAGACAGAGGTAAGTTTCTGCTGACAGAATTACATTTCATGATTTCTATAATAAAAATACATAAGGATGATCTAAGATTTCATTAATTGAGTATCTGGATGTTGAAAGTCTCCGAGCGCTCGAAAGTCCTAATTTTATTGAAAAAAATCATTGAAAAATCAATGGTTTTTTAATCTTAACTCGTCATTTCTCAGAGATAATAATTAATTAAATTCTTTGAATTTTCTATGGAACATGCGTTGAACTATGTCGAAACTGGTATTCTGATTGAAATTAATATAAATTATAATCGTTTAATAATAATTGATTACAAATCAGAGGGCACGTCTTAACGTGTTTTCTGTTCTTTGCCGATAAAAAGTGTGTTACGAAGTTTGAAGTATGGAAAACTGTCAGTGAGAAAGTTGTTCCTCTATGTTCGCCAATCAAAAATCCCGTAGAAAACTATAATTATGTATTACATTTTTTTATTCTTGTTTGTATTCTTGTTTCTATGAAACAAGAAAAACGAATGTTTATTATTTTATGACTAAATCTGGATACTTTCAAGTAATGAAGTCTCTCTTAATCTATATCCGTTCACATTTACACACAATCGTTTGCTGCCCAATAAAGGTAATACAAATTAGTGATTAGTATAAGTATGAAGGAGAAAAGAGCGGCGCAAAATGAACAGACTACACTAAAAAAAGTTTAAATCCGGCCCTGAATCCTCGGAACAGTCCCGCATATTCCATACAGTCCGCAGAATGTTTAAACATCTCCCTAAAAAGCATTTTAAGTAGGTACACATTAACTGTGTATGTTGTTTACTAATAATCTCTAAAATAATGAGGTAAAAATTGTGAAAAAAAAACAACAAAAGGTTGATAGACACATAATTTCAAGCTTATTCCTTGCTCATAGAAGATCAAGCACATTGGTAGGGGGCTATGCATAAATTACTACATACTAATTTAATGATTTTTGGAGTTCCTCCCCCTTCTCACAAATGTGTGACTCCCCCTCCCACTGAACCTCCTAAGAGTGCATTCAATGGCGGTGTGGTGGATAGTTGTCTGGTGGTTACCACAGTGACAAGAACGATTCGTTATTATTCCCCACTTGTGCATCTACCGTGGCCTGTTCTCACACGATTCAGCGCTGTCCAGGTTTTCGTAGGTGGGTTGAATTCCGGAGGCTGTCTTGTAGAGTCTTGGATTATTGTTTGTTTGTCTGGATTGGAACCGGTCCCCTCAGCACGCCTTGCTTTGTTAATGTTGACATGGTTTTAGACTAGCATCTCACCATACTTCCATGTTGAATCCCACGATTTTAATCTGTCTCGAGTTTAGCGTGTGCAGCTTGGACGTAATGGAAGTTGTGGATTTCTTCCATTCCTACTACTGGAGTAAATTGACTAACTTCTTTTTCTTTTTGATCTCTACAAGTAGACAGTAATGCTTTTCAACAGTAGAGATAGTCACATTTCAGAAAGTTACTATAAGTTTAGATTTTAAAAAAATGTAATAAAAACTGTTTCAGTACTTCGAAATTCAAATGGGACATCATCCGTTTCACTGCTAATCTTGATAATACATGAAGATAGCAACTGAGAATGGGGGAAATTCCACGTGCCAAAGGGTTTTTTAGTTTTATCCAAAGTCAACGACAACATTCAAGCCACAGAACACCGTACAAGGATCATGTCAAGAATCAGAGGCAAAAAAATAATCCTCTTTAATAAAATGCGTTGTCTGCAGACTGCGCGCTCACCTCGGTCTCGATAAGCCCGAAGTGTTAGTTACAATGACTGCCACATAGCGCTGCATGGCTAATCAGCAAAATTCCATTGAATAACTGTGCTGACTTTATTTGCGCTTATACTGTTAAAACGAAGTGTAACTCTCAAATAAATAATTGAATTTGATTTTATTTGCGCTTATAGCGTTAAAAGAAAAGCTGACAGCGATGCCAGTTAAAACATAATTGCCTGTTGTGGAAGGAACTGCACAAACATACTGAGAGCAGGGATTAAAAATAAAATAATTCGAGGTAATCATACGTTACAAAGTTACAATTTACATGTTGCTTTCTGTTTATTTACGACAACTATATGCAGAAATTCATGTAAGGAGAAGGACATTCGATGTTTACGCAATAGTATCTGTATTAGTTATAAGAACTAGGTTAAAACATAACCTAAGAATTTTTTTGGCAGAAGTTAAGAAACAATGAAGTTTATTGAAAACTCGGTGAAAATTAAACGAAGCGTACGTAATCGCGAAATGAATCAGTCAGATAAATAACAGTTATCCGTTTTTGATATTATATTTTCCGTCGTTTAAAGTAACATGCATTTATTTTAAACAAATCTAACCAAATACTCCCATAATCTATCCTGAGTAAGGTACTTACGTATATCCCGAAAAATTTCATTAAAAATGATCGTTATTAGTTTTTCCTTACAAGCTTTTCTAGAATAAATTCCTACTACCGTCTTAAGTAATACCCGTCGTTTTTGACGGCGTTAAAACTAGTGAGTAAATAAAGAATAAAACTTTCCCAGAAACTGAACAAATCTATGATAAAGTTTTTGGGCACATGGAAAGAATTGTTATTGCACCTAGAAAAATCATTAAAGTCTTTGTTTTAACACAAAAAAGAGATTACTGTTACAACACAATAAATATATTTTGTATAGTAATCGTACATTCATTAGCATTAATTGTTTTTAATCTTTAGGAAGAATCAGCAATCGCAGATTAAAACCACTGACCTAAAGAAGTGTAATAAAGCATTATACAAAAATATTTTATCTCATAATTGTTAATTAAAGCAGTTTTTTGACCCACAGTTTTATGACCCACAGTTACCACTGACAACCCCAACAATATTAGTTAAAAGATTTTACAATCTTCCTCAGATGCCAATTTAAATATTTTAATAAAAAATCAGTACTCCATATTGTGAGGTAATGGTTCCCATATACAGAATGAAAACTGAACTATTTAGTTTTTTACATTAGTGAGGGACACTGCAATTTTTCCTTTCACCTGACGACCAACGTAGGTGCGAACATTATTTTCACTCCACCCGCCGCCTGAGAGGTTCGTAAAATGGCTTTCCGAATAATATTATATTAGCATTCAGCACTCAAAGTACTTCAGTTTTGCATAATGGAAACATTAATTAGCTTCTAAAAACTTTAATCGTTAAAATAAAAGATATATAGCTGAGCTGGCGGATGTTCATTAACAAGGTTAGCGAGGACACAATTTTAAAGTTTCCGTTCTGTTCTCGTTTATATTAGCTCATCCTGTAAAACGCCGTCAGTGAATCCGTGAATACGTCCGCAGGAGGTTTTGTCTTTCATATATTAGCTGATGTGTGTTGTTGAGCTTCATCAGTTTTCCACTGCGTGTATTTTCGGATCGCTTCACAGCGGCGGAGTTTTTCTCGTTAATTTTCTCCCGCTGATGTGGCCCTAACTTTTCTTAACGAAGGCCAGTAACGATCTGTACTCACCACTAGATTCCGTTACATCATCCACTCAAAATGTCTGTTGTTATAGTTTTTATTTACATATACTTACTATTTTCTGTTTCGTAATAGTGCTCAAATAATTTTGTGAATTCAGAATTTGTCATTGTATAAGTTAAGGAAACTTTAAAGAAATTCTCTTATTCTCCATGATAATTATGTTTTAATCCGGAATCGATCAGTTTAGTGTAATTTCTGATTATTTTTTTTTAAATTAAAAATACCATAAATGTGCAGCATTTGTTGAAATCACTATGTTGCAAAGCATCTCGTCAGTATTACTATCAACTGTCGTGACAGTGCAATATAGGTGTAAGGAGGTTAGTTTTTCATTCACTAGCGATTCATTAAGTGGTCTTTATAATTATAAGCCATATACAGTAAATGATTATTTCAGCAACACTAAACGCACTGTTGTGCAGGATACGGTGAATGGGAAATACAAATGTGTTCCTTAGCGACTAAGAAAGGAAAATATTTACCGCTAACTTAGAGCCAATCCAAATCTCTTTAAAAATCCGAAAAAAGATTACATAACTCTTAGAAAGTTTCCTAAAGGTATTGAACCAAACATTCTACAACAGGAGTTACAAATTAATGCCAGACAAGTAAAAATTTCTTTCTCATCTTCTATAAGATTCGAAAAATCCTCCCGAAGAACGATGAGAAACGATCTTTAGACCATTTAAAACTCGTCTGGCGTAATTTTTATAAGTTCTTTAATTTCTGATATTGAGAAAGTAATATATCCTAAGTCGTCTTGATAACAACATCTGTTGCAGAGTCATTAAAGCAGACATCGCAATTGAGTAATTCATTATACGTATTTTAGAAAGTAGTACAGAAATGTCATTAATTTTTAATTATAACTTTACTAGAATTGGGGCAAGGAAGGGGAAGGATTTTGGCCATGGCTTTTCAAAGGCACCATTCGCAAACCACGGAAAACCCAAATCTGGATTCGAACCCGCGTCCTCCAGAATGCGAGGCCAGAGTGTTAATCATCACCCACCACATTCGGCCGTCACATCGCGTTTATCGTGCACTGTTATACGTTTCGTTTTGTAATATCTATTACGAACCATGAACCGAGAGAAATGTCGTCCTCTTAACATTTCACAGCGAAGCACTGTGATACTTTTGGTTAATCGGATCCGACACTGGGCTGGCGGAATTGTAAAACCCGTGTTTTTTTATTTATTATTTTTATTAAAAATTAATACGCTTCGTATCAATGAGCATGCTACACCTTTTATTTGGATACTGAATAATTTTAGTAGATTTTGTTGAATTAGTAACGCATACTACGAAGGCTTAACTCAGATTTTTCGTTCTAAATCGAATTCAGTGTTATAACACATTTCTTTATTCTTATTTCAATTAGCATGAAAATGAGATAAATTCATGTTGACTGAATAGACACGACACCGCGTGATAAAAGAAAGACTATACGTACATCTCAGGCAGTGTGCAAGGGTTAAATTCTCAGGGGACAAGCCATTTAACTGTTAGTGGTGTGAATATTACCACGCTGATGTGATGTCTTCAGAAAGTCCTATGGCTCTCGATCAGAACTAGTTCTGCCGGAAGTCATGTTGCCTCACCAAGGTCGTCACCTTAGCCGGGTGCGTAGGCTCTGCTTCTCGTCAATTCGTTCCTGAAATTTCCGTAGGCTATCAGTGACTCACTAGACAATCAGACTGTAGCCAGCTACTGGTTACTGGTCCAATTCCACAACCTGTCAGCGCCGAGTTCAAATTGAAGTATACTCTTCGCCTTCAGAAGATGCCTGTACCCTTTTCCCTAGCCATAAACGTCTGCGCGAGATTCCTCGCTTCAACTATTTTGTGTAGGAACCCCTCCTCTTCTTCCATCGGCTTAAACGTAGTAGGAAATGCATAAAAATTATTTGTTTACTTCATCCCGTACAGGTATACAAAGTCGACCCGAAAGATGCCTAACGTGAGCGCTTGGTTTTCACGGAAGCAACTGTTTGCCGGTATGTCTTTAGTGATGAAGCATTTAACAGAGAAGACCCTGTGTCCAGCGCCCCTTGATAGGCTACGGCCACATACTCGGAACTGCAGTGTGCTGTTCGACCTCCACCACAAGTGACTAGCGGGACTGCCACGGGTCTACAAGATCGTACGATTTTTTTAATATAAATACTAGCTGACCCGGTCACGCGTTGCTGTGACTCAGTAGTTATAGTACGTTGGATCAATGATATTCTAAACTACCTAATGTAATCAAATTAATATTCACTAATAAAGACAAAAACGTTTTAGTCGATTTGAAAATTCAAAAGTAATTGGTAAAGAGTTTCGGATAGTTGAAATTAAGGGCAACCGAACATAAAAAACTTTAATTACATTTTATTACAAATTACTTTATTGACAATCTATAAAAATTGATGTTTATAAAAATAATAAATTATTTTTTATTTATTTATAAATTGAAATTTCATTTTTATAAATGAGGTAGATGAAGTTGATTTTTAAACATTTTTAACAATTATTTTTATTATTTTAAATTATTACAATTTATAATTGTAATTTATCAAAGGGCTAATTGGTGTACAATATTTTTTGTTAGCCTGTCTTTTGCTAATACAAATAGATTTGATGGTTTCCCCACACGTGAGCAGGCGACATATAGCTGCCCATGGGAAAAACGCGTATTTTCCAAGTCCAAGCCGCAAACGGACATTGTTTGGCCTTGAGACTTATTTATGGTCATAGCGAAAGCCAAACGAATCAGAAAATGAAGCCTTTTAAATGGTATTGGAGATTCTGACGGTATCATTGGAACTTCCAGTCAAAATAGTTGCTTCAATAATATTTGCGATGATCATTTTGATGACTAAACGTGTACCGTTATATAATCTAGGTGGATTCAAATTCCGAAGTAGAATAATCGGTGAACCAATCTTTAACGGAAGATTGTGTGGTGGCATTCCTGGTATATCCAAAGAATTTAAATACTCAGTTGGAAAATTTATGGCTTCAGTGTCATCTACAATAGTGTCTATTGATTTAAAAGGCATCAGATCACCTGGCAACAGCTGTTGTATCTGGAAGTTAATTTCGTTGACATCAACATTTTTTGCTGCCAAAATAGCACGATTACTGAGCCAATTATGATCTGAGTAATTATTAGATATATCCGGAAACACCCTCTCAATTAGTTCATTTTTGAGTGAACAACAGTGCAGAATTTGTCTGGCAATTTGATGTATTGTGTATTTCGATGCAGTTCTGTTTCACCGTTCCAATATCCAGCAATTGATACAAAATACTTGTGCCGATGGTTCATTTTGCAATTATACTCGCATGTTCATGGTCAAACGAAGTGTTTCAACAATCCGCCATAAAAACGATTGTTTTAAACATGCGTTAATCTCATCGGCAAAAGTAGAGCGAGGAATCATGTGCGTACTTCACATTACACAGCAAGCTGTGCCAGAGGGGAAAATCGCCACCGAGACAGGAATGCGAACCTGGGACCTTTCGATCTCCATCCAGACGCCATAACCACTAAGCCACCAGACCGTTCGCTATTAAATTAGAAATTGGATAAGCCTGGAGTATTGGAATGGAGAATTATAAGGATAATTTTGGGTCCATTGAAAAATACAGTACAATGGAAGATAAGAACTAATGAGGAAATAAATAATAACATTAAAAAATAACAGAATCAGTCAGAAAAAGGGAGAATGATTTTTTTCGACACATCTATCGCATGGATGACACCAGGCTAACAAAAAAAATTATTACAATATTTTTGGGATTCAAGAGGTTAAGAAAGATTTGAAACGAAATAATAGCAGTGAACAGTATGGAAAGAAAATATTTTCGAAAGCAGATTTCAAATATGGAAGGATTCCAAGGTAGAGAGGAGGAAAAGAAGGGTGCAAAATGGTCTGAGAAAGAGAAAACACAGTGCAATAATAGAGGAGTACTGGAGAAGAAGAAAGAAAAAAACAACAGGGGAAGAATTGAAATTGACACGTGGTCCCTAGCTGGCCATAACGAAAGGAAGAAGAAAAATGAGAAGCAAGCAACAAATACTTACACGTTTTTTAATTTATCGTAACGTTTCTTCAATGTTATTTTAATGTGTGTAATTACTTTGTCACAACACAATACACAGAACTATTCTAATAATGATACTACACGAAAAATTCACGAAACTGGGTTATGTCATACATAAACACATATGACGTGGAGTAGACTGTAACATAAATAAATCAAAACACAACGCCATCAACCGGATAGTTACCCAACCTAGATAACCAAGTGTTGTGTTGATAAATTAATACATCGCCATCTGTGAGATACCTATGGAACTACAATAATAATTTCGTACGGTCGTAATGACCTGGTGACAGGGTTTCTATTGGCTGCGCATTCCACCGCTGCGCCGGAGGTGAAGGTCGAGTTAAGTGCGCATAAAAAACCCCGCTGGTACAGGGATTCGAACCAGGGACCTTTGGACATCCAGTCAGACGCCTTAATCACTGAGCCACCAGAACGCTCAAACTTACGGCCCTTACAAATAATTACAAACCAATGTCCTATGACAAACATTGAACGAACATTTAATTAGAAATAATAAATACTAGCCTCGTACCCGCGACTTCGTACGCGTGGATCAAGATTTTTTGCCAGAATTAAATATAGTAAGTTGTTGGTAACGAAGGATTAGTCCCAAACAATATCGAGTCGGCATAATATGACAGGAAAGCTATCACTATATCATTCTACCGTCGAACCTGCCTCTTGAAGAGAATTAATTTCCAACATATTTCTGTCACTATTCGATAAGATCTCAAAATTTCGTGACTACAACTGTTAATCATACTGGAAAAAATATCCTGTGCCCTCCATACACATTTCCTTATAAAATTACATCACAACAATATAGCCATTTAGTCGTCAAAACGTAACAAAAAGACAGAGAATTACTTCCGTATTTATAATAATATTACTGTGGTTCACACTCACACACTGACTGTGAACAACACCTGAGGGATTATTATAACGTAAAAAAGTATACACCTACAACATTGCAAAAATACCTACGATTTGCCTCGCATTGCACCCCTAACTTTCTAATATCTACGGTTTAACATTCGATCCGAATAACCTACGGCCCAGGCCTGACTCTTACGATGAAAAACAATTTTAAAAAAATCTTATCCCCTACGGAGATTTGAACCAGAGACCACGACGTTCGTAAGTAAGCGCTTTAGCCACTCAGCTGCCAGGCCACTACAGGGAAACTCGGTACGGAGTCGTCCACATCCAACGTGTCTGTCTACCGCCATATTTCGAAGTTATGAGACAAATGTGTTATTTATACAGATAATTTTTCAACCAGATGTAGACAGTATTTTTCTCCTTGTTTCAAAGGATAAGTGTGCAAAGTTTCATCCAGAATGGATAAAAACTGTGGATTTGTATGAAGAACAAACAAAAGAAAAAACCAACAAACCAACAAACAAACATACCTCCATCTTTATATATAAAGATTACTGTGGATCACACTTACACACTGACTGCGAACAAAACCTGAGGGATCGTTATAACGTAAAAAAGTATACACCTACAACATTGCAAGAATACCTACTATTTGCCTTGCATTGCACCCCTAACTTTCTGATATCTACAGTTTAACATTCAATCCGAATAACCTACGGCCCAGGCCTGACTCTTACGATGAAAAACAGTTTTTAAAAATCTTATCCCCGACGGAGATTTGAACCGGAGACCACGACGTTCGTAATCCAACGCTTTAGCCACTCAGCTGCCAGCCACTACGGGGAAACTCGGTACGGAGTCGCCCACATCCAACGTGTCTGTCTACCGCCGTATTTCGAAGTTATGAGACAAATGTGTTATTTATACAGATAATTTTTCAACCAGATATAGACAGTTTTTTTCTCCTTGTTTCAGAGGATAAGTATGCAAAGTTTCATCCAGAACGGATAAAAACTGTGGATTTGTATGAAGAACAAACAAAAGAAAAAACCAACAAACAAACATACCTCCATCTTTATATATAAAGATTACTGTGGTTCACACTTACACACTGACTGCGAACAAAACCTGAGGGATCATTATAACGTAAAAAAGTATACACCTACAACATTGCAAGAATACCTACGATTTGCCTTGCATTGCACCCCTAACTTTCTGATATCTACAGTTTAACATTCAATCCGAATAACCTACGGCCCAGGCCTGACTCTTACGATGAAAAACAATTTTTAAAAATCTTATCCCCGACGGAGATTCGAACCGAAGACCACGACGTTCGTAAGCAAGCTCTTTAGCCACTCAGCTGCCTGGCCACTACGGGGAAACTCGGTACGGAGTCGTCCAGTTCCAACGTCTCTGTCTACCGCCGTATTTCGAAGTTATGAGACAAATGTGTTATTTATACAGATAATTTTTCAACCAGATATAGACAGTTTTTTTCTCCTTGTTTCAGAGGATAAGTATGCAAAGTTTCATCCAGAACGGATAAAAACTGTGGATTTGTATGAAGAACAAACAAAAGAAAAAACCAACAAACAAACATACCTCCATCTTTATATATAAAGATTACTGTGGTTCACACTTACACACTGACTGCGAACAAAACCTGAGGGATCATTATAACGTAAAAAAGTATACACCTACAACATTGCAAGAATACCTACGATTTGCCTTGCATTGCACCCCTAACTTTCTGATATCTACAGTTTAACATTCAATCCGAATAACCTACGGCCCAGGCCTGACTCTTACGATGAAAAACAATTTTTAAAAATCTTATCCCCGACGGAGATTCGAACCGAAGACCACGACGTTCGTAAGCAAGCTCTTTAGCCACTCAGCTGCCTGGCCACTACGGGGAAACTCGGTACGGAGTCGTCCAGTTCCAACGTCTCTGTCTACCGCCGTATTTCGAAGTTATGAGACAAATGTGTTATTTATACAGATAATTATTCAACCAAATGTAGACAGTATTTTTCTCCTTGCTTCAAAGGATACGTGTGCAAAGTTTCATCGAGATCGGATGAAAACTGTGGATTTGTATGAAGAACAAACAAACCAACAAACAAACAAACAAACAAACAAACCAACAAACAAACAAACATACATTCATCTTTATATATAAAGATTAAGGTTAATAATCAAGATAAAAACTATCCTATCTTTTAAGTTGGACCAAATTACACACAGTTAGCCAGACTTCATCAAAATCAGTTAAGTAGTTTCGGAGTTCATCTCGGACAAACATCGTGACGCGAGATTTTTATATATATAAAGACATATTATTTTTTTGCGTTATTAGTCTCTCGACTGGTTTGATGCAATCCTCCATCCCTTCTTATCCTGCGCGAACTTTTTTTATCTTAACATACTCCGTACAACCCACGTCCCTAGCTATCTATTCTAATCTCTGCCTTACTCTGCAGTTCTTATCTTCGACTGTTCACTCCACTAACAAGTTAACCAATCCAGCATGTCTCAAAATATGACCTACTATCCTGCCTCTTCCACAAACTTCTTTCCTCACTTATCATTTCCAAAGCTCGTTCTCGACCGACAAGGGACACTAATGCCTGTCCCGGGAACCACTACCTGCCGGTTTGCCAGAAGAGAGTGCCTGTTATTGTGAGCGATGGACGGCCGCAGGCCCAGGCCAATTATGAACAAAACTACCGTTTTCTCGCTCCGCATGTGCAGTGGAAGCAAGAGAGTGGCGGAGAGATGTTCGATTTCCGACAGTGGGACGTGACCTCCGCGAGTCGGCGTCCTGCAGCCCCGTATGTCTGGGACTGTGTGTCAACACCTGTGCCGCCACCTGCCTGCCCGAGATCCCATGACGTCATGCAGACGCCGAGGTTGAAGTCGCTTCGCTCTCCATAGACGCGTAATGTGATCCGCTATTACCACCGCATCGTCTGGCAGCTAACTCTTCGGCACCCAGCAACGCGACCCGTCGCTGACCTCGTCCTAGTGGTCGAATCATTCGACGAACTTCGTGTTTTGTTCTATCGAGACTTCATGGTTCTCAGACTCCAACAGTTAATAGTTACGACTTGTCAAGCCGGTCTCATGAATCTTTTAAAAGTAAATACATGAAGCCTACAGAATCAGTGTTTGTAATTCCTCTCGACTTAAATTAATTGATGTGGGGTGTAGGTTGATTGTCCAGTCATCTTTTCATAGGCTATCATTCCGTATTCATCCGATCGATTCCCAATGTGTATAAATTTTCAATGAGAAACTTATCGTTCACCCCAGCACACCATTCTGATCCCCTAGCAATAATTATCATTACAGTAGCCCTTACAGCGCGATTCCGAGTGAGTTTTTAAGGATTATTCACAGTGTCTCACGAACCACACTACATTCATTTGACCCCACATTTTGATCTTTTCCCTACTGACACTCCACGCTTTTAAACACAGTAATCACCTCACAATGTCTTTGGCAAACGCAAGACACCGAATGTTTTCTAACCTGGGCAAAGGGAATACTGCACAGTGGAACGCTGGTATTATTTAAATTATTGAATAAAAGTTAATTTACATTTGTCTAATCCACATTAAATAAACTTTGAATGGTCCCACATTTAGTTTATTACTATGAAGGGTACCATTACAGTTCCACCGCAGTTCTGTAGTGAAACCCGCAAGTATTAATGCCAGAGCCAGCGCGAGGCTGGGTAACAAATCAATGTGTTCATGTTGGGTTTAAAATATTCTAAAAGTTAAAACTGCAACTGAACGGTCTAATCTGGAGCGACAATAAATCCCCAACAGTGACGGCAAGGTGTATTTACACCGTCTGAATATCTACTGTTCCATTGTTATAGGTAATGGTAAAAGACCCCAAGTTTATTGCTTCAGTCATCAAGCTTTTAACAAAATTTGATTTACATAAATGATGTATTATGAAATAATTCTGAAGGCGAAAATATTAAGCCATTCGCCATTTACAACAATCTAAAGTAAAAACTGTGTCAAACCCTAAAAAACCACTATCATTAACAGAAAGAGCTACTAAATTAAAGGACTTGCAGATAGTTCTCTAGTTTGTTTACTCGAAAAAAAAATTTGAATTATACCTCTCCTGAACTGTTCGTGCACGTCAAAATTCAATTCCTTTAATTAATAATACTCCGGTTCATAAATTTTGCGGATATCTGTTCTTCCAGTGAGCACAGCATATTTCCACATTAGCTACGAAGTGATATGCTGGTCAGTCATCATTCACAGCCCTCTCGGCGCTTCCACGACAGGCAAACATGTATTCTGTCTGCCCGTCGCCTCGCAGTCAGCAGTCAGCAGACGTCAGGTCTGGCAGATTGGATTTCCGTCTGACGAATCACATTATAGAGCAGAGCTGTTTATCAACGCATCAGAAACCAAAGTATTTCACCCACTTCTTACCATTCTACCTCTATAGTTTCACATATAAAAAAAATATAGCCGCATTCAAAGTCAACTAAAAAACTCTAAATTACTAGCAACCGACACAACTTACCGAATCATTATGTTATGATCATCTACGGTATTTTAAGTTACGAAGGCTTATACAATTCGATTTCACTTAATACCATAGGAACAGATAGTAGTTTACTATATTATGAGGATTGAAATACACTAATAAGTGGCAACATTGTGAACGCTCCACACCGCTGGATTAATTGGTCTGGGGACATTGCGATTACATCATACTGTAAGAAAAATCTATACGCGGAGCAAAGATGCACGAGGAGTCATTCTAGCGACAATACGCCTGACAAATGCGGAAATACATTGAAATAACTGACTTTGACAAAGGGAAGATTGTTATGGCCTAGGAACGAGAATCTCAGACAATAATATGAATGAAATGCTACGTGGGTTCCCCACGTAGCCCAGCGTAGCTTTCAACCCATCCTCCCCCCTCCTCCCTAGATAGAGCCACGTAGTTTATGGATGCCCCCTTAATGCTGAACATTTACAGAACATCCAGAAAATTTAAGCGGGTTTCTCTTTGTTCCATTTGAATGAAGTAATTTATATATAGTTATTCGTAATGGCGCTTACAAAAAATTAAGTGTTGAAAACCAAAATGTGTTCTGGATTTACCCTATGAGCTTCTTAATTCTTAACATGAATATCTTGTGTAGTAGCTTCAATGGGTTAAACATTGCGCTCTGTCATTAGCTTCACAGTTATTCGAGTTATAGCTTTTATATTACGAGCAGAGTCTTCTTTTATGAAAAATATTGAATAACAAAGGTTGCAGTCATCTCAGAAGACGGAAATTTGCATTCAAAATGCAAGTTGAATGCGGTGCCCAAAATTGATGATTTTCTGTAATTCTCAGTACACTATCAATAACATATCGAAATTCAGTCAAAAACTATTTCCCACTGCAGCAGCTAGCGTTTTAAACTGATCTAAACTAAAATTTTGTAACCGAAATAGGTGAATATCTACAGTAGCATTTCTGCTGATTACCTATGATATTTCAGTAAAAGTGTACAACATTCATTTGATACTTAAAACGAAAGTAAAATCGGTGTTGCAAACAATTTTGGGTAAAGCTGCCCAGGTTAAAAAAGTTTCTGAGGTTACAACAAAAGAAGGATAATAGCAACTGGAGGCCGATGGTTTACCACGTGTTGCAGCCTGTTACTAGCAGAAGCAGCAATAGAGAGCAGAAAATAAAAAGTGAGCCTATTTGTAGGTCTCAGCCACTGTCGTCTCGTTTACTGTGCCACTTAGAGAGATTTATAGAAAAAAGAAAAGAGAAAATGGAGACGGGAAGATTTGCTTGAGTGCCTCGTTTATTTTAATGACCCACACCGTTGCTACGAATGTTACCATTCCCGCAAACTCAGTATTCAGCATTCCCGGAAGTAGCAACTACGATGCGATTTTTACCTACCATTCTAAGAAATCAGAATTTTAACTAACTTTTTGCTTTAAAATGTGTCTTACTGCCTGAACAAGATTTACAATAGCAGCATGCTACATTGTTCACTGGAAATTGAGTATATACGGTTATTCTCCTCTTTTATTTGGTCTTACAGATCTCGGTGCTCGGTGCTTGAGCGGTTAACTGTAGGGCCTGGCATTCTGGAGAATGCAGGTTCGATTCCCTGTCCGACGCTCCACATTTCAGTTTTACAACATCCATTAAGGTGACTGCCATGAAGGTACCTCGATAATGCCACTTCCTAGTTCTTTCCTTTTCTTTTTCCAGTCCTCTCTCTGCTGCAATGCCCCCTGTGTTCGCAATACCCAAGGCTCCAATTTAAAAAGAAGTACTACTTTCAATGCAATGATCTTATCTTACTTGACTGTATTAAGAATTTGATTTGGGTGAAGTGTTTAGAGAGCCGGCCTCGGTAGCGTAGGGGCTAGAGTGCTAGCTCCACGTGCCGAAGGTCGCCGGTTCGAATCCGGCCGCGGGCATGGATGTTAAGTGTTGTGTGTCGTGTGAATGTCTTGTCCGTCCTGTGGCGTCCATACATTGGAAAAAAAAATACACATTGAGCTGGCTGTATGGCCTCCGTTTAGAGTTTATATTCGGTAGAACGTTCTGTACCATGCCATTTAAGCATCTAAAAATGTAAGTGTATTACCTACCCAAGGAATTTCTACATGAAACTGACTGACAGTCTGAAAATGCGTTGTAATTGTTTGTATTAACTAAACCACAATAGGCCTACTACTTACTTTGCAAATGTTGTTTCGTTATTTTTATTGATCATAGTGTATCGGTTTTATGTTTTGGTTTTTTTGGCAAAGTCATACCTCTATGCAAATTTAATTGCGAATTATTTTTATAGATTTTTAAATTTAATTTGCTCGGTTATAAACAAATCATAAAATATTACCTGAAAATTAACAGGAGGGAGTGCAGGTTGAAATAATGATGTTTGCATTGACATTTACATGGTTTTATTTGAAACCTTGTAAGGCATTGAAATTAACTTTGATTGTGTAGCGCATGTAAACGTAAAGCTACTGCACTGGTCCAATTTTAAGACGCACAGTTTCCTATATAGCTGTAAGAACAATTTGTGGAGGGATCAAGGATTAGAGTATTTCATGAATATATATAATGGATACTGTAGATTATATTTGATGTGTAGAAATTAGGATATAGAACATGACAGTCAGAGGATGTAACTGCATAAAAAAGTTACAAAAATTTTTCATTTAGAGTTCCAACTAAATAGTTTTTTTTTTCTACACAAAAAGAATGTGACATCAAAAAATGCCATTTTACACGTCCTTTAGTCATAGTATTTTTACAGCAACAAGAGTGCAATAATTGATGATGTAATTATTATCTGTAAGTGCAAAAAGTGATGAAATTAAAAAACTCTCTCTAAAAGAATACCTGTTACATGGTAACAATGATGGGAATTAATGCTGCATTGTAGACTAGTTCAGAATCACGAGAGACAAGCAGCAGTCAAAAAGAGGACGAGACGAGGTTGCTATGTATCCCCTTGTAATATTCAACTTCTTTTTAGAGAAAGCTACCAACGGAAGAAAAGGAAAATTTGAACATGGCTTATTTTTCAAGGGGAAACCGTTTGTGTGCTGCAATTTGCTGAAATCATTACAGCTTTGACAGAAAAGACTGAGAAATTATTGAACGGCATGGACAAAGTATAAGGAGTAGGATTTGGACCAATTATAAACTGAAGCAGAAAAAATCATGAAATGCATCAGAAATAATGGCAACGCAAAAATAAAATCAGATGTAATAGAAAAGTAAATGAATTCTATTATTTAGGTGGTAAAATTGATAGAGATGACAGAAGCAATAAAGGTGTTGCTAAATTAATTATCCTTATCGGAAAACATAAACATTTTGGATTCAAATATTTGTGTAGGACTCGACATGAGATTTTTAAAATTTCATGTATGAAGCACAGCACTTTATGGAAATTAAGTTTGTACCTTTAGGAATACCAGAGGGAGGTAAAATTGAAGTATTTGAAGTGGGTTTTGTTAAAAAATAAGTTTATAGATAATGTATGACATGAACATATTTTGGAAATTGGCCATTATAGAAATATGTAGAAGAGTTTTGCAGCGGAATGTTAAAAAAGGAACTATAATACTGAGATATGTCATCAGCTGGCGAATTTCTGTATGAAACGAGGTATAAACACTTTTCGATTTAAAATTCTTTTTCGATTAGTGAATTGTTCGTCTTTAAGCGTTTAATCTCACCCCGGTTTGTATTTTAAATTAACGAAACGATGGATCCACCAATAAATTCGGTCGTGGGCTGGATAAACACTCCTCAGGCGGAAGTAATACGCGATTCAAAGCCGATCGACTGTAAATGGAATGGCACAAATAAAAGTTCTTTGACTAAATGAAACAAATTTACACACCACTCGTCCAGAGACTGTAATCCGGAACAATAAACTGATTTGTGTAAAATGAACTGACACAGCGTTACTAAACCTACCTGTTCATGACACCTTTATCGTTACTCGGAAACTAATCATAATTATCCTTCTCAGTCAGCAAGAGGCTCATATATGCATACAAACTGTCTTCTTGAACAAAAGTTTTCAGTAGCCAGAATTTACTGAACGTAATATTATTACGTGTTTTGTTACAAGCGCCGAGTTTGCTGCTTCCTTGCCAAAAGATAAGAGTTATCACAGCATTCACAAAATGCACGAGTGTTAAGAAAGCATAAAAGCAGGACTCCAGTGTAGACAACAAAAACAACATTTCGCTTGTTATAATACTCTGTACAACTAACAATATTGAAAGACCATTTAATAGGCTGTTTTTACCAAGGAACAGTATGTTTCGATGACTAATTTCCATGTGTTTTTCACATATGAAGAAGCTGATGGAGCTAACCATAGAATTATACTGTTTTTACAACACAATCAGCGCTCGTGATATTAAATTACAACCATACACCGTAAACGCCTATATTCTTACATATATATTGACCTAATAGTCGCTCCGATCTGTCACACGCCAATAGCTCGTAAACGGAATAACTTACTGTTTTCAAGTTTACACAGATTTCGTATTTTTTTAAACTAAAACTAAATATCACATTTAAAATTTTGTACAATTATTTTATAGAGTGTCCTATCCAAATGAAATGCTCATATTTCTAATATTCCAGCGTGTGTAAGATCATTACTTTTCAAGTAGAATACTAAGATAGTTTCCAATTTTTTAATAATTTGAAAATAAACACGTGAGTGATCACAAAAATCGTTAATTTTATGACATATCTGTAACAACGTCACGCTACTACCTAGGAACTTGAAATTTGTCTCCAGTGTCATGTATATCCTGTTTTTAACAAATAAACGCTAAATTATTAAAATATAATATTGTTCTGGATGTTGTGGATCATTTTTTCCTCAATTGCTGTAATATTGTTCATAAGTTACGATTAAACAAACTTATGTTTTTATTTTGAGGGTGCGTTACCGTGTATTAATACTATTTTATTGAAGGTGCTCTTAATTCAGAATGAATTCCATTTTAATGGACGACAACTAACTGCAATAAATTGACTGGAACCAAACGAATGCATAACCGGCAACACAGAACAGCGTTGGAAGTGCCTAGCCCGGAAACATAACATGCATTAGTATTTGCAACCACACAGATATCCGTGAAATTCTTCAGAGTACCGAATCCTATTTGGTTCGAATTCGTATGACAGGTTCTTAAACTTTAAGAAAATGGTTTTATTTATCTATCGATATTGGATACAGCCAAACATCTTCAGAGACTGAAGCGTTTTTCACATCAAGGATATAGCTTAAATCTTTTAAGTATATGCCTCTATATTATTCTTTGCATTAAAGAAATTGTTAATATTTTTGGCTTCAGAATGACGCAAGAGAGAGCTTTTTATGTGTATTTTATGAAAATTGTGTCGGGATCTGCCGTGGTTGAACTTTAACTTGGAAATTATGGAGACGGCCTTTCTTTGAGAAAGTTTGAGGATATAACTGTGTTTTTTATATATGTGCCTGTTTATGACTCTAGCACCTTCCTTGTTGTAGGTCTATGTTCTGCCACAAGGTGTTCCATTCTTTTTAGTTTTATGTCGGAGAAGGAAAATATTGTTGGTTTACTTGTAGTTAGAGCATGTCCTAGTATTTAATAGTCTGCAGTATAGAACGGTTTTTTTAGAATTTAACTTGACCGGTTTGACTACACCAATCGCGTATTTTGCTTCAATTTGAGGTCGCTCTAAATTTGAAACAAACTCGCCATTTAACAGTATATTTCCTGAATTGAGTAGCGGTGTAGAATATATCATGTCACCCGAAAGTATCGACGCATCCAAGGAAGAAACTCCAAGGCCAAAACATCGAATTACAAATAAATTATAAAATATGAAATTCGAAATAGACAATTCATCAGAACATGTAACCTTAATCTTAATAGATTTTTGTTAGGTTTGAAGGAAGAAAAATAGTATTTCACGAGGAATTACTTTGTACAAACAATATGGAGCTAAAAGAAATACAATAGACCACAAAATGTAAGTAGATTATAAGTTAGATAATAATTCATTCCACTGTACAAACCACAAACATAACCTGATTACAACTTTTGTAGATAATTAACAGAAAAAAACCGCTGAAGATTCTTCTGCAAAAGAAGTGAAACGCGTACGGGAGACAAATAAACACAAAAAAGTCAATTGCTTTGGCGTAATTTATTTATTAATATAAAATATTTGCCACTGGAATTGCTGTAAGTTATTTTTGATTCCATTTTGCTGGAGCATGTTGGCACTAAATTCCTTTGTTCAGTTGTTTCGATTACGAAAATTAAGTCACGTCCTTCCGTTACACATTGTACTCTAATGTTAGAAACTTCATCTATGTTTCTAATGAAATCAGTTATGTCTAATTACTCCTCTGCACGAAACAATGACGGAGGTCTAACTGGCATTTCGCGCCTGGGCGGAGGTGAGTGTTCGCTGGCGTTCTATCGTTTGCGGCCATTTCGCGCCTGGCTAGTGGACGGCAGTGATTAACTGAGCTTTACGGCTCCCGTGGGCGATCGGTTGACCGCCCCGAGCTGTAATGAATCCGCGATCCGAGCGCCAAATCGGCCGGCAGGACGTGATGCGTAACCCGGCAGCCAGAACAAGGTTCCAGCCGCCCACGACCACTTTGCCGTGCTGCATCCTCATCACTGAGCCATGCCAGCCTGCACCTCCGTGAACGTACCATAGCTCTACAACAGTCCCTGATTCTTACGGCTCGCGAAAGTTCTAGTCGTTAGAGACTGCTCTGAATTAGATGTATATATAACATCTGTGTAAAACTATATATAGTTTTCTATTTGAGGTTCCACGAGTGGAATATTTTGTTAGTTGATGCAAGAACAAATATTATCAGTGCCAGAGCCACTCGGGTGTGTGGGTGGCAGTGTTACCACCTTATGAAAACAAAAGTCGATAGACCTGCTCTAAAAACTCAGTAGATTACGGGATATTTAGAACTAAAAGATTCGCTAGAAATCACTAAATAAAATAAAGGAAGATGGTAAAGTAAGCAATATAAAAATATTTTAATAATTAGTAATTTCATTAAATTCAACATAATATTCTATTAAAAACCAACAATTTCTTCAGTTGGTATTTATTCTTTATCATCTTGGTCCAGTTGGAGTTGTAGAACTTGCAGATGTGGAAGAATGAGATGAATCATCAGTCTTAGTTTTAAGAGAATTTTTATTATCTTTACCAATTGCAGCAATCACATCAGCCGGAATCTCGTAAAACTGTAGTGATTTTTTCACAATTTTTAACTGATTCCTTATAAAAAGAATGCTGTTAAGAATATTTGCAGCCATCCTATTCCTCAATTTGTTTTTAACAATGTTCATTGTACTAAAAATCCTCTCTACTGCGGCATTCGGGCGAGGGAGTGATAAAGCGGATATGGCTAAATCAGATAACTCCAAAAAAATATTTATTCCAGCTGCATAATATTCAGCCCAAAACTAGAGTTATAGAGTCAGACCAAAATTCGATGAAATTGTAGCGTTCCATTGAACATTATACAATGTCATTGCTGTAGGGGTTTGTCAATTTTTTCGTCATCAGATCTGAGTTCTGAGGGAAGATCTACTATTTTGTTAAATTTGCCCTGGGGAAGACTATTTTCCACACTCAAAAGACACATTTTCTCCCAAATAATGTAGTTGAAAGGAAGCGAGTATATTTTTCGAAACTGCAAGATTTAATATCACTAAAAATCACCAAATAATTTTTTAACAATAACACATTTAAGAATATCGCTGTCGAACTTCAAAATTCACTAACTTTAGCGAAAAAATCGCTAAGGTGGTAACATTGGTGGGTGGCGACAGAAAATCGCATAGAGGCGTGATCAGATGCCTCGGTGGCCTACTTCAGCTCGAAAGTGAGAAGGAATCCTCGTTTTTGCAGGAGTATCGTATGGTCAGGCATTGTAATGGCAGAGGTACTCCTGTACATGGTCGACTCAGATTGTTTAGAGCAGTGATTTCCAACGGGGTGGTATCGCACTCTGGTGCGCGTTGATAAGATCAAAGGGGTCGATTCTGGTCGAAGGAAATTTTAGGCGACGTTGATGACCAATCGGCGCCCCCTGTTTTCCAGTATTAAATGCTTCTTTAATGGCAACATGAAAGAAGTTTTTAATTCCATTACCATGATCATATATGGTATAAAGAGGATTTAGCATAGTTAGGTATTTACTAGCTAAGAAGAGAAACAAATTCTCAACAGTGGAACGCGGCGTTAATCAAACTCTATTAATATCTTTTAATAGAGTAATAGGCTATTATTGACAGTATTACAAATATATTGTAAGTTGTAGTCTTCCTCGTAGATTAATGCTTCAGGAAGCTAATTTTTTTGAATTTCCAATACAAAAGTGGATAATTTTTTTTTATAAAAAAGTGAAATAAAAAAAATAGACTTTTCTCACCTCTGGCCACGTGACAGAAAACGCTCAAGGATTGGTGGACGCTTGAGTGACGTCACACGTCTGTAAACGCTGCAGTTGCGAATGGAGCGTTTAATATCATCCAAGTTTTCTATTATTTTTTATTGTTTGCTGCTGGTCATTTCTTGTTATTAATGAAATTTCATTTTGAATACAAAATCGAGAACAATTTTTAAAAGTCTACAGCGGAAAAATATTGAAAATAGATGCCTTATTTGTGGGGCTAGTTATAGAAGAAACCCCTGACTTTTATTTTGCTGAGCTTAAAAATGCAACAGCTTCAATTTGAGAATCGTTTATATTTAAATTTAAACCTAGGAAGAGATGGTCGGAAGAATGAGGTCGGAACAGGCTTTTGGCCTATCCATGAAGAGGAAGTAAGTAAGTAAGATTGATTGTTTTGTGTTAGCAAACCATACGTCGAAAAATTCTGTACGGCAAATTTGTGCAGTCATGCTGAAAATAAAGAAAAGTTGTATGCGTGTCACAAACATGCGCAAACAAAAGAAGGTATTTCTTGTAGCTAATAAGTAGCCCTTTCAAATAAATACAGTAAGTGATCGGTATCATGTGGTATAATTAACTGAAACTCATCATGAAATTTTTTTAATTAAAATAATATCGCTCTGTTTTAATGATGCTAATAATTAAGTTTAAAAATGTATTACGGAAAAATCGTGCGTAAACGTACCTTGAGATTCGCCAAAAGCAATAGCAACACACAAATCACTACTAGCACGCAGAAACACAGTGTAATCATCGACCAAGCTCAGTCGAATGGCGCGGCCGACTGGAGCTCTTGATCGGTGGAGCACAGGAAGCCCATTGTTCATACTATTTTTTATATTGTTAGGCGCGAATTCATGGAAAATAAACCATTGTTCAGAGTAATATGGTTTATCTACTTTGAATATAAATTGTTTGTTTATTAATTCCCCTACCTCGTTTCACTTCATCTCACATGAAGAAACTATGATGTTTAAGTGTTTACTATTAACATAAAGGGAAGCAACTAAGAAGTAGTGTCCAGGTAGCTGCTTGATTGAAGAGTGGTAAGGGAATTCAGAACATCCTACGTTCGAACCTTGGTTGGAATAATATTTTTGCATGAATTTCTTCCGTATTTGTTTGCTATTTTCTGCACTACCATGTTTTTATTCGAAGAATTCATAATAGTTGCTAAGAGTCATGCAAGCGTTTGAAATAAATTGCTACCATACAAGAAAACTTAATTTTTAAAGTTACCAGAGATAGAATATAATAAAAAAATGCAGGTGCACGGCGGTGAATAATGTAATTTATTTTAGAAGTAAGATCACTTGCAGAAATTTCACTCTAATCATGCAACAGTTCCGGAACGCTTTTTGTCCTTTTCGTTGGAATTTTTACGTGACGATACAACTGCAGGTTACCTTCCTATTTAGGCGGTATTTACTTTTAATGTGCAAATAATATTCAATTTTTTAAAAAAAACTGTTTTTCGGTTTGCAAGTAACGTCTAATTTCCTTTTTGAAATCTTCTTTGGTTGTTTCAAAAGGTTATAATTCGCTTGTTATACAAAAAGTTGTGAAGCCTTCAGAAAAAAGAAAAGAAAAATTAAATTGATGTTTTGGTGAATTTCGAAAAAAAAATGATTATGCAATGCAACTAACAGCAACTAATATCCTAAGAAAACGACAAAAGAAAACAAATTAAACATATTCCGAAGCGAGGATCGAACCTAAAGACCCTAACCCTAATAATACTCGCCTTAAACAATGTATTACATTTAACTCAACGAAATTGCGGTGTAAATGAGGTTCACATAAAATCGTAAGTGACTTTGTCGCAATATCAGATTGAAGTTGTTACATATTTAAGCTCCACATAATAAAACTCAGTGGTTGTTTCTATAGCTAGGCCCACAAATAAGGAGTCTACTTTCAATATTTTGGCGCTGAAAGCTTTTTCAAATTGTTCTCGATTTTATATTCAAAACGAATTTTCATTAATAACAAGAAATAACCAGCAACAAACAATAAAAATAGTTGGAAACTTGGATAATAGGAAACGTTCCATTTGCAGCGACAGCGTTTACAGATTTGTTACGTCACGAGTGTCGTTGCCCGCGCCAGGCAGCAAAGGAGCGTTTTGGCGGGCTTTTAAATTCTTTAAATGTTAACTTTGAATTTTACGCAATATAAGGCACTTTTGTCAAATAATCTTTGTTCTCGGTGAATAAGGTGTACTAATAAACAATTTAAAACCATTTTTAAGAAGTAGTCATATACCCTACTGTCCTTGTTTTATGTATATATTATATTTTACATTTCACCTAAGAAAGGCGCTATCGAATCGCTATTTCAAACATTGGGTTATGAGCAAAAAATGTTGAAGAGTTACGGGTTACATTATTTATAACAAAAAGAGGTCTCGGTGTGTTTTTTATATAAAAAAGTTGGGCGTTGATTATTATTCGTTTCCGAAAAGGTAATTTTTTTCGCAAAGGGACGATGGGCCAAAAAAGGTCGGGAACCTATGGTTTAGCATTAGAGTATCTCATACTGAACGATTTTTGAATCGCAGTGTGTAACAGTTTACTGTTGCCCAATGTATTTATTTTGAATAAATGTGTTGTAAAGATCAACATCTTATCAGTAAGAATTACCAGTATTACCATATCCTTTAAATCAGATTTAAGCTTGTATTACCACAAGAAAATGTTAAAATTAATGTTCTACAATCTTTCGTTGCTGAACTTCTGATTTGGTTTGTGCCACAACGTGAAGAATAAATCAAGAACGACGGTTAACAACAAACGAACCGCTCATAGTGGGAACGGAAACTGAATGTAAGAAAGTCTTACCCTGTGTTGAAAACTAATACAATGTTATCGGATGAAAAGCCGAATTAATACCTGTTTCACACAATATATCGACAGTTCAAATCTCCATCACCATCATCAGCAGACAGAAATCATTAATTATTTCTATCGCCAAAATATCGTGTCGATGCGCCGTATTCATTAGGCTTGCTATCCGAGAACATTATAATAATAAAGTAGATGTAGATCGATTGGTTTGAAGAATAAAATAGAAATGATTCAGTGTTCAGGAAGGATTTCGGTATTCGGCTGAATCGATTTAAATAAACCAAGGAGAAATAATTCAACATTTGAAACTCACCACTGTTGATAACTGGACAAATCTCTTTTCCACATTCACGTATTTTCTGACAACCAACGAAGAACTTATACTTTGCTTTGGTACAAATTCTTCAGATGATATGAGGATTTTGAAAATCTGTAAGATTCTTTTTAAGTTCCTTGGTTTGTATTAGATGCAAAAAAAAACTCAGCTGATTGAAATAAAAATTTAACAGAATGAGCGATTAGGTTCATAAAGGATGATGGAATCCAAAATTGGAATAGGAACAATTTTCGCAGCTATCGCAGTAAATTTCTTTTATCATTTATAAGAATTGTAAGCCTGTTTAAAAATAAGTAAATCTGTTGTTAACATTCATTGAATATACTTACGTTAAACTGAGTGATCCGCCGAAAGTTTACCATAAATTTCTGTACATGACGTCACGAAACCAATTATCTTTTATTCTGTTTATATAGTGCGTTACTAATAACACGGTGCATGGTGATAAAGTACAACTTGTCTATTCCGTTATTGACTATATTAGCCTGTGTTATAATCTTATTAACACAGAGTTCCAACATTTAAAAGTTGAACCAATTGATATCATTAATAAGATTTTGGTCAACACCGTATTTTTCTTTTTTATTTTTTTCTTTAAGAGTAAAGAGACACTTTTCAAACTGGGAGCTGGAACTGTGCTAACGGAAACTTTGAACCAAACTTTTAAAAGTTACCAATGAAAAAAGAGTGTGACCTTTCTAGTCAATCTTGTTTACTGCAAGTTAATAAATGGTGGCGATGGTTACAGAAGAGTTAGTATGTGTATAGAATGAATCTTATACTTTATTACTTCCAACCGGAACAAATAATCGAAGGCGTTGTAAAGTTTTGGTTTCTTATGTCATTTCTTTAAGATTCTAATTACGCAAAATCTTTACTTCGTGCTAAATTTTTAGCTGGCCCAAAATTCCTGAGAGCTGCTGCATCTCCTTTCAATTCAATATTTGTTACAATGTTATTTTAAGTAATAGTGATAACTCACTGCATTTTACATTACAAGTATTTCAGATTAGGTCTGGAATGTTTTTAAATGATGAAACAAAGCAAGTAATTTGTGTTAGCGATTACTTTAAATCTATTTATGAATCATTCTTTTAAGATTGAGTGATCGTTTCGCCTTTGTTTCTGTAAACGCGTATCTGAACAAGTTAGCTCAAATAAGGTTGTAGCGAACACTATGAAATATAAAAATTATGTATAATATCATGAGTTCTCAATTAAATGAACTAGAGCATGGTGGAGAGGGGTAACGCTCTGGGCTCACATTCCGGAGGACGCGGGTTCGAATCCCCGTCCAGGCATCCAGACTTCGGTTTTTTGTGGTTCCGTAAATCACTCCAGGCGAATGCTCGAAAGGATCCTTGGCCAAATTCCTTCTCGTTCCTTGTCTCCACTACTTTCCTGCCCCTAATGACCTCGATGTCAACGAGGCATATGGCATAAGGGAAAAAACAAACCAATCAGATCAAATTATTCTGTTTTCCTCCAATTCTTAGTTAACGTATTTCATTTTATAACTTTTACAGGTGTAATAAGTAATTTTCGCTTCTTAATTTCAGCAAATTACTGCGATTAAAGCACAACAATTAGTTTGATTTCATATGTAATAGTATGAAACAACAAGATGGCGTGTTATATTTATTGATTTATACGCTTATTTTATACCGCTTTTTGCAATGTCATTTCTGATCTGCTTCAAATTGTACCGTTTACAGTGAATTTTGTACTCCAGTAATTCTGGAGACTTAATGTTAGGAAGATATGTACTTTACTGAGTGACAAAGTACCAGAGTATACGTAAACCATGAAGGCTTCGTTTTGAATCGAGCCCTTACATTCACGTTCCATGGAAAAACACAATCAACAGCTAAAATACCAGTAAAAAGTCCATCTAATTAATAGCCAGTTGAAGTTTTCTGCTGTCTTTATTATTTGTTAGATGGAAAACATTTTGTCGTTAATATTCTTTGCGTAATCCTTAAGATACTATTATAATATCGGTCCTTGACAGGCGGTTAAACTATTTCCGGCTTCAGCCATTAATAAATTTTAACCATTCAGTATTTGGTCACCAGAATAGAAAGGATATTTTTTCGAAATTCCTGAACACCAGATTAAGTATCAGGGACGTGGATTGAATTACGCTATCATACTTTCGTGTAACTGTTAGTTTTAGCGTCCGATTTGTTGTGTTTCGAAAGATTACCTCTCATTCACAAGGCAAGAAAGATACGAGACTGACACAAAATATTACGACTGCTGCATCGCAGTTCATTTCTTTGCTCTTATTCTTTTTTTTTTTTCTTTTTTTTAAGTTTTCAGTGGTTCAAAAAACAAGTCTCTTATTTCCGTACCGGACTCGATTTTCTTAGAGGAGCTCATGTGTTAGAGAGGGACACAGCTATTTGAAGGAATTCTCATTAAAGGCTCTCTCTGTGGCTATGAACTGACTTCTGATATGACGCTCCATCCATCTTCTGAAACGTGCCGCTCGTAAACTTAATGCGAATTTCCATCGCCCGCTTATAAACAAAACCTCACTTATTTCTCATCTTGAGAAGGAAGTAGCGGCTTGGCACACGCCTTTCTCCCAACCCGCAGGACTCTTCAACTAGTGGGGCACAATATTTCACTCAACTGTCACTTCGCCTTGGCCGCATTCAGTAACACTCCATCTGCTGCGAGAAAAAATTTCAACTTTCTCTCTTCCAAACTCCCTCGTAGGACCGCACAACTGGTTAGAAATAACATCAGGCAGTTACTTGGCAGTACAATAATTTCCGGTCTAAGTTATAACATATTGTAACCCATTTTATGAGTTATTTTTATAAAACTTAATGAGATTTCTGCAAACTGTTAAACAATTAGTGTTTGTGCAGTTCTTGTGATTGTTACGTTAACGTAATAAGACGGTGGTCGGGCCACACTTGGCCAATACTGCTCCGCACCGTCACCGCAACGACACTTTTATTATTGTTGCCGCTCACTCCATTGAACTTAGTTCAAACAATACCGCGAGTTGTCTGACACACGGCCAGTGCTGCTATTTCTACGGATTTTTATGAAAATTTAGGATTTTTTCAAATATCTACGGATTTTAGACACTTTGTATCATTTGTTGATCTTTCCTTATATCGGTGTTTTGTTAAACTTTGAGCGTATAGTGTTAATGCATTACAGACTTATTAATAACAGCGAATCGTTTCCTTGCAACCGCTTGTGTGAACCAACGATTGAAATAAAGCTCATATTTTGTTTGGTTACAATTTTTATAGATCTTAAAAGACCGATATAGAGAACTATCGGCGCACTCTTTATGCACGGTGACACGCTCGTTGGCACGGCTTACAAAGCAGTGCCTTCCGAGAAGGCTTAACCGATATCCGAGAATCAAAGGGGCGCAGTTTTTAATATTTCCTGTTACAGAAGATATGCTAAATTTAATGTCAACGAAGAAAATGAATGGTCAATAGGAAAAAAAAGCTGTTAGGCATAACAGCAGTAGTGATGAAAGTGACGATGTATAAAATATGTTCAGAGATATTTATTTTCAATGTAGAATATTATTTTTGTCGTTTTAAAGACCTACCGAGCGTGGCGGTGTAACGGTTAGCGTTCTCGCCTCGCATTCGGGAGGACGGCGGTTCGAATCCCCGTCCGGGCATCCAGATTTGGGTTTTCCATGGTTTCCCAAATCACTCCAGGCAAATGCCGGGATGCTTCCTTTTAAAGGCCATGGCCGAATTCCTTGCCCCCATCCTTGCCCCCCATCCTTTCCCATCTCTAAAGACCTCGCTGTTGAGAGACGTAAAGCAGTTTTAAAAAAAAATTAAAGACCTGGAAATAAAAAGTATTCTTAATTTTTACTCTTTCTTCAAATAATTATTGTTTCAGTTAGCGAGTCTCCGGATTTTTGTACCAAACCTACGGAAATTTTAGCGGCCGTCTACGGATAATCAAAGCCAAGAGGTTGGCAGCACTGCACACAGTCTTTACGTTGGTTTAGTTTTTGATGGAGCGGCGCGGTGTCGGGCTGGTGTATGTCGAGGATCGTACCAAGCTTTTCTTACCACGCCCCCCACTCCATCAAAGGAAACGTTCCCCACCCCAGCTTCCTCTCCCTCACCCCCAAAAGTTTTATTGTTAGAGAGGCAAAAGCCGATATCTAACAGGGAACTCACTAAGCATGTTGCGTTAGAACAAAGGTAGTCATCTCTAAGAGGCTGCGAAGGAGACATTGCACTTGCGACAGTGTAGAGCTAGGTATCGCCCACACGGACCTCTCCTGACATGTAGGCGCGACCCTTCTTTGGGACCGCGCCCTCCCCCACCCTCCGGTTTTCGATCCTATAGTATAAAGGGTGTACGGAAATTTCATTACGACCAAAGGTTGTTTTGGTGTTACTGACTGTCTTAAAATAAATAAATAAATAAAAATTGTATTTTCTCTTCAACCCCACTTTTAGGTCCATAGGATGATCGCAAACTCTAGATCATGTCATGCTAAATCATTCATAGTAATGAAATTTCGTTTCATGATCTATCAGATACTGCCATAAGGGTTGCTAGAGTATACTAGGTGGCTACAATAAACGTGAACTGCGCAGGCGGTAAGAAATTCTGAGATAAGTCTTTGCAGCTACATTAAATTATTATGCAGCATCTTTACTGTCTATATTTAAATTAAAATATATAACGATCGAATTTATTGGAGAATATGCGAAAAAAATTAAATTTCGAGTGCAATGAAATACTTCTTCCGCCAACCTATTTAGGTCGCAATGACCGGAGGGATAAGATTAGAGAAATAAGATGCCGTACTGATACTTATATGTATTCCTTCTTTCCTCGCACTATTCGGGATTGGAATGGGCGGGTTTAGGATTGGTGCTTAGCACCCTCTGCCACCCACAATGTTTGTGATTTGCAGAGTATGAATGTAGATGTAGGTGTAGATCTCATTTTTATTATCAAACAATAAGTGAATCGAAAGTAACCTCAAATAAAACAAAAACGTTAAGTGTGAAGTAAGTAACGTTTGGCAATGGATTGTGATTGCATTCAGAAACGCGAGAATCTTTGAGTCCAGCACAGTGTGCCAAAGATTTTAAATGATGGCTTGTTAAGGCTGCGTTGGGGTAGTATTTTTGGACGTAAAAGATAAAAAATTGAGGTGATAACGCGAATCAGGTAAAAAACGTATTTTAATATACTTTATTACTTTCGCAGATTCTATAGTACGCCTACGCAAAATAAAGTATAATATTCTATAATGGAGTACTTGTGGGAACCCTAGCTGTGACACCCCAACTCACTTTTAGGAAAAGTTGTGATCAGTGATTCCGAAAAAAGACCACGTGAAAATGATAAAGGAAACTGAGTAGAAATACAGAGCATGATAGCTACGGACAACAGTGAACACGCAAGGGGTGAGCCGTCATTCGGCCCACTGTTGGTGCGGTGACGGTGCGTACCAGTATCGGTCAAGTATGGCCCAACATTTAGAGTACCTTTTTACTCAATGATGGTTAGGCACATCCATAACAACTTGATTTTTTTTTAAATGTTGGATCATGCAATTTAATTTCGCGAACATTTACATCTTAAACTAATGACTGTGACACCAGAATTTATTTTTAATTACAAACTGTTGATTTTTACGATAGTTTTAATTTTGTTCTCTCAAACTGAAGATAAGTGGCGCATGTCTGAAAGTTTTAGATCTAGGTCCTTTCTTCAAAACAATTCACTTATATAAGATATCACTAATTTTATCAGAAGCACAGTCTTAACAACTCCTGATATGAAAGGTCACAGCCCGTATTCGGTCATATTCTGAGTTACAGCCTGTGTGGTATCACTAGTCTGCCATCCGGTCTTTTCTAGGCTTTCATCTAGACGATGAAAATGAACGAGACATTCCCTGCTCGCGAGGTTTCCATTCCCAACCGCACCCCACTTGTGGAGGCAAATAACATTAGTTGAACCGACTCCGAGCCAAACAATGAGACAGAATTATGGGCAGGCAGTAAGTAACGGCATAGAGCACAGGGCATGAATCCTTTCAGAACGACAACTCTCCAGGGACGCCTCCTGCAGTATAGGCTGCTCCGCTTCGCCTGTGCGCAATATGTCTTAACTTAGGGCGGGAAGGGCTTCTACAGAACAACCCCAACTTGTACATTATGAATCTCCTTGAGTGGCTACAACACAAGGAATTTAACGATACCAACGAAATTGACTTGAAGATACATTTAACACAAAAGACTTAAAAATAAATTTCACGTAAAAAAAAAGGAGAATGTAAACAAAGGTATATTTTTGACAATTGCATCACTTTTTAAATATTGCATACTAAACGCCGCCGTAATTAAAAAAAGTTTGGGTCATTTTTGTTACCTTTAGAGAAATTATTATAAATAATGTTACATGAATCTAATTTCCTTTATAAAGATACGTGGATTGTTATTGCTTAATCGATCACTACACCACAACAGTATAATTGATTTCAATTATATACAGAACGAAATACATAGCAATGTTTCGAAAACAGTTACTGCATTGTAATACGAAATGGTTTCACGGCGATCCTAAGCTATACTGCTATAAATCTGTAAACGTGACGCGTGTCTCTGAGAGTCTGGAATTGCATTACGCAAAAACTACCGCAGTAATTTGAATGGAGTTTTCAAATTTTGACAGCTTACTGTCCAGATTAATTTCTGCGAAAATAGTTTTATGACTTACATGTACTGAAGAACAGAACAAGAAATTATAATCATTTCAAGATGTGAGAAATACGCGCCGCATAATTACAAGCGGTTGTAATCTATATCTTCAGCACTGTGAAGTGTAGAACATTATAAACTGAATACGTTAATTAACAGTAATAATCTTAAGTGATATTTAAATTTCGGAAGCTTCTTTATGCTTTAAGAGCTACAAAAGATCTGTTAACGTAGATTTTAGCTGGATAATTATTTCTCCAGTTTCCTGAAATGCAGTAAAATAAAATAAAAGGAAAACGCAAACCAAACCACTGCTTCATAGATGCATTTCAGAAAGCGTAACTAAAATGTGGATTTAGTTTAAGAAAAATATCTTTGTACCTAATGTTGATACATGTAAACGCAATAAATACCGACGAATTGGAATTTTATTTTGGTAGCAATCGAAAGCAGATATTACGTCGAGAAACACATCTTTTTATGATATAAAATTGGTTAGCAGTAATAAGTTTTGATGTTGCAGTCCTATTCGAGAATAACGCCCGCTCGCTATTGGTACCAAAATTTTTAAATTTATTTGCGTGTAAGCTGAAATGCAACTTGGCCACTGTAAAGCTAAACTGTAAGCCATAATATTTTCTGCTCTGTATTGCTCCGGGCTGCATTACAATCTAAGCACATATAAATTACCATCATGTTACCGTCCTGTGGTATCAGACCGAGAACATTAGCGTAAAATTAAGCAAACCGTTGTGTGGGGAGCGGTTTCAGTTCTGGAGGAATTGCAGTCCACATTACCACTTAGACACACAGGTCTTTAGTAAGAAATTATATTTTATTCTTAATAGTCAATGGTGCATTACAACCTTAGTTTTGTACTATGAAATTATGTTTCATTAGCTGTCACCCGCGACTTCGAACGTGGAGTTAGAATTTTATGGATAGAATCTATACTATTATAAATCTGTAAGTAAGCTGCGTGTGTCTCATTATTTGAAAGGGAACTGCGCAAAAACTACCGCAGCAATTTGGGTGGTGTTTTCAAATTTTTTGAACTAACGGTCACAATTAAAATCTGCGTAAATAGCTAATGACATATGTACCGAGGTATGGAGGGAATAATTAAATACATTTCTAGACATGGAATTATACGATAAGGTTCACACAGTAATTGAGATGTTCACTCCTTGTACAAAAAACTGAAAAAAATATCACACAACTTAACGTAGAATTCTGTTAAATATTTTGACTTCGAATATTTAGTTTTTCAGTTTTCTTGAATTCAGCAAATAAACGGAATAACTAAATCAGACGTATTAAGCGTTACTAATATTGGTGTTTAACTGGCTAAAAATGATGGGTTTGACCAAACATAAATATCTCAGAATTGTATATATTTGTCTTTTGTTATAATTTTCCGTTTTTATCAATTTGGATAAACATAATTATGCAGAATTCGTTACTGAAACCATTATATTTTAACTCTTCAATAAGAGTAACAGAATATTTACGGTAGCTGTTTTTGTGATTAATATCGATAGTAAGATACCGGGTCACCGAAATTTCAATAGTGAATAGCAATAGACAATTCGAAAATAAAGAATAAAATTTTGTGATATATCGCTTAGCGGTAGTTCTCGAGATATTGAAAGTAAAGGATCAGTTATATGTATAGCTCCTTGTGCATTTGGTGACGTTTTTAATCTGTTCCAGGCTGCAAGGTACAAAAAATGAATAAAATTTACATTGGGATACATTCAATGTATTATTGCACGTGTTTTAGTGATATACCCGAGATTTTTAGAAAAGCGATCAGTATGACTAAAAAGAAAATTAATGTTTCTGCTTATAGTTACACAAATGTCACGAAAAATTGTGAACATGTTACTAATAAGGTATTTGTTGTTTTCTTTATTGGGTTTCCAAATAAATTTCTTACTACTTTTACAAAGGCTTGCGAAGCTAATGCTCCACTCTCATGCATCGTTTTCGTAAAATTTGTATCCTTTATGAGTTTCCGGATCGTTGGCTCATCAAAAATACCAGCTTCTTTGGAAATATGCTGCAGTTATAACAGTTTCCCTAATGTTTGTCCAAATTTTTGACAAATTGTTTTATCAATTCGAGTTTTTGCTCATGATTTAGAATCTTTTGTAAACCAATTTAATTGCCTGATACGTTCTCTTCAAAATGTGACTCATTGAATAGAGCCATACCGATTTCAATTATCTGACTGAAACCTAATATATAACAGAGAGCTGTTACATAGTGTAAAATCTAGACTTTATATACAAAGTCATATTTGGAATCAGGAAACCAATTTCATATAAAAATGGTGCTCCTACATCTACATGTATCTTCTGCAATTCATAAAATTGTGGGTGGCAGAGGGTGCTCAGCACCAAAGCTAATCTCTTTGTTGTGCATTCCAATCCCGAATGGTACGAGGGAAAAAATAATTCATATAAGAATCAGTGTGGCACCTTATTTCTCTAATATTATCTTTCCTGTCATTCCGACTCAAATAGGTTGGTGGCGAGGTAGTTCACTACACTCGTAAGTGAAAGTGGGAGTACATATGTTTACCAATAGGTTTAAACGAAACGTGCGTATTCTATATACCAGAGACTCCCAGCCCAGTCTATTAATCAGTTCTGTGAAGCTTTCATAAGGACTGTAGCAAGCGGTCATGAATCGAGAGGCTCTTCTCTGTATTTTCTCTATACTATTAATCAACCCCTTACGAAACGGGACCCAAATGGCACAACAGTAGTCCAAATGTGGACGCACAAGAGATTTTTACGCTATCTCCTTTGTTTGTTCATTACAATTTTTCAAGATTCGGCCTAGGAATCGCAGCCCCGAATTAGCTCTACCTACCAACGAATTAATGTGTAAGTCCCATTTCATGTTCCTTTTTACTGTTACTCCCAAATATTTCACGGAATCGACCATATGAGTAAATGAACTGTTTACCTCGTTTTTGTCAACAACTCGGATTCTTTTTGTTAACTATGCTCTTTGTCTTACACTTTTTACAATTTAATGTAAGTTGCCACTCAGCGCACCATGCGAAAATAACATCCACATCACTCTGAATTTCTAAGCAATCGGCCAAATTCCTTACTTCCCTACAAATAACCGCATCATGAGCAAACAATCTAAAAATGCTTTTCACTTTGTCTCCGAGATCGTTTATAAAAATTAAGAAAAGAAGTGGTCCTCTTACACTTCCTTGAGGTACACCCGATGTAACATCTAGATTAGAACGTTCTCCCTCAACGACGACATATTGCTACCGACCAGTTAGAAAATCCTTTATCCTTTCACAAAGCTGATCTGATATACTGTACGCTCGAAGCTTCGCTAACAGGCGGTTGTGTGGCACAGACTCAAAGGCTTTCTGAAAATCTAAGAAAATTATATATACTTGTGAACCTGCACAATAACTTTCATTATGTCGTGTGTAAATAGGGTCAACTACTTTTGACATCATCTTTTCTTCCGAAATCCATGTTGATTTGTTGTAAGCAAATTATTTTCATCTAGAAAATACATTATGTCCGAGCATATAATATGCTCCATAACTCTACTACATACAAATGTTATACGAATGGGACGGTAGGTTCTAGGATCACTTCGATCACCTTTCTAGAAAATAAGAGTTACGTGCGCGATTTTCCGGTCGGAAGGTACTTTTCGCTCTCCTAAGGATTTACTGAATATATCAGACAGAAATGGTGCGATTCCCTCCTCGTACTCTGAAAATACCCTTAGTGGAATTCCATCTGGTCCCGGTGCTTTCCCCCATTTCAGGACCTCTAATTGTTTTATGATACCTGCAGTATCTATTCCTAATTATTCCTTCACCAAATCGACACGACGTGTGAAAAGGGAATGCTTTCCTTATTTTCATCAGTAAATGAATTTTTGAATACAGTATTTTGTACGTTAGCTTTATCGCGGTTTTCATTAACCTCGGAGCCTTCACGAATTAGTGCTGGAATATTTTCGTTGGTACAACTGACTTTTCGTACATACAACCATAATTTCTTTGGGTTTTCTGTGAGACTCTTAGAGAGAGAGTTGGAATTAAAATCGTCGAACTTCCTCTTAATTCAGCTATTGATTCTAAATCGCTTCGAGACCCCTACCTCCTTAAGAGTGCGTGATCCTCCTATATTTTGTGAGTAATCTTTTGACTTCGCGTGTGCACCACGGTGTATCACTCTCCCCCTTTATTGTCCGCTTCGGTATATGTATTTCCATACCTTCCCTGACTGTACGTATAAATCGATGCCACATCTCTTCAACGGTGTCCGTTGTTAACTTGAAGTTATGGTAATTATTCCTCAGGTAGATTCTAAAACACTCCTTTGAGGCCTTACTGACTCCGTATACAATCCGTTCTTTTCCCCTGTTTTGCTTGGTCATTAATTTGACAGTTGCAATCACCGCTTTGTGATCGCTTATTTCTATGGTCCTTGAAATGTCGTTGAATAATTGTGGCCTGTTGGTAACCAGCAAATCTAAAATATTTTCGCTACCATTATGACACCGCGTAGGTTTATTAACTCGAGATGATTATCTGACAACCAATCGAGAATTACTTCAGAAGTTGCCTTATCCCTGCTACCAGTAATGTGCTGAAAACAGCTAGCTATACTATTCACATTTTTTAAAACTATATTTATTTTCAACTCCTTGGTGATAGCTATGTCGGAATCGGGTGGACGGTACAAGGCGCCTATGATGAGCTTAGACCCACCAATATTGAGTTTAATCCATATGATTACACAGATCGTATCGACGTCTATTTCACTACATGGCAGGAATTTACTCACAGCTATAAATACCCCCCTCCTTGAGAATGTAATATATCTTTACGAAAAATATTCACGGTATCTTTAAAAGTTTCGGCGGAGCTTATTTCCGGTTTTAGCCAACTTTCTGTACCGATAATGATATCAGCTTCTGTGCTTCAAATAACGCTTTCAAGTTTCGGTTGTTTGTTACAAACGCTTCTACAGTTAATTCAGTTAAGAGAACATTTAAGTGTAGAGTTTTTTTACGTTCCTCCTACCTTCCAATGTTGCATCTGATTGGGTTGCCAGTAACTGTATTTAGTGTTTCGGGTCTTCCTCCCTCAGCCTAAAAAACCACCCAGTGCATTCCACACGGTCCCTGCCACCCGTGTAGCCGATTCACGTCTGTAGTGCACATCTGACCTATTCAGGGAAACACTACATGACTCAACCCTATGGCGAAGATCGAGAAATCAGCAGCCAATATTATCATAGAAACGTCGTTGTCTCTGGTTCAGTCCCTCAATACGGCTCTGAACCAGAGGTCGACAATCGACTCTGTCTACGATGCTACAGATGGTTAGCTCTGCCGATACCTTGCGGCCATTGGCCACAGAGTTCACCCTTTCAGCCAGCCGCTGAAAGGAAGAGAGGATAACCTCCGACCAAAGGCGACATGAGCCACAATCTGTAGTTGGCTACACCCCGTCTGGTCTATGGCATCCGGGATGGTCTGTTCCACATCTCGGATCAGGCAACCCGGAATAAAAACAGCATTTCTTGCCCGAGTAATCTGCCATTTCCATTATTATTTTTTGCTGTCATCAGTCTTTTGACCACTTTCTATCCTGTGCTAACCTCTTCATTTCTACATACCCATTACATCCCACGTCCTCAATTATCTGCTTCAAATATTCTAATCTATGTCTTTCTCTACAGTTCTTACCTTCGACTGATCCCTCCACTAACAAATTAACCAATCCAGCATGTCTCAAAATATGACCTACCAGCCTGTCTCTTCTTTCTGTAAGCTTTATCCACAAACGTCTTTTCTCACCCATCATTTCCAATACTAGTTCATTTCTTACTTTGCCTATTCACTTAATTTTCAACATTCTTCTGTAGCACCACATTTCAAATGCTTCAATTTTCTTTATTTCCGGTATTCCTAAAGTCCATGTTTCGCTACCATAAAGTGCTGTGCTCCATACAAAGAGTTTTAAAAAGTTTTTTCTAATTCCTAGATCAATATTTGAAACTAAGGGGCTCTATGAACCGCCTAACATTAGAGCTCCCAACTACCAAAATCCCCTTCTTCGTTTGCTCAGACCTAGTGGGCTGGGGAGCCGTCAACTCGCAGGATGACAACTGTGGGACTGTGTCAGCCTCCGACAATACATCATACCGATTGGACAGTCGAACAAGTTCAGCGTCTTGGCCTTTAAGCCTGTTCGACTGCCCCCGTGCGCGGCTTTGAAGTCTAGAAGCCATACGCCAGTCACCGACAGGCGACTGCAGCACAGCCTCCAGCTCTTCAGCCTGGTCGCAGGTACGACGGTCGATATGGGAGAATCTGTGAGTGGCATGGTTACATCAGGTTCCCCAATATCACATCTACTTCAACCTTTTGCGGCAACTTCCAGCTGTGTAACTTTCGCTAACACAGCTGCAAGCTGTGCGCGCAGATCAGCCACCTCAGCTTGCATCTGCAATCACAGTCCCTAGACATATTGTTTTTGAAAAACGAGAAAAAGAGATCAGAAACTCGAACTAACCTGTACTTCCTACACAATGTAAAAACTCAGAGAAAACAATAATCAAATTTTAACACCACTAAAGATAAAATACAAAACGAAAATACGCTACTGTACTCAGTGACTGCTCAACTGTCCTAATCTGTACTTCCTACAAATTGCAAACACTCAGAGATTATACTAACCAGATCTGCACGCCACTAAAGATAAAATATAAAACCAAAATACGCTACTGTACTCAGCGACTGCTCAACTGCTACTAACGTGCACTGCCCACAAAATCCTTGTTGCCTAGTAATAATTAGATGCATAAGGGACTGACAGACTATTAGGAGAATAGTTTCTGTGACTTTTTTCATAAAAACACTGTGAGGACTGCGTAACCTGAATGGATTGGCGGCATGTAATTGTGCTTTATCCTCTTTTGCTTGTTTCTAAAAATAAGAAAACATTTATGTTTGCCATCGTAAAGCAGATTTTATTTGTAGCATTCAGCTACAAGGAATTGTTTCTCCATGACAATATTTTGCACTAGAAAGAAAGTGTAAATCATTTATACAGACACCAGGGATCACGCGAGCTAAGCAGCGGAAAATGCTAGCGTATTAATAAAAGGTTCTACCAGCCGCGTCAAAATATGAAACTCCCGGGAAGCTTCCGCCATTGGTCTCCACCAACTGAATTAAACACCGAGCCATTATGCCGTGAGTCGTCCACTGCTGAACTTAGCCTATGACGTCATCTCCATTCGTTGAGCTAATTTTAAGTGCTAGAACGGACGCCACGCCTGTATCCCTGGCCACCACGCGATCTGTTCTTATTCCAATAGTCTGTCCTGAAAGCTAATGACCATGGCTAAAATTCTATTTTTTTTAAATTTATTTTTTAACTTTTAAGTGCCCTCCCTAACAATTCAGGAGGAACTCAGAGATACCAGATGAGCGTGGATTTTGGTTCCAGCACATAAAATCACCATTCAAGTTAGCGACTCTTGGGACAACGGTCGGTAGAGAATGAGGATGGAGATCGGGATTAAGGATATGAGTTAAGACCATGTCATCTTTGCATTACTGGAATATCCAGAGAGTCTTATCAAGTATCTTTTTTTAATAACTCTAAGATCAGACAGGAAAATAAATAAGGCGGCGTTTCCGGAAAATAACTACTCCGTAATTCATTAGTTTTTCAGAAAAATTATTCTATGAAGTGAAAAAATAAGTTTTCTCATCCTAAATTACGGTATAACTTCTATTACACGAGATTTAAAAGTCGTATCATAAGTCGATTTCCGCTTCTTCTTTTTTTTGTCTCCTGTGGCGGTTTACGTTATCTGCGTGCCACATGTGATGATGATTTAATGTATTGCGATAATGCATGTGGTTATGTGATTGATTGTTAAGGCCTGCAGGTTCGACATTTTCTCTAAGTAAATTCACGGTTCGCTTTAAAGTTCAAACTGGATTTATTCACAAATCACATACATATTCTACAACACCACCACCAATTAAACTTGTCCATTTGACCGTGTATAAGGCTAATCGATACTTCTCCTCTGACTGCGGGTTCTGACCACGCTTTAGTATAGCTAATTTACACACTGTGTCCTGTCTTTTAAATACTACCAGCTCGTCGTACTTCACGAAGCACTTGTTTAAACTGATTAACGGACAGCATCATATTACTTTTCTGTCTCCTCAATGCTTAAATAACGGAAGCCTGGCTCACTCTACAACTATACATGCTACGACTTTTCATCCGACTCGCATTGCTGGCAGCTTCAGACGCCATCAACAATTACTTTATTACCCTGCACGCCTCCGCGCTCAACAATGCTTCGTGGAAACGACTTAAGTTTTACAAATAATTGACTTCATTTACTTCGCAAACCATCTTATGCTTCACAAATGTTTAATTACTGTCTTTCACATCCACTGTACGATCGCCTTCCCACTCTTTCTATGCCTAGCTTAGCTAATAGTGTCACGCTCCACTCCTCTTTAGTGGATATCACTATTTTGATAAGAGCTGTCATAGCTCGCGTTATATGCAGAATTTTAAAGCAGAATAGAACTTAATAGATACTATCTACAGAAATTTCAACATATTGTGTAGATATGTTTGATTGCAGCAGTGTATCACATCGACATGATAGACATACTGATCTGGCATTAGGTAATCTATTGCCATGCTGGTTTACTACTTGTTTCTTACCTATTCCAATATTTAACCCATTTATTTCAACGACGAACCATCCAACCGTGAAATCTGTGACCTGCGTGTGACTATTTTGAAGAGGGAACCATCAAGTGTCTTCGGCGAATTCGTTACGTTAATTGTATCAATATACTCATGAACCTTTGAATTTTTAAAGTGTGGTTCCGTAAGATGTTAAAAGTATGTACGTACTTTGCACCATTGACGATGATGTTCCTTATGGGGATAAATTAATGACCCAAGTAATATAATATAGTAATATCGTAATCCCCAGACAACAGAAGATTGTTAGTGAAAAAATATGTGTGCGAGTCCGGCATCATCCACATGGCAGAACTCAGAAATAATTAAAACATTCGCCAGCAAATAACAATGTATATGTTAGACACAAAGAAAGAAAACATCCATTGAGGGAAAAAAAACAATAACGTCGCGTTGTGGCCTCTTTAAAATGGGTGTAATACGTTATCGCCTTTTGGAACTTACAAAAATAGACAGAACGCGTTGTGGGTAACTCAAAATGACCACACTACGTGAAGACGTGTCACTGAGGTTATACTTATCAGAATTAGTTTATACTTTTGTCAATTAAACATGTTCACACAGATTATATATCGATTTAGTACGACCGTCGGGATAGGGTGAGGACAAAAAGAAGCCGAAGAGGTCAGCTAACATCACGAATAATTTTCAAAATAATTTAAAAGTATGTGTTATCGCAGCACCATACTGGTTTATTTCATCCTTTAGTTCGTCAATACTGGACGCTATTAGAAGGAAGAGTTGTCAAAATACACAGTTATAACAGAAAATTACAGATTTTTAAGAGAAAAACAAGCTTACAGTTTAAGTACACAAATACGTTTCATATGAAATAATGAAATGTTAGGTTTCACGCAATCTACATCTACATCTACATCTATACTCTGCAATTCACAATTACTGTGGGTGGCAGAGGGTGCTAAGCACCAATCCTATTTTAGAGTATTCCAATCCCGAACAGAACGAGGAAAGAAAGAATACATAAATGTATCAGTACGGCTTCTTATCTCTCGAATCTTATCCCTTCTGTCATTGCGACCTAAATAGGTTGGCGGAAGAAGTATTTCGTTGCACCCGTAAATTAGAGATTTTCGCATATTCTCCAACAAATTTAAACGAAAACGACGTCGTCTGTCCGCCAAACAATCCCAGCCTAACCCACGTATCAGCTCTGTGACACTTACATAAGGACTGAAACTAGCGGTCATGAATCGAGCGGCTCTCCTCTGTACCCTCTCCAACGTGTCAATCAATCCCTTGCGATACGGATCCCAAATTGCACAACAGTATTCCAAACGCGGACGCACCAGTGTTTTGTACGTTATTTCCTTTGTATGAGCATTGCAGCTTCTCAAAATTCGACCTATAAAACGTAGTTTAGAATTACAAACGTTCATATAGTTTATTAAACACTCCTCGTTCACGGTTTTCGATACGAATTGTCTTTAATATATATACTCTGGCGGAAATTAAAAGTGCATCACCAAGACAGGAATGGTACGATTTGGTAGATACACTTAGGGTCATACCTAGAAGATACGATAAATTGAAATGGACCAGGTTAAGTTGATTACCTTTAGCTACTGTTGTCAAAAAGAAGTCCGCCTACCTTTAGCAACTATACATTTGCGGATCCTTGCTGGAATTGAAACAGTAAGTGCTCGGATGTCTTCCTGGTTATGTCTCTCTGCGCATGCATGTGCTGTGCAGTCAGTTGTTGCATAGTTTGTGTGCTGGGTAATAATGTGATCTAATGTGTCTACGCCTCACATGTTCCATTGGGGATTCATCTGGGGACCGTGTCGTCCAAATTTTGATCGTAACCTCTTGCAAGGGCTGTGTTGCGATGGTCACATAGTGGTGGGATGTCATTCTGCAGTCAGCAACAACCAACTCAGTCCTCTTGCCGAAGCTGATCGCGCCTAAACCTTGCTGCACCTGTGTGACGTACTGAAATCACAGCACGGTAAGCCGTTCCTCCACTATGCATGTGTATATACTGTCGATTATTACTTTGCCACAGACACAATCGAGACTCGTCTCTGAACTCAAATGTACGGTATTCACGTGCCCATTTGCGGTTTGCGTTACACCAGGTTAGACGACACTGGCAACTAATTCAACTTAATGGAACACGTTACATAGGGATCAGAGAGTGTAAACCAGCTTCAAGAAATTGGTTTATAATCGTCCGGGGAGTGACTCTATTTGTAACCACTGCTTGCCTGCAGTCACCCGTCTGTCAGCAACAGCTACTCACACAATTCGATGTTCTTCACGTGGTCTTCTGTATGAACCTGTGGTTGCTCTAGTGGTACTAGAACCATCTTCCAATCCTTCTGTAACGAGTCTGTATACTGACATTACACTTAAATCAATCCTTCACGACATGAGTTTTCACGATATGATGTACACAGACAATCCAATCCTCCGACCTCTCTCACATTTAGACATTTAGGTGTAGAGGGTCGTTACTCTTCAGCTTACCATACTTGGTCAAAAAGAACTTGTGGAGAAAAAAGTGTAATGCTACACAACACCGTTCACCACCTCTAAGCTATTTATATATATATATATATATAAAAGCAATTTTGTAGAATAAATAACCCATTAATTATTAGACTAATATAGGCAAAACTGTAATTTTTAATCATTTAATACTCTTCATAAATAGATACTTGGGTCCAAATTTAATTCATTTATCACAACTCCATCTGAGTGTTTTACTTTTTAATTTTTGTCGGTATATATATGATTTTTGTCGGTATATATATATATATATTGTTTACCTGATCTAAATTATTATTTAAGAACAACGTTCAACACTTTTGATCTTTAACCATGTCGCTAAGTAAAATCTTGTGTTAAATACTGTACAAAGGAGGACGTTGATGCATTATTTAATGTTCCTGAGGGTATACTCATATTTAACTTTAGATTGCGAAAATGGGATATTCAGTGTGACGATCCATTTAGTAGTAAATCACAATAATATGTATACAGGGTGTTACAAAAAGGTACGGCCAAACTTTCAGGAAACATTCCTCACACACAAACAAAGAAAATATGTTATGTGGACAAGTGTCCGGAAACGCTTACTTTCCATGTTAGATCTCATTTTATTACTTCTCTTCAAATCACATTAAACATGGAATGGAAACACACAGTAACAGAACGTACCAGCGTGACTTCAAACACTTTGTTACAGGAAATGTTCAAAATGTTCTCCGTTAGCGAGGATACATGCATCCACCCTCCGTCGCATGGAATCCCTGATGCGCTGATGCAGCCCTGGAGAATGGCAATTGGGCCAACTGGCGGTGAATCGAGGAAGTACAGTACATACTAACGAAACTAAAATGAGCTCTAACATGGAAAGTAAGCGTTTCCGGACACATGTCCACATAACATATTTTCTTTGTTTGTGTGTGAGGAATGTTTCCTGAAAGTTTGGCCGTACCTTTTCGTAACACCCTGTATATGTATAGCGTGTGGCATTGTTGGTCGAATATCGCCGTAGGGGTTAGCCGCCGCTTGACAGGGTTACGATTTGCCGATCATAATCCTAAACCGGTAATCCTACCGGGTAAAAGGATTTACAGTTGAATGTAGAATACGAACCACGTAAGTGTTCTGTCGTCCTTCACGTTGCATAGAAAACAATGCCGCAGGTGAAGGTGCGGTTAAGGATTTTAATAACAATTCTATTTATTTAAGCAACCGCTAATAAAAAATTGTCAAAACGCTGAAAAAATATGTACTGAGTTTAAAGTAACATATAAATTATTATTTTCATTTTGTTTATTTATATTCAATCTCTGTAGACGTTTTGTTATTCTCTGTGTTCAGAGATTTTTTTTTTAGGTTATGATCCTTATTTCATAAGAATTGTATTTAGTCAAACAACTACGAGGAAGTCAACTGCCAGAGCACTGCGTTCAACCCGCTTTTATCTCATTTTGAGAAGCTATTTTATTCCATGTACATGTTTTCGCTATATTCTCTTCTCCTTTTCCCCACCTTTTCCCAAATTTAGGCGTCGGCTGTCTTAGACGAGTTTCACTCATCACTGGTGTGATAAGATTTCGAGCTTATATGTTGCGGCCGCATGCCCGTGCGGAGGCTAAGCTAAAATACCTACTGCTAGGTCGTACTACATACTAATGGAGAAAGTGAAGTGTTGCCGTCTCTCTGTTTTGCGTATGATGAGTGTATTTTCACCTGATTGTGAAAAGTGTAGCATGTGAAGCGGAATTGGAGATCGACGCGGCATTTGCCACGCCGACTGAACAAAAACTGCAGTCTGGACGGACGGTACGCGTGGCATGGTCTCGTGCCCAGGCCCCTTTGTAGCTCCCCGATTCAGTGTGCCTGGCGAGTATTTCGCCATACTGTCTGTCGCTATTATAGTAAGTTCCAAGTAATAAATCGCCAGAATTCTGTCTTTTACCCGACATTTTTATCGCGCTTACAAGTTGGTGATGTAATAAAATGGCTCACCTAAAGTGGTGATACGGTAGCTACAACATTCAGTACGTCATTTAGCAGAGACATCAAATAAACCAGTTGCTCGATGTAATAATTATCTAAACAACGTCGTGAGTCCAACTGCACCTTAGTAATACATGCTCTAGTCACAGCATGGGTGTACATCTACACCGTAATTTGATAACACTACTCGCTTGTCTGTTGTGTACAATATCTCCAGAGTGTTAAACATAATGCTATCAATTTCACTATGTCACAACGCGACCTTAGCTTCGAGGAAGCATTCTCATTTTACGTAAACCTATCATATCCTCATGCTTCAGCAACGTTGACGCTCTGTGCAGGACAAAACAACAGTGTGCAAACTACTTGCCGATCACAAACGGAGCAAGATTTGTTCATGCCGGAAATCAACAAAGCGGCATGCGCAAGCCTATTGACTTTTATAAACAAATATCGGATGAGTCTTCAAAACATTGTGTAAAAGGCTTAAAATCATTGAAAATAAAAGATCAGTAAGTTTAACGTATGTATAGGAATCTACCTTAAGTCATGCTTCCATTCATATAATCATTATACCTATTATACGAAATTCCAACTGATTATAATAAAAATATCATCTTCACACTTCCAAAGAAAGCACAAGCCGATAAATGTGAGAATTATCGCACCATTAGTCTAACATCACATGCTTCAAAATTACTGACCAGAATAATATACAGAAGGATGGAAAAGGTAGTAGAAGACATAGTAGGTGAAGATCAGTTTGGGTTTAGGAAAAATCGCGGTACTAAGGGAAGCAATTCTGTCTTTAAGATTAATACTTGAAGGGCGGATCAAGAAAAACAAAGATACTTTTATGGCATTTGTTGATTTAGAAAAAGCTTTTGATAATGTTAGGTGGGACAAGATGTTCAAAATTTTAAAGAAGTCAGGTCTAAAGTATCGAGATAGAAGAATACTCTATAAACTATATAAGAATCAAGTGGCTGTAATAAAAGTAGAGAATCACGAGAGACATGCATCAGTTAAAAAGGGTGTGAGACAAGGTTGTAGTCTATCCCCGTTAATATTCAACTTGTATGTAGAAGAAGCAATGAAGAAAGTCAAAGAAAAATTTCCATGTGGCATAAGTTTTCAGGGAGAAAAAATCAGTATGCTACGATTTGCTGACGACATTGTCTTATTAGCAGAGAGGGCTGAGGATATTGAGAAGTTATTGAATGGCATGAACAAAATACTGAAGGAAGATTTTGGACTGAATATATATCAAAGTAAAACAAAAGTGATTAAATGTAGCAGAAATGATACCAGTACTAGCAGATTAAATATAAAAATAGGATCGGATGCAATAGGAGAAGTGAGTGAGTTCTGTTACTTGGGAAGCAAAATTGCAACCGATGGCCGAAGCAGGAATGATGTTAAAAGCAGAATAGCACTAGCAAAAAGAGCCTTCATGAAAAAGAGAAACCTTTTAGTTTCAAATATTGATCTAGGAATTAGAAAGAACTTCTTAAAACTCTATGTGTGGAGCACAGCACTTTATGGTAGCGATACATGGACTTTAGGAATACCGGAAAGAAAGAAACTTGAAGCATTTGAAATGTGGTGCTACAGAAGAATGCTGAAAATTAGGTGGACAGACAAAGTAAAGTTGAAATGATGGGTGAGAAAAGAAGTTTATGGAAGAAGCTTACAGGAAGAAGAGACAGGCTGGTAGGTCATATTTTGAGACATGCTGGATTGGGTAATTTGTTAGTGGAGGGAACAGTTGAAGGTAAGAACTGTAGAGGAAGACAGAGATTAGAATATATGAAGCAGATAATTGAGGACGTGGGTTGTAAGCACAGGATAGGAAGGGATGGAGGATTGCATCAAACCAGTCTAAAGACTGACGACAGCAAAATAAAAACGAAACCTGTTCCCAGCTAAGTACCAACTGCGTGAAGTGGATAAGCTGTAGTGCTCTGGCTCCGCATTCGGGAGAAAGCTGGTTCGTATCCCCATTCGTCTAATAAGATTTAGGTTTTCCATGGTTTCTCCAAATCACTCTAGGCAAATGTTGGGATGGTTCCTTCAGAAATGACATGGTCGAATTCCTTCACGTTCCTATAGATATAATTACCTCGATGTTGATGAAATGAAAGGGCTTAAACAAAAAAAATTTTGGTACCTTGGTAAGAAAACGCCAAGAAATTTGTTAGAATAAATGATTTACCTACCCTTCCTACCGATGTTTATTTATGAAAGCAGACGATGTTCTCTCTTTTTAGCTGGCAGTGTATTCGTTGTGTACGATCCATTTCATTGCAAAAATCGTTCTAGCAGCTGCCATCAACCAGAGCATTTAGTCCGAAATTGATGGAAATGAGGTGGTGTGCACTACGATTAACACCGTGGATAATCAATGACGTCGGCGAAATTTCTGGAGTCCTTACACGCAGTTGAACTCCTAGTATGTCGAATCAGATTTAGATTATACGTTTCGGTTATGCTTATCTGACTCCAGATAATTTTAGTGTAAATGACTTTGGCGAGTTTTACATTTTTTCCTCCAGGGTTGTCAAGCCGAAAATTTTCATGTTTCTGTTCCCGGTTGAACAGCTGTAAACAATAACTCGTAGTCTTCCGCAGCCGTCTTTTTTATAATAATACCGCGGTTTTTGTGCTGAGAAACATGTAAACAATAGCTACCCTATCGAGTGAGTGGGAGGACGTGGATTCAATTTCCTGTTCGGCTTTCTAGGCTAATTCCGGGATGGTCTCTTCGAAAGACCTATTCGAATTGCTTCCTTGCCATCATTCTTCTTCGTGCTCTAATGATCTCGACACGTCGACGAGTCGTGTAGTGCTAATAATAAGGACTACGACCATAATGAAGCGTATTTATAATGGCTAAGCTGCAAAGCAAAGCGTAAATCATAAAATAACTCATATAATTTTAAAAAATTATCCATTTTTCTACAACCAGATTAATAATTTAATTAGGTGATTAGTATAACACAAGTTACTGCATCTTAGAGTTGATAGCAAGCCATGGGTGAAGCAACGAATTTTTTTTTTTTTTTTTTTTTGTTTTTTTTTTTTTGTTTTGGTACGAGAATCTTACGTTTCGTTTGGCTAACAAAAATTAGTTTGAATAGATACATAACCGGCGTGGTAATATCATGAAATTCTCATGAGTTCCCATCCGGCTGGAGTCATGGAAAACAACGTTTCGACAGCTTCTCTGCTACTTTCATCAGTAAACTTGTCATTAGCGGATGCTGTGCTACACCTAATGAAAACAGCAGAAGCATCTTTCGAAATGTTGTGTTTGCACTATTCCACACTACTGGACACACGTGAAGACTATACAGAAATATGAGGTATGTCATACTGTTATAACAATACGTATTTTTCAAATTCACAACCACTTTCAAAAATGGTTCATGTTCCTAGATATTGTTGAATCACCGGCAACCATACATTAATCATCGTAATTATAATGAAATTGCTCAGATTGTGGACTTAGTAACTACGCAACTGGATTTGTGTTGGCGTGTGTGTCGGAATCGAGTATACCATCACGGAACTTCTGTTTACACAACGGGTGATTTTACATGCGAACCACCTGAGTGTCTCCATGCATCTTTGTAACGGAATGTTTGCTTTGATTCGCAAGAACTCTCAAACGCAATTCTGTTGCCCCCCCCCCCTCCCCCCTACAACCTCCATCCTTAAAGATATTCAGGCAGTGTTTCTTCGTATTGTCCGTGTACTAATGCAAGAAAGAAAAAACATTTGCTCGAAACCACAAGGTACAGTCGGGGACAGAATTAGTGAGACCCCTCGCCTTTCGATTATGCTTCGTTCTAGACACGACTACCTCATGGGACAGCATAACTGGTAGGTGGTACACTAAATTCATGATAAAATAGACCTCTCATATCCAGCACTTTACCCAAGACTAAAAAAATGAGCCTGCGCGCGAAAGACTCGCAAACGCTCTGAGGCAAAGTTCGGAGTTATACAGTAAAAATAATCACAAGAATCACCATTTCAGTCATAATAATTATTGAAATAATGAAACTCATTGATTATAGAGCAAAGATACCGCTTTTTTCGTAATTTTGATAGCAATTGTGTATTTTTCTTTCTTTCCAATAAACAGTTGACAATTCGATAGCAAACGAAATTACACGATAAATACAGGAAAAAATCGCTAAATCACGCATGTATAAAAGTGTGTTAAACCACTAAGAGAGTTTGAATCAACTTATTCACACTTTCTAGCGCGGCAGCGTTATAGACACACAGAGTTTAAGCGTAAGTAGAAAGTGCATTACGAAATTACTCAAATGGTGAACTAAGTCACGAAATATAAATTAACTATTTCTACATGCTTAACTTGATCGCAGTAGTTTCAGTAGTAATAATAATAAATTAATAACTGTTAATTCGTCTGCAATGTGAATAAGCGGTTTCAGATTTTAAAGGTGAAGCAATGGAAGTAGGAAACATCTCATATCTCCCTTTGTTTCTAACACTGATACTTCTACAAAGTTTGGTGTGGAGTATTACTTCTTGCCTTTCAATCCAGATGGATTAGAAATAATAATCTTGCCTGGCATTCGGTAGGACATGGATTCAAACCCTGTAGGATATCCAATTCCAGTTTTTCGTGGTTTCAGTAACTCTCTCCAGCTGAACTCTGGAAAAGCTCCTTCAAAAAGCCGTGGGCGAAATTCTTTTCCGATCCTAGTTTCCAATACTCTCAGGATTCAAATCACATTGGCTTCGAAAGAGAACAAGAAGAAGAAAAATAACGGAATGTGGTGGGTTAGTGGTAACACTCTGAGGTGGCTTCTGGGAGGACGTGGGTTTGAATCCCCGTCCGGTCATTCAGTTTTTGGTTTTCGATGGTTTCCCCAAATCAGGCGAATGCAGGGTCGAATACCATGGTCGAATTTCTTCTTGTTGCTTACCCCCAAGTCCTTACCGGCATCTAAATACCTCGACGTCAACAAGACATAAAGCCATAAGCAAAAAATAAACAAATATACAAAGCTTAAAAATCTCACCAAATTACTGTCAGTTAAAGGCAACAGCTATTGATACTTCTCCAAATCATATTATTTATTAGTAAATTCAAGAAATTGTTTTATCAATGTAAAGGAAGATATGGAAGTAAAGCTATCAAAATACAAATAAAAGTTGAAGCTCCGAAATAATATGAGGTGGAAACCCAATATTAAGAAATCTAAATTTGACATCGTGTGTGAATTTGACCCAACGTACTGAGGTATCTTATTTTAAAAATAAAACCACCAGCAGAGACTCTGACAGGCATTATGCCGAAAATGAATAAAAAGGCCTCATATGAAATATTTTGCAGTTACGAGGTCAAGGAGAAAGGATGAATCTCATGTAACTCAACGCTTTATTCATAATTATGTATTAGTCATTACAATTTTTTTTTTTTTTTTTAGAAAATTACACTTTGTGCATTACTACTTCAAAATGCTCTCAAAGCATCTTGAAAATGTTCTACCTCGTGCCATTTCCATGACGGAATTAATTAATTAATATTGTGTATTGATCGTACTTTTAATTATTTTGTTTAAAGAAAAGGTCTAAGCATACATTACGGGAAATTTATCTGGATCGATCTTTAGATTTAAATAGTGAAAGAATGTGTAAACGTGATTGCAATCACGATGGCTAACACAGATGTTAAATCCAAGGTGCCTCAGACATTTCCGGGAGCGATTTTCCTCATCCTAATTTACCTGCTCTGTATTTATCCTCGAACGTTGTATCTGACACAGCTCAAGAGAGCAAATCATTATGGAAGAATAGAACCCTATATACGTGACGAATAATCGTTATAATATATAATTTTGCCATAGTTGTTATCGAAGACGCGGAAATGTTCGATTCACTACAGATTTCAGATCTTAATCACATATAGTCGGATGTTCCACAAAGCAACTTCAGGCGCCTATTAGTTTTCAGATAGATACGTTTAATCTTTTATGAATCCACAATATTCCACTTAGAAATCATCAATTTCCTTCAATACACACACATATGGATTTACAAATTTCAGCTGCATATGAAGTTTGCACACATCGCTAATTGTTTGACTAACTAGAAGAAATCTTTTCTCACTGCCGTCTTTCCTCGAATAAAATTTCATGGTGAGAATAATTGTGAAGCAATTCCCTGTTCGGGTATCCAGATTTCAGATTTCCATGCATTCACAAAATCAATTTAAACGAACGCTGGCACGGTTCCTTCAAGGCAATGACTAAATTCATCCCATTTCTGTCTCCAATCCACATCCATCTCTAATGACATAGACGTAAACGAGGCGAAAGCCTAAAGCACAAAAAAGAGGAAAGTAACCGAAGAACTAATGAGTGGTTGTCAGAGAAGAAATTAAAATTCCTCAGTAGCATCTGTCAGATGCAAAAGCTAAAATTGAAAATGAATTTAGTGTACCACCTACCAGTTATGCTGTCCCATGAGGTAGTCGTGTCTAGAACGAAGCATAATCGAAAGGCGAGGGGTCTCGCTAATTCTGTCCCCGACTGTACAAGCGAAACTTATTATGTAGCATTAATTAGCAACAGACGATGTATATATTTAACGACACAAGAATGTTCTTCATAAAACAAATTAATTACTGTCCATGCAAGAAAACCACATGCAAAGAAACAATATTTGGCTCTTTTCGCATAGATGAAACGTGATCCGTAAACAACAGGAAAAAGTTTTCCGTAAAGAATAATTATTACTTAAGAATGCATGTAGTGAAAAAAATATGAGTATAATAACAGATTACTAATGCTGTATTTAAAAAATTAAAAGTGAATTATTTTCCTTGTAATCCATGTGTTTCTATGCATAGACGCCAAATAAAAGCTTCTCGGTAACTCGTGTCATTCATCTTCGTTACATAGCTAAATAAATTACGATTCCCCACTTAATGTGTCAAAAGTTATTTCACTTGAATAAATTTAACAGTATTTATAAGTATCGTTTAGATTGTTTATTTTTAGAAGACAATCCTTATTAGCGGCTTTCTTCGTATTCTGGTGTAACTGGAAAGATTTTCCTTTTTGCTCTTGCTTACTTCATTGCAAAGCTGGTTTACTGGGGGCAGAGCTTCCCGCCAGTCCTGATATAACTGGTTCAGAAAATCTGCCCTTGGAATACATCTGTAAATAACTTACAGGCGTCCGAGCGTTGGCAGTTACCGTGGGGAATGTTTTCACCTCCGTGGCAACGTTAGGGAAAATGAGCTGGAGTTGTTTCCTGTTGCCATTCCCAGTGTGACAGAGTTCGTGTTATTCTACGTTTGGGTGACTGCTATAATGTGCCGGAAAAGTGCTGATGAAAATTTCTTCCACTTACATGGAAATGTAAACATCTCGCTAGCTGAACATCTCAGCAACATACACATTGCAGAACAGTTACCACCCATCAAAATTCAGCAAGCTTCGTCCAATGCTTCAGAGTGTTATAGTAACAATTATTTTTTCACCATCACAAAGAATGTCCCAGTAGGAGAATGATTAGAGAATCGGACCACCTAGCCATGAAGATATTCCGCTCGCCCAAGTGGTGTCATAGTTTACTGATGTGAGTGGAGACTTTTTCAACGTATTAATGCAACAAAATCCTCTCGGGTGTCCAGCCGGGTAGTGGTGTAATAACACGACGTTTCAACAGCTGGGTCTGCTGTCTTCATCAGGTATCTTGTAGGTGTCGCAAACTAACTGTCACTGCCTCGACAGACAGTGGGCTTGCGACAGCTACAAGATACCTGATGAAGACAGCAGACCCAGCTGTTGAAACGTCGTGTTATTACAAAACCATCCGGCTGGACACCAGAAAGAATTTTGTTGCACAGTTTATTGATCTTTGCATGCAACAAATTCAGATAGGCCAACGGGAAGAGTTGGCGGTAAATTTGGTCACAAACACCATTCGCAAGCGATTCGTATGAGCCAATGAGAGGCCATTCACGTCAATGGAATATCTCCACGGCTGGTTCAAAGAGCAAGTGGCCTAGAGCTCTCATGATTGTCCTTCTTGTCCCAACTCTTCCTTCTAGTTAAAACTCAATCTAATGCGTCTTGGAGGCAGTATTGTGAGATTCTGGAGGACCTGTCATGACTCCATCATTTTTTATTTTTTTTAATGGCATTCGGCTACTGGGCCATACAGTCAGCTCAATGTGATTTGTTGCTATCAACTATTGACACAAGGACACTACAAGACGGACAAGACATTCACAGACACAACACTAAACACCCATGCCCTCGGCCGGACTCGAAACGGCGACCTGCGGTACGCGGAGCTAGCTCTCTAGCCCCTACGCTACCGAGGCCGGCGAATCCATCATTCTGTAGGAGGAAGTATGCTGGTGGCAGTATTGTCACTTGGTGACTGAGTCGTTGTGGCAGGAGCTGCTCGCCGCCGTGGTCACCTCGACGCCGCAGGCCGGCTCGTGGTCGGTGGCGGAGCTGCCGCCGCTGCTGCGCCGGCTGTACCTGTACAGCGTGCCGGGGCTGCTCGTGCTGTGCCTGGTGTCGTTCTCTCTGAACCTGCGCATCCTGGTTGCAGGAGCCGCTCGCCGCCGTGGCCACCTCGACGCCGCCGGCCGGCTCGTGGTCGGTAGCGGAGCTGCCGCCGCTGCTGCGCCGGCTGTACCTGTACAGCGTGCCGGGGCTGCTCGTGCTGTGCCTGGTGTCGTTCTCGCTGAACCTGCGCATCCTGGTGGCCGCGCGCTGGGTGCGGCGCCCGCTCAGCCCCACGCTCACCATCAGCCTCAGCCTGGCCGGCGCCGACGCCTTCTCCTCCTCCATGCTCGCCCTCGGACTCGCGCTCAACAGCCTCTGGGAGGCCGCTACACTCCAGGAGGTACCGCCAGCCAAATCTCCTCTTGCACTGCACTTTCAGCCAGTCCCTTCTCTCCGACACATTGGTCGAAGAATTTGGAATAGTGCATAGAAGGTAAAAGATGACCATGACCACAAGCTGGCACTCGATTTCATACATAGGGGAATGGGAAAATTTTCTTTTGTGGTTAAGGGTGTCATGGTGTCAGGGACCAGGGGCGTAGCTACTATGGGGCTAGGCGGTGCAATGCACCGGGGCCCCTACACTCAGGGGGCCCCCAAGCATTCCTCTGGGGGCCCCCAAGTGCAGTTCAGAGGCCCACGAGCCTTCATGGCAAATTGGCGTTTTTTTTTAGTTCTACAGTCGTTTAAGGGGGCCTCTGACACACAGAAAACCCCTCACTAAGGGTCCTCTCACAGCTCAGGGGGGCCCCAACCGCTGCTCAGGGGGCCCCTAAGCACAACTCAAGGGCCCCATCCTCAGCTCAGGAGGTCCTTACCAGCAACACAAAGCAAAAAAAAGGTCGCCCATCTGGCCTGAGGGCCAAAATAATTTTTTTTGCACCGGGCCCCTTGTTGACCTAGCTACGCCACTGTCAGGGACTGCAGAAAATTACTAAGTAAAGTGATGAATAGTTCAAAAATTAAAATTCTTAAATCGCAACAGAAGATGGGTGAATAATTTAACACTCAAATTATATAAGATAATAAAAAGGGGGTACTTGGATGAATAGCAGGATTTCCACAGGAGCGTGTGCTCCATCGCAATTAAATTAATATTAATAGTAATGTCGGGAAATCTTTCGTTACAAGACTATTCCTACAGTTCTAGAAACATTGATGATTAAAAGATTGCAGTTAATTAATTTGACTAAAGATTTACAGATTTTTGACAGGTGGCCAGGTAATTTATAACTTTAACCAAAGCTTCTCAGTGATAAGTAGTTGCTGCAATAACAACGCCGTCATGTTTTGCTTGACTTTTCACTCTGCGAAATACTCATGAGAACATACAGGAACAAGGTATTCATACAGAGATTTTCAGCTCATTACTAATACAGATTACACAGTGACCTGTTAGCACCGATCCAAGCAAACGTGTCTGCTCGCAATCTCGGCAGCTTCAATACGCACTGCAGAAAATTCTCGATATAATAAAAACGGCCGACAGTACTTTATTTAGCGCTGAAAATCTCTCCAACAATAGAAATTGTACAATGTAAATAATTCTATACAAAATTACTTATAACCATGAAGAGGCATTATTAAATAAGGTAGGAAATATTTACATGCCTTCTATCAACTGACCAAATTAAACATTTTCAAACAGTCAAACATCACTCATAAAACACTATGGCTTACACAACACTTTTAATTACAGTATTTTCATTAAAATATCAGATATTTTACTACTTTTAACTGGGTTAAAATTCATTTAAACCATTTTCATACATAAAATAATGTACATTGAAAGGAAAAACATACAAATGAGCTAATTAATTTAAACCATTGAAATTACTGAGAAGCTGCTATCTTTACAGAAAAGTCCAATATTTTATCTGTTATCCTCTCAATTCCCATTCTCTTCAAATGCCAAAGTGATTGAAACCTGTTCTTTTAATCTCTATTATAGTGATTCCCCATTTGCTATTTTTGTCGTTTATCTCTTTCTCTGTTCTTGCTACTAGTAACAAGATAGTTTAAAATACAATTCCATAAACAGATTTAATTAACTAAAATCCTACTGTTACCGTTTATAATAGGTTATTCGCCAAGCTGATTACGTTTCGATAGTTTCTTCTTGAATCCTCAAATTAACTGAATGCAACTTCGAATAAAATTTTATTGAATAAAGATAATTTTTCCTGCTGTTTCAAGAAATTCTACTACATCAAGACTTCTCACCAAATATTTTCCAAAACACAGTGAAATACAAATTTTACTACGTAGGAGTCCTTATGAAACTGAAAATTAACCTAGAACTTATTACAAGTTACCGAAACTCACTGTGGTTCGACGAACTGTTAACAGTGTTCTGTAAACGCTTAACATAAAACACGTTGGAGAACATCGACAACGTATCAAATAGAAATTAATCAGAACGACATTATTATTTTTCTTATTAACAATGTAGCAAATATTGATCATAATTATTAAAATATTGTAATTATTTTAATCTTTCCTGTCGATTATTTCAGAAATATTTTAAATAAATAATCTACTGCAATTAATACTACATGTCATATGAGAAAGAAAGAAGAACTGAATGGAACACTTGTTAAGAGAGGATTGTTTGTTAACATACTGTAGCGTCCAGAGCGGTTAGAATGTACTGTACATAAAGCGAGTTCGTCCGCAACCGACTGCTCACAGATATGTTTCAGCCAACACATGTATTGCTTTGGTGAAGAAGAGGCGGGTTTAATTGCTTCGTAAGTCAATCTAAACTGCAGAAGCGAGGTAGTATACCCAGCACTTGCTACACTGAGACAAACATACTAGGTAAAAGGTAAGCAACTTTTCTCATAGCTAGTGCCGCCTCAACAATTGGCTACTTAATGGGCAAATCATATAATTAAATTCTATATTTAATACTTAATGAAATTACAAGGTTTATATGAAAGGAGGACACTCATTTCTATCAAAATCTATTATATCACTTGATATAAACATACGAACATATAATATCACACACCATAATTGAAATCATTGATGACACGACACATAACCTTTCGTTCATTATAAAAACATATAGCCTTACCCTGCTCTATTTATTACAACACCAATCCCTTGAAATGAGTGACTGAAGGTATTAGTAAAAGTCTTTAGCCCAAGAATAATTTCGAATAACAGACGGTGTGTGCTTTCTTAATATTGAAGAGATGTTTACCGAGTTGAAAATGGTGGGAAACTGATTGAGAAATGTGCTCCTGAGCCTCATCTGCTAAGACACGTGGTGGTGGAGATGGGTATCTCTAATCGGCTACGGACTTCACATAGTGTTACCTTAGTGTTTCGTTAGAGGCGAAGTGGGGACTAGAAATCATGCGCTCACCGTTGCTTGAAATGGAAACTGTCACTTAGGTAATTCCCATTCTACGAAAGAGAAATCTCTAGCGTTTCAGCTTTCGACATTGAAACAGCGCGTGACATTACAACCTGCTCTCTGAATACAAGATGCGTGTTCCTGTACTGTTAGTTGTATCTGGACTATGCTCGCCTTGGCTCGCAATACGTAGTCTTCAATAACTGTTCCTTTTCCGTTCATCTACTAGTAATCTATAATCGGCAGATTGCTACGATACTTCTTAAAAGGACCAGTCTGTGTGAGGAAAGTGAGAGGATTGGAGGTATACGATCATAGATGATATAAAGAGAAACGGCAATTACCTGGACCTGAAGAGGTGACCAGATGACAGGAGTGCGTGGAGAGCTGTCTTAGGGCAGAACACTGATGATGATGGCTGTAGATAATGAAAAACCAAGTGGAATATGATATCGCGATTTATTTTTACCCCGTTCTTAACATTATTTAGATATAATTTATATCTGTAGAAAGGTTATTACAACTATCATCCGATAACCACTGCTCAGAATCTTCATTTACAATTCCTGTACTCTTTTCCCTTTCCTTTGTGATCCATGTATTCTGAAACCTTATGTCAATACTAGGAACAAAACCGTAACCATGTTTTGTATTTGTTCACGGATCTATGATGATTCCCAACAGGCAGCAAATTTCAGGAAGGTAAATTTTCAATTTTCTCAAGGTTGCCCTCGGGACGTAATAAATGCCAGTGGAACATTTGGAGCCACATAATTGAGGTTTTCGGAAGATTATCCGTGGAACAAACACATCCTTACCCCAGGCAGATCTACAGACCGCTTTGACCATAATTAGACAAAAAGTGCGTCTTTAGAGACAAATATGTCTTGAGTTTAATGATTGTCAGTCCTCGGTGGGAACAAAAATTGTATTGCAAAAAGTACAAAAATTAGGCTTAAAATATTAAAGAGTGACAGAAACACCGTGGCTGTAATTCAATATAAATACATATTATGGTAGAGCAGCAGAAAATATTTATTAAAGAGAATTTCATTAAATTTATGTAGTGTGCCACATCCCCATAAGAGACCTCTAAGGCAATTGAAAAATACATACACACTAAATTAAGCGGATATTCTCTGTGACTTCTGACAGTCAGAATGGTTTAGTTATTTCAGTCTTGGAAATCGTACAAATTCACTTTTCATTCGATATTAAATTCAAAATCCGAAGAAAACTAAATAGAAATGTTACACACTAATCTGGATATACTGCAGTCTTAACAGCGGCAGGTGTGTTCATAAAGTAATACAAGTGATTTTATTGTAAAGTGACTGTACGTCACCGTAGACCACTTAGGCTAGGGGTTAGGAGTGGAGGGACACTTGGCTTCACAATGCGCACAAGGTAAGTCTGCGTCGAGCAGTGGTTGCGTCAGCATCGTTCATTTTTCGAACCGTGTCTCAAAGACAGCATTACGACGCGCGATGGAACAAACAATTCTACAACGGAATTCGATAAATTTTTGCGCCAAACTAATAAACTGATGTAGCAAGCCTTGGGGGATTCTATTCTATCTTCTCCGCAAGTTTCAAGTTGGTTGAACATGTTTAAGAAGGGCCGGGGAGAGGTGACCGACAACACTCGCTTCGAACAGCCATCAACCAGCCACACGAAAATGTGACTCGCGTGCGTGATTTGTTAAAATCTGGCCGTCGAACGAGTGTTAGGATGATTGCACTGACACCGAAATTTACAATAGTCTCTTTGCACACCATCATCGCAGATGATCTCGGCATGTGAAATGTGTGACACCAAGTTTGTCCCCAAGGCGTTGACAAACGAGCAAATGAACATTCATGAATTAACTTTTGAAAGATTTCAAATTAAACCTGACTTTTTGAACGATGTTACTACCTGGGATGAAACATCGGCATTTGAGTAACATCCGGTTACAAAGCGATAGAAGGCCGAATGGCACACCAAAGCGCCATCCAAACAGAAGAAGGCAAAGATGAGCATTTCAAAAGTGAAAGCAATGCTGGCTGTCGATCTTTTTCTCCGCTAATGGTGAGGCCCACAAGGAGCAGGAGAAAGACACTGACAACGCTGGTTGCTAGGTGATGATCTCGAAACATCGAGAAGAAAGGTTTCTCCACTTGCGACAGAAGGCGCTCCATCTTGACAACGCTCCCAGCCACATGGCTCAGCGAGACGCTCAAGCGAAGCACAACTCGGCAATGCTGCTGCAGTACCCTTACAGATCCGACTAGGTTCCGTCAGACTTCTTTTGTTTCCGAGGACTCAGATCGTCCTCAGATAAAACTGCTAGACAACATAGAGGTGATCCAAACCACCATGATGACCGCTTGGAATGAGGTTTCCGTCGAGACCTTCCAGGAACGTAACATGTCTGTGAAAATCACTGGAACAGAAGTGTAGGTTCCCGAGAGGAGTACTTCGAGGATGTCTAAACGTTTGCAACTCTTCTATCTTGAATAAATGTTTTTCAAGATGACACTTGAATTACTTTGTGAACACACCTTGATACACTGTTTGTTAATTAACTAATTCGTCCTGTCATCAATTAATGATGATTTTCTTTACTTACTTCGTCCTCCAATTAACAGTTCACTGACATTGGTCACCAAATTGTTTTACCTTCCCCCAAAGGTTGAATAACTACTTCTTTTGAATGGATTAAATAGTTCCCAGAAATGATAACAGCAACTAATCACTTTTCATCCCATTATTTCTCCGTGAAATCCATATGACACTACACTTGAATAAGGCAATGGACTCGTCCAAAGATACTAAGGCGCAAATACACACAATCTACATAGTTTCTCTCCATAAAACAATATACTAAAATTCACAATCAAACGAACAATATACTTGCTATTCATAATCTATATAGATAAAGATGAATTTATGTATGTTTGTTTGTTGGTTTGTTTGTTCTTCATACAAATCCAAAGTTTTCATACGATTTCGATGAAAGTTTGCACACGTATCCTTTGAAACAAGGAGAAAAGTACTATCTACATTTGCTTAAAAACATTCTGTATAAATAATATATGTTATCTTATAATTTCTAAAAATTACTGAATGGTGATAGACAGACACGTAGAATGTGTAGGTCTCTATACTATCTTTCAATATAGTGGTGATAGACAGACGCGTAGGATGTGTAGGTCTCTGTACTATCTTTCCATATACCGGTCTGGTAGCTCAGTGCTTAAAGCGCTTGCTTACTGCTGTTTGGATCGTGGTCTCCGATTCAAATCTCCGTGCAGGCAAAGATTTTTCAAATTGTTTTTGATCGTAAGAGTCACACCTGTGCCGTCGGTTATTCGGATTGAATGTTAAACCGTAGATATTACAAAGTTAGGGGTGCAATGCGAGGCAAATCGTAGGTAGTCTTGCAATGCTGTAGGTGTACACTTTTTTACATTATAATGATCCCTCAGGGGTCGTTCTCAGTCAGTGTGTGTGTGTGTGTCTGTGTGTGTGTGTGTGTGTGTGTGATCTGCAGTAATAATACTATAAATGCGGAAGTATCTGTCTTTTTGTTACATTTCGACGACTAAATGGTTATATCGATATTGATGGAATTTGAGAAGAAAGTCTGTAGGAAGGGCACAGGACATTTTTTCCGGTATGATTAACAGTTGTAGTCACGAAATGTTGAGACCTTATCGAATGGTGACAGAAATATGTTGAAAATTGATTCTCTTCAAGAGACAGGTTCGACAGTAAAATGGTATAGTGAAAGCTTTCCTGTCATATTATGCCGACTTGGTATTGTTTGGGACCAATCCTTATTTACCAACAACTTTCTATATTCAATTCTGGCAAAGAAATTTTTTATCCACGCTTACGATATCGTGGGTATCAGCTAGTTCTCAAAATAAAATTTCATAAAAAGATTGGGTCTGAGGGCTGTTATAACGTGTCTGTATGCAGGTGCACGGCTGCGTGCTGCTGGCGGTGGAGGCGCTGCGCCTGGCAGGTATCATCGCGGCGGTGCTGCACCTGCTGGCGCTCGCTGCCAACCACTACGTGGGCATCCTGCTGCCGCTGCGCTACCCTGCCATCGTCACGGGCCGCCTCACAGCAGGTAGCATCACGCTGCTCTGGCTGCTCCCCATCGCGTTCTTCTTTGGATATTTCTCGCTCGTGCCTGGACAGGGCTTCCAGCGGCCAGACTGCGAAGCCGAGTAAGCATTTCTGAAGCAGCTCAGTGCCATGTTCTATAGAAGAAATTTTTCCACACATAACACTGTAATGACACCTTTACCCGCCAGTATATTTCGATGGGCTGAGGTGCCGTACACTGCATCAGGGAAGTACAATGGACCGGGCACGAGCCCAGCTTCATGTACCGACCGTCCTGTATGTGGTTTTAAGCGGTTTTCCACAACCGTCAAGGCTACCGTGCGACGGTCCCCAATCTCCACCATATAAACCTCACATTTCACCACAAAAAAAAATGATAAATTTATCACACCCGGAACACGATTACACGTTTCATAGATAGATAGCAATACTTCACTTGCCCCATTAACAACTTAGTATATTCTGGCAGTAGGTATAAAATGCTTGGTACTAGCAACGGCTTGTTACAAATTTAACCATGCCAACTATTAGTAAAGCTCGTGTAAGCCAACCAACCCAAAAAATTTGCCAAATAGTGGTAGTGAAGAAGAAGGAGACTATAATGACACTTTAGCGGAATTCAATTAACGGTTGAAATTACCTTTAATATCATCATAACAATAAATACTGGAAAAATTATATTAGAATATTTAGGCCTTTAATAAATGAATCTTAACTATCTTCATTCCAATTCAAAAGAAAAATGAATGATTATTCAACAAACTAAAGAACGAATTCAAATTAAATATCGCAGAACAGTTAGTAAGTTGAATCATTTCTTGCTGTGACAAATGACTGCTAACGTTTCTAATCTTGAGGATCATTTGCTGGGTAAATAATGTTTACTAACTGAAACAACATGATTGTCGTTTTCATAGTATGACGATTCTCGGTATTACCATGACGGATTCGAGCAGCACTTCACAGCTACGAATAAAGTTATCACATTTTAATAGTAATGGTCCGATTTAGGGGAGGGTATCTGATATACTTATTAAATTAAGAAGTTGTGCTGACAAGTCTATCAGATTGTAGATCATTTGGGGGTTCAATAAGATGTTAAATAGTCACGAAATCTGACACCAGGGCAGCCATTTGATGTCGCAGTCCTTCGTGACTGCGATACTATTGATTTTACATTGATCTAAATATATTGTGCAGACGTTTACCTGAGAAAATTCATAACTATAAATGCTATAACATTTACAACCTAAACAACATTAGGAAACTCAACCTATCCTTCAAGAAATTGCAAGCACCTTGAAATAAATTAAAGAACTACCTTCAACACTAAATATATCGCATATGAATTATTTATATTATTTTTAATAGCTAAACAATATGACGTAATCTAGAACGTCATATCTAGAATTTTCTTGAATGTACATTCAATAACATTCTAGCACACTCTAAAACATTCATTTTTTTCTACCATTAACGAAGTATTTGCAAAACAAATTGAATAGTTTCAAATGTAAATTTTATATAAGTATGATGATGGAGGAGAGTGGGTGTTTTTTTTTTTTTTTTTTTTGTTAATCTAATGTAGACCGTGTTTTTCTCTTTGTTTAAAGTATACATGTGTAAAGTTCCCTAAGAATCGGATAAAAACTGTACCTTTGTATAAAGAATATTCGAAAAAATTAAATGGGGTAAAGGGTTGGGTTTTTGTAAACCAAACATACACGGTACTTTTTTTTTTTTAATATACGTTTGCAAAGTTCTGTTATGTATTGGATAAAAACGGTGGGTATGCATAATAAACTTTGATCCAAATTAAAGGGTGGAAAGATGGAGATTGATTGGGTTATTCTAAACCAAATATTGGCAGTATTTTTCTGATTGTTTTAAAGTATATGTGTACAAAGTTCTAAGGGCTATCTACCACCACAACCGTGAGTGGGTGACAGTGGGTGATCATGGAGAGAAGTATGTCGTTATGTACACATACTTGCTTTATATACATGTATACTGATACTGATTTGATTTTAAAAATCTAACATACACGAGTAATTATCCGCAATATTTCGCTACATTAGGTAGGAAAAAAATGTACGTTCGGTCAGGCTCACAAGTTTGTGAATTCTGGTAACTTCATCAATTAATATTTTCAAACGCATGATACAAAATTGACAAATCAACTCCAGCATTACTTTATATGAACGACGTACTGAGTGACTGCTTAATTAACTAGACCCACTCTAGTTTATAAACTACGGAAAACATGAAGCATTTAAGTTAAGGAAATGAAACTATACAAGAACTGGTTTATACAAACTGAATAAATTAAAATAACATTCGACAAATGACTAAATATGTGTAACTGTTTCCCAAGTACCACGAGGCTGTGGCAGGAAGACAATCTTACTTTGCCTAACTGCCAATGGGACAGACATTACCTCAGCTGCTTACATGTTTATTAAGTTATTGCTCACGGGCAACTAAGGGATTCAAAATAGCTAACAGGGTTAAAATAAGGTGTTTTTCTTTTCTTTTGGTAGCGTATGCGTTAGCATTTCCCACAGCCTCTGAGTTGAAAGGCGATCCTGCCTGCTCGTGCGACTTCGTCTTGCACCTGGTACTAGCGACTCTCAGTGCATATATATATATATGTTCAACTAATTAAATGTCAGTTCCGTACGAATATTTTGCCTATTACAACAGAGTAGTTGCGTGTACTCCCCTCGGGTACGGCGGAAGGGTATGCTTCATGGACCCGCTGGTGCCAGGCAGCCGGTTCTTCGCGGAAGGTTAGCTAGCAGACACCAACGGATTGTGCCGATAGCATCGCTTTCTCGTCATGTTTTTGAGTCCACCAAGATGCGACGAACTAAAATGCGAAAAGTCTTCTGAAGATGAAGTCTGTAGCTAAGACGTGTAATCAAATTTATCAACATATCATACACAAAATGAGTGCGAGAGATGTGAAGCCTGAGCGACCGATATATTATGGAGACTTAACCATGCTAGCCGTCTGTCTGTCACAGTTCAATTATTTTACGAAAATTTCATGTTATTTATCCGGAAAAAGTGTAATATGTCCTTCATGATCGTACATAGAATTTTCTTCACAAATTTTACCGAGATCGGTTTTGCCGTTTAATCGTTGAAATATATCAGACAGAGAGACAGCGCTACTTTCACATTTATATTATTAGTGTAGATGCTACAAGAAAATATTAAATAAATGTATTACTAACAAATGAATTATTACTAGCCGGAATGTTTTAAAACTAGTACCGGGCAACACTGGCATGATCCAAACACACAGTTTTGTTAATGTAATGTACTCAGTGTCCAGCAGGTTGGAGCCGTGATAACACAAAGCAGTTACAATGAGATTGTATTCGAAGGTGAATACTTTTGATAAAAACAACAGAGACGTTGACCACTCAAAAAAAGTTAACTTACACCAGTGGCTACTATGGAGTGCAGTTACAATTTACCGTGTCTCCTGCCCGTTCGCAGCTTCCTGCTGCACTACACGTTCCGGGCGACGTTCTCGTCGCTGTTCTTCGCGCCGCTGCTGCTGATGCTCTTCATCTACGTGCACATCTTCCTGCTGGTGCGCAACCACCAGGCCAGACGCCTGCGCTACAGGCGGGCGAGCTGCTACGGTGGCGGCCAGTCCTCAGACTCCCAGCAGCAGCTGCAACAGCAGCAGCAGCAGCAGAAGCACACAGCTGTGCGTAGCGTCTCAGTAGCGGTATGGACCATCAATATGTTATTCGAATTCACCTACTACATAACTGAGAAACTCGATGTCTTTTCCTCACACGTACTGAGTGAGACAGGTAGTTCATTATACCGAGCTTGTGAGATGTCATACTTGGCTGAGGTAGCCAAATGTGACATTTACTTTAATTAGTGTGGTTAATTAGCTGACAGCAATGATCAGGTCAGCTCTCGAAGGAGTAGATGGTTTAATAATCTTTCTAAACTATAGGAAAAGGCAGCATACAATGTATGGACAAGAAGGCCCATCTCGTCAACAACACATACAAGGTGTTGCTCATTTAGTTCTGAATTAAAATGCTGTTTATAAACTTAAATCTACCAAATTGATGGGGATTATTGTTACTACCGAAATGAAAATCACTATTCCAAGAGAAAGAATCACTAGATTTATTTAAATTGTAACTGCTACCAACATAAAAATGTATATACTGTAAACAGTACTACTTAATATGTTCCAACACAATTACCTTTATACTATAGTCTCCGAACAACGAGGCTGTCTGGCATGCATCCGTGCATTACGACAATGTGGCGCCAGCTTACACAGTGTTCATCTGTTACCCGCGTGACCGCCAAAGATTCTTAACACTGGCTAACGATACTACACATATTACGACTTGTGGAAAAACTATGATATACAGGTTAATTTATATATATTATTGATAAAAACACAGAATTAGTTAAAACAAAAGTATATAGTAAAAATATAAAAATGAATAGTGGCTTGTGATATTGTTACAAACTACGCCTAAAAGAAAACTCTGGTTTCGTATTTCCCTAATCTTTTTGTGATTGGATAATGTCTTCAAGCATTTTCTTTTAATTTGTTTTAAATTTTTTGTTGAAATCTATCAGTTATTTACATTGTGTGTTTGAAATATTGTGTAGTTTGGTCTATGATTATTATGTATCACGTATATTTATACACTAACCGTGATACAGATCTATGAAACGAAAACTGACAAAATAACGACATACAGAGAAGGTATTACTGATTCAAAAAAATGTAAATTGTTTACCAGAACAGGGTAATGTTGATATTCCGCCTTTTACAACGCAGGGTATCTGGTTCATTGATGTAACGCAACGCAAGTAGTGAACAAGTAGTACGGGGCGCTAGCTAATTGCTAAATAATTAAAGCGCTCTAACCACAAAACAACAATAACATGAATATTAATATATTGTTCTAGATTATTTTACTTATGGCTTTCTTCCTCGTCGACTTCGAGGTCATTAGAGGCGGGATGGGACTAGGGACAAGGAACGGGAAGGAATTCAGCCATGGCCTTCCGAAGGAAGCGTCCGGTGTGATTTTGGGAAACCTTGGAAACTCTTCTCGAGAAGCAGACTTCAAATAGTGTTTTCACACAGTATTCCAGCGGGTAAACATTCCGTCGTCATCTCACTTAAAGTTTGATCAGGCCAGAAAAGCTGGGCTTTATATCTTACTATAAGAGCGCTGACAAGGCAACAGTGAATGTTATTACGTCACCTAACAGCAGTCCCAGATGTCATTAGCTGACCGTGTAGTACAATACACGGAACGTTGACGAAGAGCACCCTCAGTAACCAGGATCCAAGCATCAGTAAGCTGACAAACAGAATAGTGGTTCTCAAAATTAGACGCAAGGTGAATTAAAATCGTTTTCGCAGCCATGTTATAAACAATGACGGTTAATGCAACGTATCGTCTGGCCGATGGAGATTTTCCCTAATAGAAAAGTACAGGGCGTTTCATTTATGATGCGTCCGCGCGCACGGGAAAAATCTCCCGGGGCAGCGCCCCCTCGCTTGCCGGGAACTCACACGGCACATCGCCCGTGCTCGGAACGCTTCATGCGTTCGTTGATTTCTTACCTTATAGCACTTGCTTGAAAAGTTGGCCATCCGCTTAAATACACGCTTAACTTCTTCTAAGGATGTTTTGGCTAACTCTCTGCAGTGTTTGTAGAGAAATATTATTCATTTTATTTCTTATATTTTCCCCAAGTTCCTCTTCGATACGGGAATTTGAATCATAAATACGCTCTTTTAGGTAACCTCAGAAAAAGAAATCACAAGGTGTCATGTCTGGAGAACGCGTAGGCCACAATCCACGACTGATAATTTGATTCTGATTGTAGACACGCTTTAAAGCACAGCAATGAATTTTCGGCTGCATTGGGAGTTGCACTACCTTGTTGAAAATGACCGTAATTCCTTCATCTTCTGTCAGTTGTACAAAAAAGGTATTTAAAATATTGTTCACATAGCGATGAAGATAGTAATTGTTTCAGTAAAACCACTGGTCCAATAATTCGCTTCGCACTAATTGCACACCAAACTCAACTTTCACATCGTGTTGCGGCTGTTCGTAGCTAAGATGTGGATTTTCTGTACTCCACTACCGACTGTTTTGACTATTTACGAGTCCATTTAAATAAAAATACGCCTCATCGGTGAAAAATGTCAATGCTGGATCCAGCTCGCCATCGTGCACACTTTACATAAACCAGTTTGAAAACCTCATTCATGCAGTGTTATCTGCTTGTTTTAATTTGTGCACAGCAGTTGTTCGATAAGGGCGCATTTTCAGAATTTTTGAAGCCCTAAATGCATTTACTTTGGAAACATCGACTTCTTGGGAGAGGCATCTGAGGGATTTTCTAAGAGAGTTTTCCAAACGAGGCACGATTTCTTCGACTTTTCTTTCAGTATGAACAGAGCACTTCCGTTTCTTTGGCATGTCCATTAGGGAATCTGTAGCAGTAAATTTGTTTACCAATCTTTGTATAGTTGACCTGTGCGGCACTACAGCTCCTGGAAATTTTTCAATAAACATACGCCTGCATCTCCTTGTAGATTCGTGTAATGGTTGTTACTAAAATATAACCGACTGTTCGTCACCCAACACTAAGCTGCAACCGGCTTAACGCCAGATTGTCACTGACTCCTCGTAACCACAGCTTGTAACGACTATTAGTGGGGTGATTAGTCGATTAGCCAGGAATGGCAAGTGGTAGGCACTGTTCCGAAGTAGCTTCTTAACACTTACTTGCATGGAGTGCTGCGCATCCTCGAACGTCCTCTCTTCACCTTGTTTCTGGGTTGACTCTAACTTTCCCTGAAAGGCAACTTGGACACGAATTGGTAAGCAGACAGAGAAAGTCCGTAAATGCTTTAAACCCGTTTATTATTTCCCATTAGTCCGATTCCACACACGCTAGGTTATCCCACGGAGCACTAATCCAGGCGCTGGTAACAGAACTTAGAGCAATTACACGTTACTGGAACATTCGATCGAACAGATGGAAACGCGATCGGAACCGAGATCGGACCCGGCTGGACCCGGCTGGCTTCCTAAACGGACATAGTGGCGGCGTCGATCAGTATAACACTTCCGAGCCCCGAGGCCCTCTGAAGCCTCGTTTATATAGTACAGCAGTGTACTGACTTGGCAGACCTTGATCAAAGTTCGTTGTACATTATAGAAAACTCTCGTAGCTCGAGAGCCACTCCAAATATCGGACGTCAGCTTCGAATGTTTCCGAAGCTGCCTGAATGCAAGCGTTCACCTGATGCCGCTCGCTCAGCGCTGAATCTGCCTTTGTCAGCGTCTGTCTCGACCATTACCGGTCTCGCGGTTTACACAGCTGCCGCCTTCACTCAACCTTTATTTCCACAATTTATTCCTTTATTCATTTTTATTGTTATCCATTAAATTTGCTCATTACATTCGTATTTCACATAACAATCATAAAGTTAAACTCGTTGCTCCAAAGTATACTTCATTTTGACTTCAAAGTATACTTCATCTTCACAAAACCTAACTGAGAACAGATTTGCATTTGTTGTATTGCGAAGGGCCCGATATTATCTGAGGGGCAGTCAACGCATTGTCGGAGCACGGGAGTTACCCGTACTGAAGTGGAACTTAGGGAAAACATAAAAACTAAAATTAATAATATTTCTTCACTGCAGAGAGTTAGCCGAAACCTCCTTAGAAGATGTCAAGCGTGTATTGAAGCCGATGGGCAATGTTTCTAGCACGTACTACGAGGTAAGAAATCAGCGCACGCATGAGGCGTTCCTGAGCACGGGCGATGCGCCGTGTGACTTCCTGGCAAGCGAGGCGGCGCTGCCCCGGGCGATTTTTTCTCGTTCGCGCGGACGCGTCATAAATGAAACGGCCTGTAGTACTATAAACCCTCTGAGTACGAAGAGCGAAGGTCATCCTTGGGGAGCGTTGTTTTGGTGGTTATATGAAAGATTTTTCCATTGTGAATTATTTCCAGCACCCTTCCAATCCTCGACGTTGCAGCTACAGTAGTGTTGTCTGCGTGGTCGTGCGCAGGCGCTGACGACGCTGCTGATCGTGGGCTCGTTCGCCCTGGGTCTGCTGCCCGCGGTGATGGTCTTCCTGCTGTTTTGTCGGGACTGCGCCTTCCCGCTGCCCTCTACAGAACGCGACAAGCTGCGCATGCACTTCCTCTTCACCTTCGTCAATTTCCTCGTCATCCTCAAGACGCTGCTCAACCCCGTCATATACGCGGCGCGCATGCAGGAGATTAAGGTACAAAAAACATTACTTAACACATACCGCTTATTAAATTACAGACTAGCTGTTAACCCCTGGACTTTGGATTTTATTAATAGATTTTGAAAGCTGTAAGTTCCTTAAAATTGGTCCCAAAAAGAACTTATTCGGGATTATACGACGGGGAAGCCATCTCCATACCGTTCTTGCATTGAACGTGTCTCATGAACAGAACCAATTTGCAACGTGTTTAAAGGTAACAACAAACTAAGAGCGAGAAGGGGGGGGGGGAGGAGGATAGAGTTAACTGAGTACCTACCACAGTTCCTCTTGCAGATTTTTGTTTTTGGTTTAAAATTATGTCAGTTATTTACACAAGCGATTGATTTTTCTGTCCTTTGCTAACATATGTAGCCTTTGGGGATTGAGCCAGATGCATGCAAAAAACACGTCTTTTCTGAGTGTTTGTTTCAGTGCCTGTCTTTCATTGACAATCATCGCGAAGGTAATAGTAGTAATGTTGCATATTACTGACCAATAACTTCTATGGCAGCTAATTGTACACCATCGATGTCCCTTGTAAGCAACCAGAGATATTTCGAAATATCTAAAACTGATATGGTTTAATTGTAATTATTGGCGTCTTTAATTGAACAATAAATGATCGATTAAATAAATCTTTGTTTTTATTATATCATAAACAAACGAGATAGATTTTTAACGGTTACATAGTAATTTATAAAATTGGAACGTTATAATTTAAGTACGTTGTGAACAACCAAAGTACATTTAGAAATATCGAAAACTGATGTGGATTAATTGTAGTTAATGGCGTATTTACTTTATTTTAACAAATAAATCTTTTTTTTATTCTAAACATACAAAATAGGTTTTTTTATAACTGTTACTTAGTAATTCATAAAAGTAGAACTGATTACGTTTAATTATATTTACATATACCGCTCTGAAATTCTAATACTACTACATGGCGGCGATTTTAGAAACTGTTATCATTCGTAACGAAAATAATAGTTTCCCCGAATACATTCATAACCCAAATGAAAATTACTAATTATTTCCTCCGCCGTTGTATATATTCTCGTATTTTATTTTAAAGTTCTATTTTTAATTAGATCCATAAAAAACTACTCGCAAAATTATTTCGTGCGAATACATTGAAATAATCCGCTTAGAAATTGTACCTCATGGTATTCACAATGACTACTACTGTTTACGATATAATAAAAACAAATGTCTCTGGTAGTTTACAAGGCACCTCGCTGGTGAACAGTCAGCCGCCTTAAAAGTGTGTGGTGAGTAAACTGCTACATTACCCATCGCAAAGGCTAATTGTAGTGGTAACTGTAGTCTTTTAAATTACAGACTGCGAGAGAAATAAAGCTTGAGTAACCGATATAACATTACAAAGAATTACACACGCTGTCCGTCTTTCTGTCACTTTCGGTTAGTTTACAAAATGACAAAATATGTTATTTATTAGGAAAAGTATCCCATGTCCTTCCTAATGACGCGCAGTATTTCCTTGTCAATTTTATCAAGATCTGTTTGCCCGATTAGTTGTGAAAATATAACGGACAAAGTTACTTTCTCATTTATAATATTAGAGTAAGACTATCCGTAAAATTTTGTGCATTTTCTATTTTGGGGATCCAAAATTTCTCTGCGTCACAGTGTGTAACTCTCGCTATAACCATTCGCGAACGGAAAATGCGGTAAATAAAGAGCTTATTTATGTAAAATTTCATGTTTGGTTGCTCAGTAAAAGTCTATAATTGTTTCAGTATATTTTCTTTGTAAACATTAAAATATCTCTGACCATAAATTTTAGTGAATGAGTTGTATCGTACAGGCCTTCTTATCCTTAAAAATATTCGGCATTTCTATAAATGACAAACGTATTTAGTTTTGAGATGACGTTCACCGCACCCCGTTTGATATAGCAGGAAAATGTTAAATCAGTCGCAAAGGCGCTTGCCGGACTGTGAGTTCTAGGTACACACTTCTCAAAAATTTCTTCCAATTGTAGAACCAATTATTTTGTGTTTTCCCATCACTTGCAGACACGTGTTTCATCTTACGGTGAGAACACGTAATTAATCGGATCGAATGCCTTGTATAGTATTCACTTCCCTCAAGTAAACAAAGACCTAATGCTGTAGCACGTCAACTCAACTGCAAGCATATTGTGTTTTATTGACCCATAACTGAATATCGTAATTAAAATTATATTCTAATGGATTTTAATAGGATTATGTATATCACTTGGAGAAATATTAATAAAAATATAACATAAACAGCGCGACGCAAAAATAATCACAGGCGAAAACATATGGTGGAAGAAAGTAAGGACAAACATCGAAACGGAATGCGGGATTACTCGAGGGAAAGAAGAAATCAAATGAAGTAATGTGGTTCCCAGCAAGCCGAAACTGAAAATAATCTGAAATAGTGTAAGGCTTATTTCACTAGGGAGCACCTTATGGTTGTTCGGCCGTTTAGGCGACAAAATTTTAATCTGAAACGCAATACACCTCTGTTGCTGCCTACCTAATGCCGTAAAAGACTCTTGCAGTTTTATATAGGATACGAATCACGGCACGTACCAAAATGTTTTGCATGTACAAGAAATTTCTGTTCGAAGATCCATAAAAGTTCCTTCAGTGACGGACTCTAACCGGTGGCTTCTGGATTGCTAATTCACTACGCGAGCAACTCTTATCATTAACGTCACTTAATGAGTTACGTTAATAACTTTTTTCTATCATCAATCTCTTGACTGGTTTGATGCAATCCGCCATCTCTCCCTATCTTGCGCTGACTTCTTCATCTTAGTATACTTCTTAAAACCTACAACCTCAATTATTTGCTTCATACATTCTAATCTCTATCTTCGTTTATAGTTATTACCTTCGACCGTTCAAGTCACTAACAACTTAACCAATCCACATGTCTTAAAACGTGACCGACCATCCGGTCTCTTCCTTCTGTGGGACTCTTCGACAAACCTTACTCACCCAACATTTGCAGAACAACTAATCTCTAACAGGGAGTTATACTTCCTTATTGCTCTACAGTAAATGGAATATCTTAATCTGTTTCCATAAACAACGAAGTTCAGTTCATGCTAACTGACAGTTACAAGTTGAATAAAGCAATGCTACGCAGAATGGTGAATAATTCCCAACAACTTGCACAGAGGGTCAAGAATTATACTCAGTTATCGTCTCAACACCGCGTGTGATGGGTACCTCTACACCGTATGTCGTGTGCCGCACATGCAAATGGTCCGTAAGACAAAACAGAGACGGAGAGTAAGGACAAATAGCGTAGTCTGACAGGAGAAACTACCTTCATTTCATGCCGCCTGTCGATTTTTTCCACCGGTCCTTTCCAGCACTCAGTTCAGACGACAAGTATAATGGATCCACTTTGAGCAACCGCACTTCACGCACAAGTGTGCCGACGGGCACTAGGCTCTGATCCCGATAGACGTCGCAGCTGTTAGGCCCAAACATAGTCTGGGTACCTGTGATACAGCTACTGGTAATTCTCATTTAATAATAAAAGTAAATGCGTTTATCAGCGTGTACACGCGCAAGGAATGAAACTTCTATGGGTCATAGACATTTTTATATGTATTTTTCCTGTGCATCTTTTGATGTTCCTTTCGTGCTCGGGTGTATGAAATGTTTTGTGATTATAGAATTTGTCGGAAAACTACTTGCACTAAATTATCCGATAGCTGTTCTTATAATTAATAAGTGAAACATTATAAATAAAAAAATTATTTTGAACAAATAAAAACTATTTTATCTTATAGATATTTACAGATAGTGTTTTCATGATTATTATTATTAATTATATATTACTATTACTCTACTTCCGTTGTATTTAGTGAATTTGTATCATATACTTTTGTAATCAACGGTTTATGGTAAGCGAAATATATGTTTCACGTATAATGTGATCCGACCACGGTAGAGGTAGAATTCACGGCAAATCGAAACTCCTTCACCAGGACGCAAGACCATTCGTATAGTTAGGGATATAATTATCACTATTTGTAAACTTCGTATGGTTCAGTATTTTAATTTATTCTTTGGTAGGAGTCGTTATAGCATTGAACCGAATGATTACTGGTATCTACCTAAAAATAGCGAACAGATGAGAAGTATGCAGGAGGTAGCAATATATCAACTAACGCCGGTTCCCTAGTGGATTCATTTGGTTAGGGCTTTACTCCTTGCCGAGGTCGGGAAATGGCTGGTGGTAAGGCACGGGAAAAAAAATCGGCTACGCCATGTTTTGAAGGAACCATCGCGGTGTGATTGCGGGAATCCATGGAAAGTCGAAATCTGGTTTGCTGGACGAGAATTCGAAGCAGCGTCCGAATTCCAGGTCAGAGCGTTTTCACTCACCCATCACGCTCTGTAGGTGTGTAGCGTAAGGGGTAGCCTCCAGCTAACAACTCGACAGGTGGGCGGAATGTATGCATTGCAATAACTAAACAACAGACATTCACTTCACTCTACACGCAGCGAAGGACTAAAGTAGTACCAGCATTTAAACTTCACGTTTCGATGTTAACATAAAAAGCGTCATTCTAAAAATACGAAAAAAATATCAGTTTGCTAAATGAAATTATTAATTCAGTATAAGGGAATGGAATAATTATGCAGATACTATGAGCTCTTAATGCCGACGTTGATGCGCCCTAAACACACACTCAAATACTATGACCCTACACACTAAAACTGAGAGCTGCTAGAATATATTAGAAACTAAAAATAGCAGTAGCGTTTGTTGCACTTTGGTTTTAGTTCACATAAACTTTGCTTCCTGGTAACCATATTTCTCTTAATTATGATTATAAACACGCACATCTTGCGATACGACAAGAAACACAGAAGCTGAATTTTTTCGTTTTTCTATTTTCTTTCAACATTGTGAGGAACGTAAGTAGTTTTCAAATAGGCAGCGTGGCTTTAGGAAAGGATATTTATGTGAATCTCAGTTGGTGAGATATATGCAAAATGTTTCGGATTAAATGGAAAAGGGAGTTCAAATTGATAGTGTAGCACTAGATCTTTCAAAGGCTTTTGACAGAGTGAGGCATAAAATGGTAGTAAATAAGGTAAAAACTATTGGAGTGGATGAGAAAGTGATTTACTGAGTAGACGAATTTTTGAAAGGTAGAAAACCGAAAGTTAGGGTAGGAAATGCAGTATCAAAAGAAGTGGAAGTAAAAATTGTGGTGACACAGGGTAGTGTATTGGGACCATTGCTATTCATTATTCTAATGAATAGTGGTGTTGATTGTTTATTATCAGAAATTAGATTGTTTGCAGATGACATAATGCTATATAAAAGAATCAAAACGGTAGATGATTGTAAACAGCTGCAGGATGATCTGGACAAAATATCTAGCTAAGGTGGTAAACATGGGATGAAGGTAAATGCAAAGAAGAGTCAGCTTATGATTATAAGGTGGGGAAAGAATTTCTTATTGATGACTTGAAACGTAAATATCTTGGCATTACATTTGATAACAAGCTTAACTGGGCAGACCACATTGGGCAGGTACTAGGAAAACGTTTCAAAATTCTGCACTTGTTGGAGAGAGTGATGAGGGGATGTAACAAAGAAGTAAAGGAATTGCGTTACAAAACTGTGGTCAGACCATTGCTTGAATATGGTAGTGTAGTATGGGACCCAGATTTTGAGTATCAAATACAGGAGTTGGAGAGGGTGCAAAGAAGGGCTGCTAGATTTGTTTCTGGAAATTATCGCAGATTGCAATCAGTAACAGATATGATTAAAGAGCTGGAATGGGACTCATTGGAAGACAGGAGGAGGATGAAGAGGGCCATGGGAGTGTACAGGGCGTATATTGGTGATGATGCAAGGAAAGATATTGGTGTAAGAATTGAAAGTAATGCATGGGAGGGAAAAGATGACCATGACCAAAAGCTAGAAATCGATTTCAGACACAAGGGTGTAGGAATATTCTCTTTTTTAGGTTAGAGTGTCAGGGATTGGAATGAGTTACCAAGAGAAATGATAAATAATTTACCGAAAACTTTGAAAGAACTTAAAGATAAAATTTGTAGAGGGCAAATGTAGGTGGGTGCAGGATAGGGGCAAGATGGGTGTTTAGGGAAATTGCCACCGGAGCATGCGCTCCATTTCAATTTAATTTAATTAATTAATTCTCCTTTCAATTAATCAATTTAATTAGTTTGCATTAATTTATCATAAGAATGTTTGTAGTATTCATCAGTAAAAATCGTATATAAAAATCACTTACAGTAGTAATCAAAGTGTAAAATTACGTTAGACTATATTAGACACAACAAGTGGAAAGAAGCACGTCTCATTATATACCCTCAAGGAACAATTTAACTGATTCGATGTAAAAAAATTATATATGTGGAGCGATATCAACATTTCATGTGAACTTTTCACAATAACGTACAATTATTAATTCATTCTATTTCCTCCCTTCTGCATAAAACCCGTAATTTCCAAAAGAGGATTACAGCCAACACATACAGATTACAAAATCGAGAATTTAAACATAAGCAGTTTGATATTGAAGTTTGCGTTGTAAAGCACAAGCCGTAAGAAAGTATTTTTACTTCATACAGCAATTTATTATTAAATTGAAGGACTTGAATTAAAGTATGGACAAGGAATATATCGTAAATTCGATTGGATACTGCTGTGTTTCGTTAAACGCTCAGATTTAAATAGGCATATTCGAATACGCTTTTTTAAATTATATATTTTTATTATAATACCTTCTTTTCATTATGTTAGAAGATAAGCACTGATATAATTCAGTTCAGAGGAAATTTGCAAACATGGTGATTAGAGAAACATACGGAAGAATTAATTATAATAAAACGATAAATAAATTTCTTCAATATAAACATCCTTAAGATTACATTAAATACCACAGTCCAATTGCCTAAAACATAGTTCTTTCATCGTATTCTGAAGATTATTCCCTGAATGATTTGCCGATTATCAAAATATTTTGTTCTTAACTACTGCACGTTGTTTGAAAAATCGCTGTTGTGCTATTGCGGAAATAACGGAGAGCTTAGTTATTATGAAGGTTTAATTTCGATGTTTACCATCTAGTCCACTACGTTATTCATTAACTTCGATGCATTTAAAAATCTGATTAATTCATGTGTACCCTCAAAAAGCTATTACCAACATTGCCTGTGTGATTTATAATAAGTGCTGTAATTCGTTTCAGCGGTGATGTGATTTAGACGTGATTTTGCAAAATTAAATTATATTTAGGAATAATTTAATACGTCGTTTTTGCATTCAGCTGTTATCCACCAGATAATTACATTAAAACAATCCTGGAATATGTGCCATTTACAGAATGCTACATTTTTATCGTAGAAGTGAGCAATTCGAATTGAAGTATAATACAAAATACTCGTTTAGGTTACCTGTGACCTAACGTTCTGGACACGCGATAGTGTTGACAGAAGTATTTCATAACCTTACACGCTGTAGTTAAATGCTGCAAATTATTTAGTGCATCACAAGAAACTCTTAGTCCGCCCCGTTGCCTCAGTTGGCTGCGGTACCGCGCCTATGTCCGGCGATGACACCGAGTTGCTTCGTTTGAGTCTAGCTGGTGCAAGGAGAGAGCGGCGGTGGTACATAATCCTAAATCACCAGATTGTGCACCAAAGACCTTTGTTAAATCCAAAATCCCTCCCAGTGGGTATGGAATGAGGTTATAGTGATTCGTCTGTCGGATTAGGACGTTAAGCCTGAAGGCTCCCTGATATTTTTGAGTACAGTAGGCATGAATGGGCCGGTACAGTATGCCTTCTTTATCTTTAGTTTCATACAACACTTAGTACTGAACACGCACACACTATTACAGGCATTCACGCCTGCAAAACCAACACACACTTGGGGAAAGCCACAGGATACCAGCCCAATTAAGCTTCCCAGGAGAGTTCCCATGAAGGAAGGTACATTCCCCATGGTAACCTGCTACAGGTACACGCGGAATTGGGTATGCCTTCACAAGAGAAAGAATAATCTCATGCTGAAGTTTTAAGGTTCTAATCAATCAACACTTCTAAGGAACTAGGCCAAATAAGAATATCGCCCATAAAATTCATACTTTTAGTCGAATTAAACAGTGAATGCCAATATTCTCAAAAACAAAACTGAAAAATAAGTTGATAAAACGAGCTTTAGTTAGGAGATATGAATCACTTATCTAATTAACTGGCTTGAAGGAAGGATTCTTCAAGCCAATTTAATATAGAAAATATATTTTAAACAAGAATGAGGCGCATAGTGAACAATATTGATACCAGTTGAATATAGGAAGATGAGAATATACTTCATTTCTTATCATATTTGTTATCTTGCAGAAGGATTATCTGTACCAGCTGGAGCTTGAGAGAGAAAGCAACGGTAGATTTTCACGTTTATACTGAAAAAGACTAGTGCTACTCGTATAATAGATAACAAGGCGAAAACATTTCATACGAGATGCCGTCATGAAGCAATAAATTGTTATAAGTCTTGTATATACATCTACATATCACTAGCAACCTCCAAAAGTTTTAGCCAACAATCTTCCTCTATTTATGTAAATTCATGAGGTGCTGAAAGATGTAGTGTCTCCGAAATTATATAATTTTCTCATAAGTGCATAACCAATCCAATAGCTACTGGCCACTAAATTTGAAAAAAAGGCCCAGGATATTTTTAAATTGATATCAGTAGCAATATTTATTAATCACAGCACGCTATACCTGAATCCCGAAAACAAATTTAAAAAAAAAATACATGGAATCAGTAATTGTGGCTCTTTCCTACGAAAATAACGATTCAAAAAACACATTGTGTTATTTAGTAAGTAATTTAAGTTTAAATGTTAAAAAGTTAAGCAGCAGGTTATTTTTGATTAATAATTATTCTTAATAGCACACTTAAAATTTGGTAATTGATTTCTCTGTATCGTTTTCATGATATTTTCGTTGTACTTATTTGGTATATTCAATAGTTCCTTAATATCACACGTTTGTTTTTAGAAAAATGTGTAAATATTTTTTGATTTAATTACGCTTCCAACCAAAAACTAAATGAAAAAGTAATTAATGTTGCAAGTGAGTTCTTCTTTCTTCATCAGTTTGTATCCTTCAATATTCTATAGTTTTTTAGTTTTATACTCACAATTAAAATGCTAATATCAGTTATCTTTCGCAGTAAAGAGTTAGCTGGATGGTGATTCTATTTACGAGAGCTACGGAAATGAATGACGGAAGTATCATTACCCAGCGATCATAGATGTTCAATTATACTGTAAAAACAAATGTTACAAAAATGATAATTTAGTCATGCCGTAGTTCGAGTGTGCATTATTAGTTTTTTATCAATTAAACCTGAGTTAATTAAACCATATTTTTTTATTGGATGCATTATTATATATATTTAACGAAACATTTGTCTCTTGTATGCGATACTTGATCATGTTTTTGATGTGTGTAATGTTATTTCTTTGAATATGTTACCCATTGCAGTTCGAAGTTGAACGCGAAAAGTTATTCATCTTTTTTATTAGGCGTTCTGGTATGTCGAATTCACAAGACAGACTTTAATTTCCTATCATCTATGACGTCGTAAATAACTTTCGCTTATACTGGATTGTAGGCAACACGAAAAAAAAAATTATGTATGTACTACACCAAACATAAAAAGACGAACCAAAAAATATTTTTCGTGTGAAAAGTATATACAAGGTGATTGATTGTGTTAGTGGACTCAGGCCGTGGGCGCTGTGGGTTAGCGCTGAGTGTGTTGCAGGTGGCGACGCGTCGTATGTCGTGGAGGCTCCGCTCGTGTTGCTGCCCCTGGACAGGCAGCTGTAGGCAGCCCGCGGTGCGCCGCGAGCCCCATACCAGCGAAGGGGCGGCCGCTGTGTTGCGGGCTATCCAACCCAGCTGTCCAGCGGCGCCATGTGACCCGCGCAGGCGAGATTCCACTGTGCTGTGAGATTCAATACACTGGGTACAACGCAGTGATGACAACCTCTGCCTTAACTAGGCTTAAAATCTATAATGTCCACATCTTCTAACCTGTTTTATGGTAGCAAAGTGTTCCCTTTTTTTATTACGCTCTGATCACAAGGGTTGTAAAACTCATCAGGATAGTAGGTTTCTGTCACAGCGTAATGCAAACTTCGGAGTGAAACATCTGCTGCGTAGTTAGATAAAATTCGTTTGAGTGAGGTGTAACGTTATCCTAGCACCTGATATCGTTTCTTGCCAATAAGTACAGGACAATGTGTCTTTAAAACCAATAGATGAACTTATAATAGCAATATGTCACCCACCCTTTGGGAAAAAGTTATTGGTCGTGGTAATCACACAGAAGAATCATAGGTGCAAAACAAATTTAACAAAGCAGAAATGAATGTAAGTTTTCAAATATTAAAAGTCAACGAACTCCATTTCATCGGTATAAATGACTAAAATCTCTACTGAAAACGTTACTTGCAAACGATAGTAGACAAGATTTGCTACATTTGTATTCAATCATCAGTTTCCAATTATTTTAAAAGTTCAACGATTCCCCAGATATAACGCCTGTTTTAAGCGCGATTATCAATAGAAACATATATAGATCTTCACACCAACACAACGCATAAACTCAATTTGGAAAGAAAATTTTTGCTTTGCACGTTCATATATCTTTTATTATTATTATTTATTTTATTTTATTTATTTATTTAATTTTTTTTGACGAGGCAACTTAATTGTCTTAAAAATATTTCTCACTACAATCATTCGTTACCATTACTTTATTAAGTCCAGAGTGAACATTTTAATTTTTTCAGAGAAATCATTTTAAATCAGGATTTCGTCTCTTCCGCCGTCTTGTACCGTGCTTGAAATATAGAAAAGAAATGCATCCAAGAAGGTCCTATAGGAGTGTGAGGGGAGGATGGAGGCGGAAGAGGGATAAGTTGAATGTACAGCAGCGACAAGTGGTACAAGGAAACAATCATTCCAGAAACTTCGCAAATTCGCATTACAGTAGCCCTTTCCGCCGAAGAAATAAAGTCTTAAATTCATAACTAGATTTCAACTTAATTTTCGAAAGTTAACGGAACTTTAGATTTCAAAGCATATCCTCATAAATTTTCCCTACGTTCTATCACTACATTTTTTTCCGGCGCAAAAAGTTTTCAGATTAGAGGAATGAAAACCAGTCTGAGGAAGTTTGAAAGCATCAGGTTCTGTCTCTCCTTAAATCCCATATCACAATAGACGTGGCTGCTGTCGCATGTTAGAGAACTAAAACTCTGAAGTCATTATTGTCTCTGGAATGCGACACTGCCAGTTCCGTTGGTACGAACGTGGTTTGGGCTGAGAAAGAGCTGCTATAAAATTTACTTCTATGCGAGCTAGATCTGGAAATTCATTTTTTCAACCAGAACTGAAAAGCCTAAAAAAATAACGACAGTAGGTTTTGATAAAATACAAAGTGTAATTTACTTTAAACTGATAGAGTTGTATGTATGAGTATAAAAGTCCACATTTCTTTTTACTGCACTTTTTGAAACTATCCAATGATACTGTATTAAAATCTTCTTAATACAACAAAACCTTGTTGCATAGGTAGTTAATGTAACACTGCTATTCAAATAACTGAATTCAAATTCTCTTAAAAGAAAGTTGATTGGTACTAACGCTTAGTTGCAGACTTTTGCGATGAATACTGTGTTTAGAGATAGCGTCCTAAGATATTTACAAAACATTTCCAAAAATATTATTTTGTTGGGACATATTTTTGGATCCTCTGCAAAGAAAGAAACTCTGATACCAGATTCCAAGCCCTAAGGATTACATACTAAGGGAAAAATTAGTAGCAATGTCATTTGAGGAAAGACATGTGTATACGAGCCCCATCCATAGCAGTATGTGATGGGTGAACATGCTCTATAGTCATTGGTTCACCTAGTTAAACATCTCATTATGGAGCTAGACACTCTCTAATCACGCCATGTTTTCTGCACTGTAGTAACTAACAGCCAATTTCCTTATTATTTTAATTTAAACCTGTAGTCAACATAATCTTAAAACAATAAGTTTCTAATTTGGATATATTTCCAATTTTCACCTAGCCTCGTCCAAATGCGACGAGTTACTGCAGTACAATCTAGGACGAAAAACTAAAACAGGACCAAAGACTGTACCTTGAGGTCATTCCGCCTTCGCCGTAGCTGTATGGCGTCATCGGCTCAAACCGACTCAACTGGACAGTGCTAACACAGCTTATAAGCAGTTTACAGTGAATTGACATTTACCCGATATGGAATGGACTATCTAACGTTTGTTTTTAATTACACTAATTATGTAATGAGCGAATAAATCAAATTAATTTATTTCTAATGTAGTGCACACTTAAGACAAATATATATTTATAGAATTTCACTTCGTGGTCAGTTTCAATACCGTGCTCAATTTTATAACTTCTTAGAAAATAATGTGTTTTCCCTCTTTCCTCATACATACAAGATCTCTGCTATAAAATATTGCTCCAGAGTTGTAAAAGTTACATATATTGTGATAGGGTTTTGTATGAATTACTGTTTTGCTGGGAGCGATATAAATATATAATTTAAGGCTAGAATGTTGAAGGTGAAGAAGTTTTTTCCACGTTATTTTCATGAGATTCCTGCAAGTTAGTACCTAGTACAGCATCCAGCAAGCGAATTCAATGGTGAGAAGAATTGAACAACCTAAAGTGATAAACTAATTTCAGTAGTATATTATTTTAACGCTGCAAATGAAGTTGTACACTCCACTTCTTCTCAGTCATAATGAGTTCCTATTCAGCTCTCCTGAAGGTAAGTGAAATATACTAAAATTCAGTCAAACGTTAACAAGGATACTTTGACAAGCTAATAAAAGTTCGATATCACGTATTTCTGTCATTGTGAACTCCGATTTTTTAAAATTGATAAACTCTACATTACTGAAGACTTCATTCTTGTCCATCTTCTAGTTTATTGATATTGGTTACTTTGCATTTCCAACATCATTCACATAAGAAGCAATAACAATCATGGAATATTTACACTTCGTCTCTCAATAACTTCGAGGAAATCAATACAATTTTACGATAGCCTTTCACATAAACGAAATATACGCTGGAAGAAAATATAATAATATTTTGAGAAAAAACAAGACTAACTGTGATTGGTGGAAATGTATGAGAACTGTGCAATCTCACATTGCATTACTGACGGGTTTAGCACCACTAATTATGTGATAGTTTCTTTTTTGGAATTAGCTGTTAATGCAGTATCAGTAAATGAACTGTGCCTATATCAATGACTAGTTTGGGATTTCATGAGGAAATAATGTTTATGCTGGAACATAATGATTTTCACCGTATTAGTATTATCTATTAGCAAAGGAAGTTATGACTTTACGAAGCTATCTGATTTTTTTCTATTTCATATACGATACGTTTAAAATTCAAGTGGAATCAACTACGTAGAAAATAAACTTAATTCGAAATTTAGAATGAACTCCTGATATTATTGATATAGTCAGAATGTATGTCAATTAATAAGACTCTTCTTTCGGTATTTTTAAAAATATAATTTCTGCCTGTAATTTGAAGAGTAATCTCAGAAAAATTAACACTTTGTTTTGCTTACCGCTTTACGCCTTGTCGACGTCGAGGTTATTATTCGTGGAAAGGACTGGGTAAAAGGAATTTGAAGGAATTCTGCCATGGTATTTTAAGGAACCATTTTCCTGGAATAATTTGTGGAAATCATGGAAAACCGAAATCTGGAGGGCTGGATAGGTATTCCAACCCACGTCCTCTCGAATGCGAGGCCAGAGCGCTAACGCCAACTCACCACATCTGATAACAATGACAGTAAACACAATTTCTTTCTTAGAAGATTATTTAGTTGATAGAAATTGTTTCAAGAAATTTACTAAGAGTGGATTGCTATTACAAAAAGTAATGGGGTTGCAATTACCAGTTACATAAAAATGGATCCTCTATGTTTAGACCAATATGAATGAATTGAAAATCAAGTTTTGTCTGGATTAGTGTATAAAGTGTAGTATGTTAAGTGTGAATGTGTAGGCTAAATAAAAGTAAACATCGAGTCTTTCAGAACTCTTATTTTCACGTGTTCTTGCAAAAATGAATATCTCATTTGAGAACATATCGTAGTATCGTATAGGTGACACAGAAGAACGGGAGATCCATAAAGGCTGTAAATTTCACCATGAAATACACATCGTATGGTATGATATATGTCACAAGTCAAATGCAATTTAATTGGTAGAAATAAGAAGGCATTAATCACTACAGTTTAAATAACTTTTTAAATATCCTTAACGCTGTCCCATTGACTTCAGTAATGTTGTGTATCTGTGGTTGTATTTCAGGGCGACGGTTGTATGTGTTGACGCTACGTTTAAGGTAATCAACACACGTTTAACCTCTTTTCAGGGCAAATCTGTGAGTTTTGGGGACGAAATGTAGTGTTTGATTCGTTCATCCAACTTTGGTATGGTAAAAAAATTGGTGGTGAATGTTTTGGAAAATTCTCGTAATTAATTTTGATGTTTCGCTGTATTTTGCGATCCAGTGGTTAGAATCACAGCACAAAGTTATTTCAAACCCTAATGTCAAGCTCTAATATGTGCCTGTCTCAGAGCAGCGCATTGTCAGTTGCAGACAATCGTGAATTAAACAAAGTGCTTGAACTAATCAGGGATAAAATAGCATTACGCAGAGAAACAAAAATATCGGGATTATCGTTCTGAAATTTTAATTATAATAAATCTGAAAAGCGTAAACGTTGATGCCAATAACTTGTTGCAGGAATTATCGGATTTTGAACCGCTGTGTGACGTTACTGGCAGAACCATTTCATTCTGAGCGAATTCTCATATTACAAACCGAACAGCAGCCAGAATCCGTATGACATATGATAAGCAACGAATATAGAATCATCCTTTGTTACAGTTTAACGAAAAACTGAATATTCACTTTAGTGTATTGCCTTCCGGTTTTATGTTGGAGAGGAGAATAAGGAAATAAAGTGCATCAATTAAATGGGTTTAAAGTAAATTTGCCGAAAAACATTTCCAAAAAATCAATCATTTACTTAAGTCCATATGTCTGATTTCTAAATATTTATTCAGAATCAAGCATCTATGATCACGCAAGGAAAATAATTTCTGGTGAAATGAACGCAATGACTCAATGAAAATTAATTATCCTTAATCATCAAGATTTTCGTAAAAGGCGTCACCATATTGTTCCTAAACATATGCAAAGGGCACTTTTTTATTGTTAAGTTTTAGAAAAGATTTTTTTTTATTATTCTTTCATATGACCAACGTGTAGTTGAAATATGCAGATCTCTTGTTTGTTGTATGGAATAGAATTTTCGATTCAGCGCTTCCCGCAGTGCAAAAACAGCGCGTGTAACTGGGAAGTGAGACACATTGATTCTCTATCATTTGCCTCGTGTCTACAGTAGAGAACAGATCATTTTGCCTTCGCGTTGCCACCGCCAAATACCCTCTTTAGTCTTATAGTCTTAAGTGAGCTGTAATTGCGGATTTATTACTTTACATTATTAAGGACCTTTGAGCAGAAATGCTATTTCTTTGAGTAAAGCCAATATACCCATCCTACGAACTCATATCAGCCCACATAAGGATAGCAAAGAGCGGAAGATGCAAGAAAAGAAGAGATTCAGGACATGTAGTGTGAATATTAGTATAAATACACAGGCCTCCACAAATTGGGTGTCTGAAGTGGGATAAATCATCCTCTCTCACACGTACACACCCATTACACACATTTCTCTACAAAATATGACTGCTGTTCAGTATCGAATTAATGGTTATAAAAATATAAAAAAGGATTCGATTTTTAATTATTCACCATGGGTAATTATCTAAAGAAAATTCATATTCTCCATTTTCTGCAGAAAATCATTTCGTAACCGTGAAATATTTGTCTTCCAAAAATCTCTCCAAACATGTGTTTATAGTTGTACTTTTGCTTGCATCCTAATATTTCGCTGAAATTATATTTCAACATATATCTGGAAAAATATAATAATTTAACTTGTTTGAAGAAATCAAAACTACATATCAAACATCATTTCAAAATCTAGTTTTTAGAACATTTATATGATGTTATAAATCAGTGATGGCTACGAATGAAAGCCGGGAGAATCAAGTTATATTAGCTGAAAGATTTTCAAAAAAAGTTTTGTAGAAAATTTGAATTTTCTTTGCCACTATTGACGAATGTGCAGTTGTTAACATCTTGATAATTAATTTCCGCTGGATCAGATATCGACTTTCTCAATTTTTCTACTTAGCACAGTAACTATTTGTCATGATAGTCACATGGAAACTTGATTAAGTTTACAATTAATCTATGTAGAGCCATACACCACTATATTTCTTATGGATGCAGAGGTTTATTTAAGAATTAATTTTTTTGGCTGCTGTATCTAAGATTTGCGATATTTTTTAGGATTCAGTCATCAACAGAGCTCATTTCCAGGTCCTACAAACGTGCAGTAATATTCTGTACAGACCTTCTGGATGACTGTGAATTCAAATAAGAATACATCCATAAACATTATTGTTTCTGGAAATTATTCCTCACGAATGACATAAATCCTTAATATAGGAGACTCCGGCACTGACGAGGTGTAAATTCCCAGACACCAAGACATTGAAAGTGAGATCTTAGATGTTTGCTGTTTATGATTCTGCGTGTTTCCACTATGTATGAAGCAGCACATAATACCCCCTTAAAATTAATCATTTTTTTAAAAAGAAGTACAATTTAGGACCTGACAATTGGTTGCAGCACAATCCTCAAATACTATTGCAGAAATGCGTGAAATTACGCAATAGTTACCTCCGTGGCGCCATTACGTGACTGACTGCATTTGCATGAACTATTACGGCTGTGCAGATTGCGGCCTTTATCCCACGCGGGCCGCTGGGGAAATAACCATTCCCGGCATCGATTTGTATGTAGATGTTCACGTCGACATTTGCAGGTGGCCGTTATTGCTCACACATGTAATAAAGCCGTTATGTAGATCATAGAAGGTTAAACGTTCTTTTCACTTTCTGTCCTGGAGAGCAGCTAGAACTTTTTGAAATATAAATAACTTCCACTAATAACACAAAAAGATCATTCATAGCACAGTTATGTACAGCCAAAGAATGAATGCTGGACAGATCAAACAATGTAATGTCATAGATATATTTTTCCACTACATTTTGATAATAACTTGGCATCGAAATCATCATTGGAGGACTAACTCACAATCTTTTGAATATTTGTATTATATTATCTTCGGGTCACCCACATTTGCCAACATCTCATCAGTTGTCGTCGAATGTTTTAAAATGCATTTTAACGTCCTAAAAAACGAAAGTTAAACATCAAATTAACACCTCGGTTTCACGTCGATCATATACGTAATTTCAGATTAATTACTTAATGTAGGTCTGAAATAGGCTGAGCTATGTCTGATTGAAAATTCTATAACATTTATCACGATTCTTTTAGTAATAATATAAATTTGCAACTAAAAATGTTATAGCCTATGAAAGAAAGATGGATCGTTCGAAATGAGCGTACGGTTAACACTAGAACCGCCGGAACTAGTACGATACTTAGAACCGCCGATGTGGTCAAAGTGACCACTTTCTTTGTAATTGCATGCTGTTCTGATTAATGTAAATATTAATGATCTTGATAACAATGTATCACTTTAATTACATTTATTAACAGTATCACTGTATTTTACAACAACAATGGGAACATAATATTACTAAAATTAAAGAGCATAGTTCACAATATTTATCTGCAACCATACTAATTGTATTGCAGTAGTTTTAAAATTAATAGAAATTAATCATACTGGAGAAACTAAGTATCCATGAATATGTTAAGAGAAAGAACAATCATAAGATATGACTATGTATAGTACCTAATCCTACTTACAAGCATTACAAACTACTGTCTTTATTACTTTATATGTACACGGCACACAAACATATCTCTTGCATTTACTGCACACTTCATTTGTCTTGTTTCTGCATTTCCTCGTTTGGCATAGTTTTCTAACTTTCGTAGGAATTTCCGCTTCTTCTCTTTCTTCATCACCATCTTCCTTTTCCTTTCCTTCCCTTGTCATCCTTTCCTGATTTCTGGTTTCCATATAGTCTCTACGTAATTCTTCTGCTAGATTTAGGATGAAATTCCTCCTACTTATCTTGATCCCTGTCACTAGCTTGAAAATGATCCATGCGTTGATGGCTGCTAAATCAAGGATATTGTGAAATACGTGGACAGGCCATCGACGAGTACCAGAGCGGACAGAATACTTCCTCATCATCTGGTCCAAGACATTTACAGCAAATTTTGTGCTATTGTAGAAACTCACTGTTTTGGGAAGGTGTTTAGAATTATTTTGTATTTCAACATCTGTATGCATGGTACTATACAGAAGAACATTTTTGTTCTTTTTCCCTTGGTAAACAGTCAGAGTACCACCTTCCCTTTTCAAGAGAACAGACGTATAAAGAGGAGTTTTCATTTTTTTTACAGTGTTTGGAATTTCTTTTCTTGCACGGTTGATAGTGCCGACAAGACTAGTTTTCTCTTTTTCCAGTCTCTCCCCAAGTGTGACCGTAGTGAAAAAATTATCAGTAGTCACATTTCGACCCTTATTGCGATATGGAGCTATCAACTTCATTACTACTTGTTCTGGAAGTTTCTCATTAGGTGCCCTCTGTTCGTTCTGTCCCACATAAGGGAACCCATTACAAAGATATTTTGTTTCTACATCCGCTAGAAGCCAGAATTTGATTCCGAATTTATCAGGCTTATTCGGCATATATTGCAAATACGGACACCTGGTTCTGCTGGGGAAAAGTTGTTCGTCCACAGTGACATTTGATCCAGGTATGTAATTCAACTGACAGTTTTCTATAAAATGATTCCAAGTAGTTGATATAAGTGTAAATTTGTCACTTTTCGACCGTTCCGACCGTGTATTTTTTTCATCAAAACGCAGATATTTCAAAATTTCTCGAAACCTGTTTCTGCTCATTGTGTCAGTGAAAAATGAGGCTCCCCATGTTTTCAGCCACAACTCATCTACTTCAGTACATCTGGCACCTAGTGTACCACGAACATATAATAAAGCAACAAATGCATCTAATTCTTCTAAAGGAAAACTCCACGAATCATTTCCAAGAAGCCGTTGTGCCTCTGCTTCTGTGCATTTCTTTATGTGTTTCAACATTTACTGATCAACTAAAAGGCGCCAGGCACTCGAAACATTATCATTTGAGACGTGCCGCTTTGCGTGTGGAGTAGGTCCCCTTGTTTCTTTCAGTATATTCTGTTGACCTATCCTACCTGGTTTAGTAATCCCGAAGTCTGCTACAGTCCACTCCGTGATCCTGTCCTTCCCCAGGAGTTTTGAGCCAGTTTCTGGAAGTGAACCCTCACTTTGTTCTCCTCTTCTACGTCGATTCTGTATTGGTCCACTTACAGGAGGTGCAGTTCTTCTTTTACCCAGGGTAGGTCCTTCTCTAGCATTGTTTATATTACTGCTTCGTCCTGGTTCAGCAACTGCATGAGGAAAGAGACAATTAGAAAGCTACAACTCATTATAATGAAACCATACCACACAATAAAATAGCAGTAACAGAAGTAGCAGTAGAAGTGTCAGCTCTCTTATAATAGTGATCATTATTCATATAGTAACAATAATAATAATAATAATAATATAAGTGAATGTAAATTACCTTCATCTTCAGTCTCGGAGCTGTCACTCTCCACATTAGCGACAGGTTGGTAATCTTCATCTGTAGAGTCTTCCACAAGGTCCTCAACTTCAGGATCATTTTCAACATCCGATTCATACAAAAGTGCGACAATTTCTTCATCTGAAAGTGGCCGTGGCCGTGGTTTGTATCGCTGTGACATCTGAGCCATGTCTACTGCTCTGAGACCAGTACTCAAATAATCTGCCTCATTTATGCGAAACCCAATAGCAAACAATGAATGACATATTGCATTGTTGAGCTTCAAACAATGCGAGTAAACTTCAGTAACCCAGATATTTAGTATATTGTTGACGAGTGCTAAGAGTAAATTCGGGGAGTGACGCACAACAATCTTTAAATAATCTGTTTTCAGATTTCACGTAATGTGGTCAAAGTGACCACTCGGCGGTTCTAAGTATAAGTGGTCATTCAAAGAAAACTAATGAAGATAAAACAAATATTGGACTATTTATATGATCTACATAAACATTTAGGAAAAGTCATTAACTCACAACAGCATTGATTAGAAACTGACTGAATAATAATATGTTAAAATATAAAAAGTGGTCAAGTTGACCACTCGGCGGTTCTAGTGTTAAGACAATGTTCAGGTATTTCTTGCACTTTGATCAGTGGAAATATCAGCAGAATGCCCATTACTACTGCAACACAGGTTTCTGTCATTTCTTGTGTAATATGACCAAAACGAGGAAAGTGGCCTAAATATGCTTTTATATGACATATAAAATACATTTAAATACAACTAGAGACATCAGTATTGAATTCAGCATTACACCTCAAAACGAACTCAGAAAGAAAATATGACTTGTTACTACTAAGTTAAAATGCGGATTTCTTGGTATGTTTGAAGGCTTATTCAGGAATCGATTAAACGTTACTCAAATGTATAGTTTTTTGTAATTCTGATTTTACGCTTCGTCGAAGTCGAGATCATTACAGGCGGTAGAGGATCTGAGGCAAGAAACGAGAAGGAATTCTGCCGTTGGTTTTTAAAGGAACCGTCCACACATTAGTCTTCAGTGATTTCGGGGAACCTTGGAAACCCAAATCTGGATGGAACCCGCGCCCTTCCGAAAGCTAGTTACTTGTAGGAAAAGGGAAGCCAATTGAAATATTGTGCTAAATATATAAAATCCACAAATGTCGTAAGGCAGGAAATTCTCTTCGCAGGTCAATTATTACGCAGTTTTTGCTCATATGAACAACAATGGTCACACGTAAAGTATTTTATCGCACTTGCAGTATATTTAAGTTTTGAGTTTATAAGAGAGAGCATTGCCTACGAATATTAAGGATAAAAATATCTGCTAATTAAATGCCGTTAGCAGAAGAATTATTTAATTGTTATATTTAATAACAGAAATGTGGACAATGAATCATATCAACTTACTGCAAACTCAGGAAGTTAAAAATTGTATGAAATTTTATAACACCTGCAGCGAGCTAGTTAAGAGATAATTATTAAAATAATCAGATTGTTTCGAGGCAGAAAACAACTGCTCTCTGTTGTAATCGATGTAATGTAAGAATCACTAGCAACGTTATGCTGTAATATCAATCATTAAATCGGTCTTAGATATTCAGTGGACTCAATGGTGCTAACAGCAATGAAGTGTTGAAAAGCATTAGATGGTGCGCATCATCTAACCATACTCCAACAGACGCAAGTAAACCTTATGACGCATTTACAAATTCTGAAATTCTGGAATCATGTTTAGAGAGTACGAAATACATATTTACCATATTATCTAAATGTTACGAATTCGTTTTTTGAAACAAATATTGAAGAACTAACGGGAGGAAGAACAACATATAATTTTCAAAATATTTTGTTACGAGCAATGATGGTTATCACTCATATATTCGGTCAAATATATTTATAGACTCGTTTAGTTTCAACAGCGATCAATACAATCAAACCAATACATCATTTTAAATCAAACGCATTCTTAAAGGTTTTAACTGAAAATCAGTCACCGGATCCTTATGCCGGTTTTACTTACTGAAAACAATTATTACTATTTAAATGCTTTAGTCTCCAAAGCTCCTCGACAAAGCCAATGAACAATTTGACTGAAAGAGAATATTAATGGCAGAAAACAAATCAGGATTTCAGGGTAGAACTGACAGTGCTCTACGTATCCGTTTCACCTCCTTTTTCTTAAAAAAGATGAATGTCTAAAAATGTTTGAAGCACAAACTTTGCGGCATTTAACATAAGCCAAAAATGCTTGCACTGAACAAAATGAAATAAGTGGAAACATCCGCATTGATTTGCAAAAACAGTAAACTACTGGAATTTGTCTCATATATAAAACTGCACCACATGATAGCACAAATACAATAAACTTGCTGGAGCGCAAGTAACTTTTTATGTTTTTTTATTTTTATGTGTCGCACAATCACGGAAATGGAGATGGGTGGAGTGGGCAATTAAGTATAGTTATGAATTTTTAAAAAATACTTGTTCGCCTAAAACATATTATCAGTGTGAAGAATTCATTGAGGATAAGCAAGAATTTAACAGTTAATTTAAGTAAAAATACTCTTTCTTGATAATTCAGTTTTGTTGATATTGGCGACATCCGAAATCTGGCCGCGTTAGAGGAAATTCCGAACGCAGCTCAACGTAATTTGCGGTTTGGCGGAGTAATTGCAGTTGAAACTATCGAATGGCTAGTAACTTGCTCTATGAGGATTATTAGTTAAGCCGAGTTAAATCAATACCGCTTTGACGAAGAGATGACTGCAAACTGTTCTGCGCAAATATTACCGCAGCAAATCTTTCACTACCGTGTTTCATAATTAAACAGCGGGCTGCGGTCAACTGTACCTACGAGCGATCCTTGTCAGCGCCCAACATAATGGCTGCGTCTGTTTGTCTCGCTCCAGGCATCGATATTCAGGTACAGTGACCAGATCGCATTCGACTGGTTTAGATAGACACACTACTTGCAGAGCAAGATCGCAATTTGGTGCAAATTTTTGAAAGGAAGAAAAAAATGATACAGTGCACCACTGTATTAAAAGAGTACAAAACAAATAGGTGGTACGTCATATTAAACTAATTTCTGGAAAACTGATCATTGGTTACATGGAAAGGAGAGACTGCTGTCTGAAGTATGTGGAATTTCAGCCAATCTACCGCTGCAGAGAACTGAAAAAAAAGTGTGTCTGTGATGTCAAAAAAAATATTTCATCTAATGTCGTTCTTCCATCATTGCTTTTAATACCTGATGAGAATCATTTTCCATTGCCGGCTTTGTCTTTCCTATTACACTATCTAACAACCAAGAAAGCAACACAGAACATGACGAATTGAGATACAGATAATGAACGAACTGATGTCAAAAGAAATAGAAAAAATCTCGTAAAGGAATTTGGAAATTATAAACAGACAATTTTATGTTCCCTTAACGACTCATAACAGGAAACGAATATGCGAAAGCACAATTGATTTGACTCGATCAATGAACAATCAGGTTCCGCCACAGAACCATCGCACGCATAAGGGCTGCCTTGTCATTTCACACTGAAAACTTCAATCCAATTTAATGGAAAAGGAGAATGTTTTATTTTCAGTTCAGTTTTTGTTACGTTAACCTATTTTATTCGATATGTTTTACAAAAGAAAAAGGGACAGCTTTTATTGTAGAGACTATTACCATTGTTAAAATAAAAAATAAGAAGATAATTTATTTAATTGAATGATGAGAAAAATATAATTTGAGTCCTTTATTTGGTAGAACATTTTTTTATCATATCAGAAAAAGGAAGCTGTTATTCATTTCCAGAAAGCTTGCAAAAGTGCACCAAGCAAAAATATATGGTAAAAAAGTCAATTACGGAATGTGAAAGTAACGATTGAAGGTGAAAAAGGAGGCATAAAGAAAGAAAAAAGAAAACAAAGTTGTTTAACCATCACGTGGTGAACTTGATTTTGATTTCCACCATCTCTGGTGTTTTTTTCTTTCTCAAACTCTCAAAAACATTCTAGCTTTTAATATCTATTAATACATTAAATTGATTGCACCAATAACATGTTTTTTATCTGAAAATAATTTATTTGTGCGTGTTTACCAAATATCATTTCCATTAAAAATAAAACATTATTTAATACACCACTTAATACAATAATATTCTGTATAATACAATAACAAGCAGTTTCTGGAGTTTCCCGGACCCTTCCAGCTAACTGGATCTGACTAACTGAGGAAGTTTTTAAGCTTTATACGGAGTTGTGATCGCATAGACTTCCGGACGTACTGTTATGTTTTACAGCTGTTTCGAGTCTTAGTGTAGACTTCCTGCCCGGCGTCACTATTATATTGACTTTTTAGTTTGTGTCACATACGTTGTTAAAAATTAAAGTTCAGGCTCCAATCTTACCCAAAAAAATCTTAAAATACTAACCTAAATACTTCTAAAAACGCAAGATATATCACCACCTGTAAACTTATCGTATCATGATTTGACTTGAAAAATATTAATATAAACAGCTGCTGTTAATGTGCTAGGCAGAGGAACTGAACATTTGTATTCTATTTACGGCAGCAGCGATTCTCAGTCAAGCCTGGTGTGACCGGAAGTGGGTCGTGCAGCCAGAGGCGTGTCAGACACCGGAAATGAGCGCCTCATTACTCACACACTCTACCAACTCTTGACTTAATTGCTGCCGGCGCCACCAGGTTGGATATACTGAGCTGCAGGGTTTATAAATAATCACGTGGTAGGAACTGCTCGTAATGAAAACAAGATTTTTCAACAGCTATCTTTGTTAACGCTGTTTGCGAAACTAAAATTAATCAACGTATTGTTGCATTTGGTGGAAAAAAATCTGTATAACTCAATACCAATTTAAACACAAGTAAAATAATCTTTGAGTCCATTCTGTTGTATTAACAATACTGAATACGTCAATGACCTCAAAACCAGTCTTCTCGTAAGAATCGCCTTTTTTCTATATCTTGCTTAAGGTTAAAAACGATCGCACAGCGATTTCGTGTGCCGCATTCACTATAGATCATCACTTTGAAATGATGCATCGTCCAATTTTCTCGAAACCAGTATTAATCGATAGTCTCTCACATTGCACGACGAAAAGTTTCGAGTTAAAATAAAATCCACAAGCAACACTGAATAGACCAGCATCTTTTTGAAAAGCAAAGATATTCCTTGCATCTCGTTATGCAAGCAGATGTTCAGCAGAAGATGTTGGACAAAAGAGCTATTTAAATCCAACTCTTAGAACTAAGCTACCAGATGGAGGTTTTTTAAAAAAAAATATAATAGAAAAATAGCTTTGTGAGTCTTCCAATAAAATATGTAGATACAAAAGACAATGGTAATGTTTTGCTGATTTCATCAACTCACCTACTTGCACGAAAGAAAGTAAATCGGAGATGCCACTAAAATGTTGTCTGCATGTTAACTCTGTCCTGAAGGTAGGCAGCCCTCAGGACACTTCAAAAACACCTCGCCGGAGCTTCACATATGCCACAGGGAAACTTGAAGACTACTGAAACGCGCAGACCGGAAGGTATGTAACGCATACATCGGCCGATTCTAACAACAGTGAAATCTCAAATGCATAATAGTATATCTAGGAACTAATCAAATATCATTTCTTTACGTATACCTAAGACTAAATTTACTATAATCAACTATCATATACGAAGTTTATCAATGAAATAGAAAAATGTTTAGTGCACAATACAGGCCAAACAAAAACCGAAACAGGGCAAAAGTCATTAAGTGTATCAGAAACAATATCGTTAGATCAAATATAGAAATAGGGTTAAATGTAGTGAAAGAAGTCAGAAAATTCAGTGAATAGAGAAGTAAAATCATTTAACCGAAGCTATAGTGATTTCAGATACTGTGTAGGACCAACACAGACTAAAACGCTAAAACTAAAAACTAAAGAATTGATGTTTTTGGTATGCGGTGGTATTATGGCAGTAGAGAAAGTACGAAATAAATGTAAACGAGGGGCGAAAAACGAAGTTTGTTGGACTGCCTGTGACGTGAATGTCACTCCTTTCGTCCCAGTTAAATCATTTTAGGTTCGTCTTACCAGAATGATTACATAATACATTATTTTAACTAATTTAGATATTTCTCAATTGTTATCTTGTTTAAAGTTCGTATTAATAATTTCTATATTAAATGTCACGTCAGTTTGGTACTTTCTCATTCAATGTTTAACCTTAGTAGATTGTTATGTAACAAATTAACAATAGAATGTTTCTTTAACTGCTATAAGAACACAGTCTACTAGTTCCAAGTAGTATTGTTGTTGAGTCAACACCTCTTATTATGGAGTCGGTTGTATTCATTTGTTAGAAGTTTTCAAGTCATGTACCTGCGTTTATATTAGTAAACTGAGTGACAACAACGTAGTAACAAGGTCGATGTACACAACTTAACGAACAGTATTAATAAAATAAAAGTCTAATGTAGCCAGCGCTTCGTTATTTGTACGGTAGCAACCTGTCATTTTACAAGAAAATTCCAGTAAGCCAGGAAACCATAAGTTTTTTACGTAAAGATACAAACAATTTCAGTTTTCGCTGGAAGGATGACGCTGAAACGCGATGGGCTGTGAGTCAAGACAAAACGAAGAAGGGAAAAGTCAGTTAAATTGTTTAATATCATACATTTACTCCCCCATGAGTCCACTCAAACAAGGTGTGTAACATCTTAAGACATGCGGGACTGACTAATCTGAAGGGAAGAATTGATTAATTAATTGCGATGGACCATACGCTCCAGTGGTAATATCCCTAGTCATCCAGTTATAAATTTTTATTTTATTTTTTAATTATCATATATATTATTTCTATAAGGTACTTTTTTTGTCACAAGCCTGCATCTTCCTTCATACTTAACCGAAATCAATGAATGAGGTGCCATTTTAAAGCTTATGGTCTCCACTTTGGTCACATCATATTTTTATAAAGAAATTTTTCGTAATTTGACCCTTAAAGGGAAGAAATGTCAATTTTTCTAAAATGCGTTTTTTGTATCTCGAGCCATTTATCTCTCTGGATATCTAACCAAAATCGATAAAGGAAGTAGGATTATAAGGAGTAATTTCTTAGCTTTGTGACATCATATTTTAAGAAAGAATCTTTTTGGAATTCAACCCTTAAAGGGAAAAAGTATAAATTTTTCTATAACGCATTATTGTGTCACGAGTGATTTATCAGCCTTAATTTCTAACCGATATAGATGACTGAGGTATCATATTAAAGAATAAGGTCTCAGCCGTAGTAACATTATATTTTAAGAAAGAAATTTTTCGTAATTCGGACCTTAAAGGACAAAACTGTCAATTTTTCTAAAATGCGTTTTTTGTGTCTCGAGTCACTTATTTCCCTGGATATATATCCCAAATCGATAAATCAAGTAAGATTATGAGGAATAATGTCTCAGCTTTGGTGGCATCATATTTTAGGAAAGAATTTTTTGGAATTCAACCCTTAAAGGGAAAAAAGTATAAATGGTTCTACAACGCATTTTTGTGTCACGCGTTATTTATCTCCCTTGATATCTAACCGATATAGATAAATGAGATATCATACTAAGACTAAGGTCTCCGCCGTGGTAACATTATATTTTAAGAAAGGAATTTTTTGTAATTCGGACCTTAAAGGGCAAAAATGTCATTTTTTCTAAAATCCTTTTTTTTTTTGTTTCTCGAGCCATTTACCTCTCTTGACAATTAAACAAAATTGATAAACGAGGTATCATTTAAAAGATTGAGGTCTTCGTAAGGTCTTCGGTTCCGTTAACACATTTTAAGAAATTAGAGGGTGTGGTGTGACAGCGTCACCCACAATGAATATAATTAAATTATTATTAATTATATTCATAATTCCTCTTTTTTCTCTTTATTATATTCAAGTTTATTAATTGTTTAATCTTGCAACGTGTAAATAAATTGTAAATAATGAGGGTTGTCTGAATAGGTTGAATGTATGTTTAAACCAGGGCGGCCAAAGGTATAGTTTATTGTAAATCAATTTTTCTGTAAACGCATGGCTCAGAACGGTTGAATCTCGAAGGCTAGGAACTGCCATTTCGACGGTTGAGGGAGGAACAATGGAGCAGGCGAGGCGACTTGGTGGCGCCGGGCCAGCCCGGCTTGAGTCCCGTTCGAATTCGGACAACGACCTACCCCACCTTGCCGCTACCCCGAAGGCCACGTAGGAAACGCGCGAAGGAGACGGCGAATGCGACGCGTGATATTAAACACGTGACGACGGAAATGTGTAGATAGCCAATCATGAACATTTATTGGGGTCTACAATACTAATTCCGTGGAGTTCTTTTACATGTGGAGTGCAACTAGCGGAGGAAGAAGAAGGAGCCATTTTTAGACTTCACTTGGGTCCAAGACGAGCTGGTGAACAGACGTGTCAGCCGGCACGCTCTCTGATGATCATTGTGGTTGATCATTTCTTGCTTTGGGAAAGCGAGATGTTGAGTGGCATGCTTGCCATTATTTGGAAGTTATGCTAATAACGCGGTCGTAGCCGCTTATTTAGCTTCCATTGCTGCAGTGGCATTGTGTTTGTCGCTCACCATCACGGCGATGATTCTATGGTAATGTACCAGAAACGACGGTCACTATTCAGTGGATTTTAACAGACTTGTGAGCCCTTAAGCGACGCCTGGGTTAAGACTCTGCTCCCGTCACTTAAATTCTGAGCTAGCTGATTTTATATTTCGATTCAATTTTTTCTTAAGCATCTTGCTGTTTGTTAATTCAATTTTGATGCTTTTCATTCACTTTATACGGCGCCCCCTGGGATTTTCCTTTGTACAGTAAAATGTTAGCCTCCATTTGATGGCCTGTGTTGCCACGTTATTTCAATGTTAACTTTGCTGTTTTTATTACTTGTTTGAGATATTTCATTCAGTTTTGTTTGCTTGCTCCGGCGAATTGTAAACGTCGGGTATTGCTTGTTTTTGCTGATCTAATTGTGTTTAACGTAACGTTAATTACTACCCGACCTTGTAAGGCCATAAGACTCAATAAATGAGGTTTTATTTTGTGTCTGAAATTCATGGTTCTAGTTAGTAACCTATTTGATCCCCATTATAGCATCATTATTATAAATTTATTTATATGTTTTTTTTTCAATTTTCAGGATTATTAATTATAATCCCCCCTCCCTTTTTATGTATTGATGATCACATTTTGCCAGCCCCATAATTGTATATTTTAATACAATTGGCACCCAACGTTTCGGGCTTTTGTGGATCCCCTTTTAGGCCATTTTGCCAGCCCCAATTGTATGGTTAATACAAGGGCAAAAGTATTAATATTTTTACAGCGCATTTTTCTGTCACGAGCTATTTATTTCCCTTGATACCTAACCGAAATCAATAAAACAGGCATCGATTTAAATATTAAATTATCGGTTATGTTCACATCATATTTTAAGAAAAAACTTACTCCAATTTTTTACCTCGCTTGATAACAAACCGAAATCGATAAATGAGGTATCATTTTAAAGACCAAGGTTGCTGCTTTGGTCACACCATATTTTTTAAAGGAATTTTTTGGAATTCGACCCTTAAAGGGAAAAGTATTAATATTATTTATACAACGTGTTTTATTACTATTATTATTATTACAAGCCATTTATCTTCTCGATACCAAGCCGAAATCGATAAATAACATATCATTCTAAAAATTAAGGTCTCCAGCCAGGTAAAATCATAAATTGAGACAGAATTTTTCGGAAGTTGGTGCTTAAAGTGGTAGCGCGTATGAGACTGGTCAGAGCCAAGTCCCTAGATTGCAGCAGCAGATATCACAGAGATGTCAATAAACTTTTTTTTATTCAATATTTTTTTTATGTTACGGAAAAGTGTCTGTTTTGCTATACAATTCCAATGTAAACATTTTATTCGCACATCAACAAATATTTCATAGATGTTGATATGTTGTGTTGTGAGCATTTTGTTCAGGTTGGCTTTATTCTGTTAAGGTCAGTGACAGTTTGTCATAAATACAGTGTTTTAAATTTTCCTAACTGTTTCGTAATATGTTGTGAGTATATGGTGCTTACCTATTACACTAAATATATATTTGCTGTAAAAGTACGGTTCTACTATTCATTATATTACAAGCATTCAACCTCATTATTTATCACATTTTATTCACGAAATTTCGCATGGGTCGTCTAGTCTTATATATTTTGAGTATTAAATTCCTGCCACATCTACTTTTGTGATATATAAATTATAATTTTAATTTCCTTCAGCGTTTTTAATAAATTATTCATCACTTCACTTAGAAATTTGTTCCAATCCCTGACATCTTTAACCACAAGAGAAAATCTTCGGGAGGTAAGAACTGTACATTACGTTTTGACAGGAATAAATGAAGGATTACACCAGACTAATCGAGAGACCGATGATAAAAAGAAACATTAACAATTAATGTTTATAGTTATAAATAATTAGTCTAAAAACATACATTTATTTTATATTTACGTAATATCGGACGAACATAGTGGTAAGGTTATAAATACAGTAGTCCTATTTTTTCCTGAACAATACCTCATAGCTGATACTTGACAAGGACGGATAACATCAATTTTGGAGTTATCTTATTTTCGGGAGTGTTTACGAGGAGATTGTAGAAAATTTTCTGCGTGTTCTTCAGATGTGTTAGTTATACAGGTTCAGTGAGCTGACCACTGCGTTTTTTCAGAGTGAGGCTCTACCTTCGTGGTCTCGGTGGCCATTGCGCCCGGTGGGTAAACCATTATAATTTCGGTTTTCCGTGGTTTCCCCAAATAGGTCAGGCTAATGCCGGGTTGGTTCCTTTTATGGGCCATGGCCGAAATCCCTCCCATTCCTTTTTTGAACCCTGTTCTTACGCACACACCTCTCCCGGGGTCCCTGCAGCCGGCGGGCCCGGATACATTTGACTCGCATACCTCCCCCTAACGCCGGCCCTGCACTGAGGTGAAAAAAGTCATGGGATACCATGCTAATAACGTGTCGGTCCTCCGTGTGCACGGCGAAGTGCAGCAACACGACGTGGCATGGACTCCACGAGTCATTGGAAGTGCTCTGGAGCAATATTGTGCCATGCAGCCTCTATAGACGTCCATAGTTCCGAAAGTGTTGCCGGTGGATCATTTTTTACACGAACTGATCTCTCGATTATGTCCCATAAATGTTCGATGGGATTCATGTCGAGCGATCGCGGTGGCCAAATCATCCGCTGGAATTTTTCCGAATGTTCTTCAAACCAATCTCGAACAATTACGTCATCCTTGAAAATTCCATCGTTGTTTGGGTACATGAATGGTTGCAAGTGGTCTACCAGTAGCTGAACGCCATGTAAACACAGCCCACACCATTATGGAGCCACCACAAGCTTGCACAGTGCCTTGTTGACAACTTGGGTCCATGGCTTCATGGGGTCTGCGCCACACTCGTACCCTTCCATCAGCTCTTATCAATTGAAATCGTGACTCTTCCGACCAAGCAACTTTTTTCCAGTCGTCTACGGTCCAAGTGATGTGGTCACGAGCCCAGGAGCGGCATGTTGGCGACGTCGTACTGTTAGTAATGGCACCCGAGTCGGTCTTCTGCTGCCATAGCCCATTAAAGCCAAATTTCGTCGGACTGTCCTAACGGACACGCGCGTCGGACGTCCCACATTAATTCCTGCGGTTAGTTCACGCAGTGTTGCTTGTCAGTTCACACTGACAAGTCTACACAGACGTCGCTGGTCGCGCTCATTAATTGCCGGCGGTCGACCACTGGGTTGTCCATGATGGAAGGTTATGCTGGAATTTAGGTATTCAACGCACAACCTTGACACTGTAGATCTCGGAATGTTGAATTCCGTAATGATTTACGAAATGGAATGTCCCATGCCTCTAGCTCCAACTAGCATATCGCGTTCGAAATCCGTTAACTCTCGTCGTGTGGCTATAATCACATAATCAACCTTCTCATACGAAGCATTTGACCACAAATGAAAGTCCTGCCCAGGCACTCACCATTTATACAATTTTTTAAGCGACACTACTGCTATCTATATATTTGCATATTGCTTTCCTATGACTTTTCTCGGTGTATATCCTCGGTCAATTTCAGAAATGCAGAGCCATCGCGTCAGTATAGCTTCTTTGGAGAACATTTATATAAGACTTGTATGTAGACTTGACTTCATAAGGTTATGAATCTTATGCGAATATTATAAAGATAAATATTGGGTTATTACAGTATGTTGTGTATTTTTGAAAGGTTCCTCAGGCCACTTCATTCCTGCGATGTAACTCATTTCTTTCTCGGCTTTGCAGCAACCACCAGCTCACGACTATCTCCAGCTCTAAAGACAAGTGGCTTGCGGAAATCCTCCTCGGAGGTCGGCCTCGGTAGCGTAGGGGCTAAAGTACTAGCTCCGTATGTCGAAGGTCGCCGGTTCCAGTCTGGCCGCGGGCATGGGTATTTAAGAGTTATGTCTATGAATATCATGTCCGTCGAGTGGTGTGTCTAATTAGCTCGAAAAAATTCATTAGGTCGGCTATATGACCTAACACGCCGAAACCCTTGAAACAAAAAAATCCACCTCATTTCCTGCATCTCCTGTAAGCCCTCGTGCAACATATTTAATGCCTTTTGAGGATAAACACCGAGATTTATAGTACAACAATTACTCGTTCAATACGCAATCATTTATCGTTACAACCCGCTCCTGACTCCAACACGTCACTAGCTACCAGATTAGTTCAAGGAAGAAGATCGTCAAGAACAGAAGATTTCGACGCTAGTCATAGAACAGAAAGCAAACGTTTCCCTCTCGCCTGCCCACAGGCTAAACTCATACAGTCCCGTACTACGCTGAATAACATTTTGATAATCGTGTGCAGCCGACGGAATTTAACAATGAAGCTAAATCTTTCGATAAGTGATGTGTTGCAACGAGACAATCATACTACGATGAAAGATGTGGAGACATGAAAGAAGTATGAAACTTATCAGTATTTTAATATCCCGTATCTTTAGGAAGAGGTGGAAGATTTGTTAAATGGAACAAAGTGTATCTAGCTTGCCTTGTAACTGCTAAGCTGTTTCCTTAATTAGTGTAAATAAAATAATAACGAATATATGTATTTTACATGTCAAGTGTTACGCTATTTTTGTTTGTATGACATTTTCCTAGGTTTCTTTAGCTATCGTCTTTTGCCAGCTGATTGTAGGTTCATGAGCCCGGAGTAAACTGTGATTTATTAGTCAATAATCGGCCCATTAAAATCTCATAATCCTGTTTTTTGACAAGGGCATTAGAGGCGGCAATGGAGGTACGGAAAAGAATTTTGCACTGTCGTTTCGAAGTAATCACCTTGCGCTCTGACCTGGAGTGATTTCGGGAAACTTGGGAAAACCGAAATCTAGATAGACGGACGGGGAATCTAACCCACATCCTCTAGTATGCTAGGTCGGAGCGTTACCGCTCACCCGCCACGCTCGGTCATAATCTGAAATGATGTGTTAACTACAAGGTCATATAAACAGATTCTGACTAGTCAAAATTACTCTCACGTATCTGTTTTTGACTAATCATAGGATTTTTACATAAGCTTGTGGTTAACACATCATTTCAATCAAGATTATGACCGAGCGTGGTGAGTGAGCGGTAACGTTTCTACCCAGCATTCGGGACGACGTGAGTTCGAGTCCCCGTCCCGGCATCCAGATTTGGATTGTCATGATTTCCCAAAATCACTCCAGGCGATGTCGGGATACTCTCTTCAAAAAGACCATGCCCGAATTCCTTTCCACTCCTTGTCCCCCCCCACACACCGAGCGTAGTGGGTGAACGGTTAACGTTCTGGCCTCGGATTCGGGAGGACGCGGGTTCGAATCCCCATCCGGGCATCCAGATTTGGGTTTTCAATGGTTTCCCAAAATCACTCCAGGCGCATGCCGGGTAGCCGTAAGTAAAAAAAAAAAAAAAAAAAAAAAAAAAAAAAAAAAAAAAAAAAAAAAAAAAAAAAAAAGTCTCACGCTTCTATAGGTAGCTAAAGTTTTGAGGGAATATGTGATATGTGATACTCTGTAATTAGTAGTCCGTATTGCAGCTACTAATGTATTGTTCACTGAGAAGATGTTGACGAAACGACTGGTGACAGTGGTCCGCTTGCCAAGACCCAGTTGTCCTTCGCTGTCCTCCTTTCCTCAGAGTGGCGGAGTAATCGTGAGGCGTGTCACCGCGGCACGAGCTGCAGCTGCTGGTATCTGACGCTGTGCACGCGACAGTCCTCAGAGAGGCCCATTTGACGCCGCCTGTCTGTGAGATGGCGGGTAATTACAGCCTCTTTTGTTCGCAGTGTAGCTGCAGCTCCTACTGTATCCGCAGCTCATTTTTTTTCTCCTTTAAGAAAAAGGAAAAATATGCGGAGAGGTAGCGGCCTAGTCTGCTGGATTCCTCTCAACGGACGGACTGTGATATCCCGCAGCAGCTGTAAAGATTCTTAAGAATGTCACAGTAACAGGCGGGAGAAATTCTTCAGTTAGCATGAATACAGAATTGTTACAGATGAGCTACATAACTAATTGGTAGGGCTATTATAACAGAGAGAAAACAAAGACGAGAGCTAATATCAATTTGTAAATGTAAGTATTCGACCAATTAACAATTATTTCAGTTACAATTAACAAACACTTTCTTCTAATTTTTTCCTTTTCAAAGCATCTAATCCTATATAAAATATCCACGCAAAGAATATTATTCAACAAAGCATCATAAATGGCATTAAATGCAGGAAAATTACTACAGTAATGCATACTGGTTGTACCTTTAACGTTTAAATGGACATAAATATTAAACACATTCTCTTCTGTACTGAATATACAAGTCAAAACATTGTTACTTTGTGAGCCCTTTTTATAGTAATATAAGGTACATTGTAACAGTGTTTTATTTCTTGTACCTAGTTTAAATAGAATCATCGTAGGTGATAAAGTTGATAAAGTATTTGCGAGATTACTTGTTAAAAGCTAATGTCCCTCATTTCATTCACAGAAACTACTGAATTCAATTTATAAAATGCCACGGCTAATCTCTCAGTTTATATATCGGAGAGTGAGAATTCTTATCGTGCAGACTTCCCCTCTCAGAGCGTTAAGTTGTGTAACCACGGAGGTTTAAAATGCAAACACAATATTATTCACTGATGCAATGTTTATCTTTTACCGTCTATCCGGCCGTGTCGCAGTCAGCAAACTCCGACCTCACACTGAATTTATCTGTCACCTTGTGACTCAAAATGAAGACACAACCGATCGCATGATATGCTGTCGGCTTTCTGGGTAGTTCTCGTGCGCAAGAACAAGTGAAGACGAACCTGCGAGACCCAAAATGACCTCGAGAAGCATCTTGCGCCCCCTTTTAAAACCTCGGGATGCTGCTTCTTTTTGGGCGATTTTCTCTGGTCCTATCGTCGATGTTCCTGCCTCTCTCCTCATTGGCGGACATGAAACAACATTATACAAAAATAATAACTATTCTATAAACTAAAATGCTATTGGCAAAACATTCGCCCCTCCAAGCACAGTTAACTTCAACATATCATTCCTATGACGAGGTTGGAGGATTTGATCGGAAACTGTCGTATTTCTTTTTTGTTTACTCGGTTTTATTAGTTTCTCGCAGTGAGCATTCACAGAATCTCTAATTTGGCGTGTCTTGACGTTATCACGTATCTGCAATTGGTCACGCAATAAATCTAACCCGTCAACACTGTCCACGCACAGAACTGCGGCCGACCCCATACTGAGCGATGAACGGTCGTAAATCTGCCCTTTTTAAACTGTCAAGTCCTATTGTGTTTCGTCTTTCTTCCAACCTGAATGGAGAAGTCGCCGTAATAGTCTTGAATTCGCTGACGCCTGTCCTGCAGAGAGTCCTTCTCGCAACTTGGAAATTTCGCTAAGCCAGTGTAATGCATGCCTTGTTGCGTTGCCCAGATACCTCATATTAAAGTGGTTCTATGTCACACCACAACTGAAACGTGCATTTATCTTTTTATTTTTAATTTGATCAGTTTATGATATTCAGGTGATACATATTACTAATAATTTACATCACCCCTCTTTTATATATCACGTAATTGCTATAAATGACCATCAGCCAGAAATGGGCATTTCCTTTGGTTTGATGGGGAGGGGCTAGAGGGAGAAGATATATTTTGTCACATGTGGGGTTAGTGACAGTAAGGAATTGAATAAAAATAATTTAAAAAGTTTTTGTTTCTTTCTTCGTTCCACTCAAAAATTTGATATGCATAAACATGATGAAAATTCACTAGTGAAATAATCATTTGTTACATAACTCAGAAACGTATCCACTGAAGAATATAAACACTAGAAGTTCCAATAGTTCAGAATCGAACACTGACTAATACATCCAAAGGTTACTTTGCGGTTGGAAACTAATCACGACTTAGTTCATGCTGGAGAAACTTTCCATTGATATTACCTTTTGATAAATAGGCGGCAGCATACGACTTCACATTTCTATAGTTGTAACCTAAATAGAAATTGGGCTTAGAACTTTTGTTCTAAAAATTAACGCTCACTTTGTGACCCTATGATATTCCCTATGATATTGACCGTATAACAGGTAAGATACTCAATATAATTAATAGTTAACATTATAAGTCAAATAAATTTACTAACATGTTTTCCTCACAGATTACTTGTAATTAAGAAGCTACCAACAACATATCAACATAATAAAAAAAGTTTTAAATCTTCTTCGATCTAGAACATTATCGACGCAACAATATTATTCCATTTTGTTTTGTATTTGAAATAATACGAAAAATATTATTTTCTGTGCGGATATTAAGACATATTAGAGAAAAGGACAAGAAAAATGAAAAAAGTACTTTTAGATCGTAAAATACTGTTTTTAATCACTATCTTGCTAGAAAATGCATCATTTAATTGTGCAGTGACCTTTCAATTATTAACATTTTATAAATTAGGTGAGAATGTTAAATCGTCAGACGAAGCCCGAATGATTTTGATGCTGTTAACAGTCTCACAAATGACATACCCTTTTTGAGACTGTAATTATGAGCTGATAATTATTTCTTTTAATGTTTTAAATTACTTTTGTACATTTTATATTAATAGCTGATATTAATGTATTGTTATTAGTCTCATCGAAAATTTGCCAAAATTAAAAACGCATCTAAAGTTTTTTTAAAGTTCTCGATGTTTATATAAAATGCTGCGGTATAATTGGCTGGCATCTCGCTATCCTTCCAGAATATTGGAATAAGCTAAACTTCTCGCTTCCCTTGGCATGCGATCTCAGTCTTGCGGAATGTGTTAATAATACAACATGTTTAGGATGTGGATATGATATTGAAGTATCTTAGCTGTGCAAGTAGGAAATTATTTTAAGACGGAAGGTCTAAGACTGTAACTGATAGGAAGTAATGAAAATGGTAAATTTTAGAGTTTTAATTCTAGAAAAGATCTTTACAATTACAGATATAACAATAAAATGAGGTTAATACAGAATAGAATTGGGACTATTAGAAAAAAAGTGTTAGATGAGACTACACATGTGCAGTATGCGCAATACATTGTAATTTTACATAATTTTACATCTCGGCTAGTGACAAGACCCATATTAATCGTAGTTTCACAACCTGCAAGAGAATGACCATTCATTTATTACCACCGACTGGCAACATCAGTGGATGGCATGAATTCATTTTTGGACAGTATTTCACTCTCTTGCGGTCGTTAGCTCCTATACTTTCAGCGCGAAACATCGAAAACTAATTATGAAACAATTTTTTAAGTTGGCTCCATTGTAAAGTGACAGTTGTCAATACGCGAGGCTATTTTATGAAAATTAATAACTTTTTTCGCAATAAATTTTCGTACAGAAGTATTGAAGTGTAGAAAAACGCCACTATACAGTGAATCAAATGCCTTGTTTCTTTAATAGTATACAGGTATTTCAAAACAGAGGAACACTGGAATACATAAAACATATTTTCCTTCCGCAACTAGGAGTTTTTTAGTGTTAATGCTATACAACATTTTTAATTAACAAACTTGACTTATGGGATTCTATCTGAGACCATTAAAATAACTATTCTACTACAGCAACTATCCGTAAGATAATTTAGTATTGCTGGTAATATGAACATTGATTTAACTGAATTGCAGTTTGTTGTTCTCTGGATGCTACTCGATGTCAGTAGCAAGGTTCTTCTATTCTGAAAGGATAGTTAATCATGTTAATTAAGTTTAAATTAATATTCATTTCCCGGTTCCTCCTTGCAACTGCTTCCCAGACTAATGGAAATAAGAATGATTCCAGCGTTTTCAGACACGAATAATGCCTTCCAGTTAGCCCGGAAATTACCCCCCCGCCGAGATTGGTTGCTTCGTCGCCAGGGGAGCTAAGTTGGTGAACAACTTCTAGCTGGATCGATGCTCGCAACTAAGGGGTAGGCTATTTCGTGTAATCTCAGCTGCTCTCCTAACAAAGCTCTCAACCGCCGATACGCGTTCGGCTGTATCCTCCGATCACTTGGATTGCTTTTCTTGCTCAATTATCGGAGAAGCTTCTTGACACAAATTCCGTGTCGTATCACAGCATTAAGCATAGACATATAAAATAACCAATAGCCGCGTCTTCTTTGATTGGTCGCTGTAAGATCAAGGTGTAGCTTTTGCCCTAAGGCATTTACCGAACGTAATAAGGAGACTTACTGAAATTGGGGTTTATTCCATTCGTATCTTTAGCACAAGTTATTTGTAATTACGTATATATCAAGACCAGTTTTCTGTATGGAGCTACGGACGAAGGAGTTCTATCTGCACTTATCAAAACCTTTGAAATCTAAACCGTGTTAGACTTTGTGAAAAGTATTTAATGGAGAATTTTCTCACTACCCTAATTCGTTGGATTTTCACAATTATCCTTCCGGTGTTTGTGAAGGACTCAAGGAATTAATGGCAAATGCACGCTATAAAATTTCACACGATGTTTTGTAGTTCAAGCTGAAGGTCTAACTGGATTTATTGCTGCTGCTTTGATTTTTATTATCATGCTACAGGAATCAAAAAAATAAATGTATGACACATTTTTAATATATGTGCTGAAGGGTTTTGGTGTTCTGAATTCTTCGGCAATACGAAATTAGTAAAAGTTGGATTTTTGGGAATTACTATTTATGAAACACTAGTTAAAGGCGACCTCAGGTGGACTCAAGCAAACTATGTATACAAATATTAGAAAACGTAGATTCTTTCATCGGATGCAGGTTATATAATCCATAGGTGCACTTTCACGTTATTATATTCACCTAAGAGTGATACAATGGTAAACTCAACAGTAGGATAACTGTCGTTGCAGAAATAAGAATGGGTTACCGCTTTCTGACGTAAGAAGTTAGTATTGTCTGTGCCCCTGTATCAATATCGTAGCTTACTGTCTGGAGATCTCAAAATGGAGCTTGAGATACGCAATTTCAATTTCGCGAGTAAGTAGTTGTCGGAATACCATTCGTAGGCACTGTCTTTTATGAGCAGCAAATGAGAATTCGAACTCTTTAATGTCACACAGTAAGGAGCGCGTTCATACCTTGCTGTGCTATGCCAGATGGCCACTACCTTTGAACAAAATTGTGCCAATCAGCTGGCCAACTAAAACCGACAAGTGTCGGTCTGCTTCAAAGAAAACCGCGCCATTCCTGATGAGAGTAGTGTGGTCACGTCGGTTCGCCTTGGATGGCTTAGTGGTATTTTTTTTTTAATGGCATTCGGCTACATAGGCCATATAGCCAGCTCTATGTGATTATCACTACTCTTCCAGTGTATCAGTTTTTCCAGTGTATTGTTGCTACTAGGTATGGACACTACAGGACGGAGAAGACATTCACAACACTTAATCATCCATGCCCTCGGCTGGACTCGAACCGGCGGCCTTCGGCTCGCGGGGCCATTACTCTAGCCCCTACGCTACCGAGGCCGCCGATGGCATCAGTGAAATTGAAAAACGCTTACGAAGAGATATGCAGAACTACTGAACGGATGAGAGGGAGAATACATATCATACAGATAGGGAAAACACAGGATTACAGCAAAGCACAATTTTAAGCTGATTTTGTTAAAAATCTGCCTTTGAGCCGACTGCGTGCGTGGTTAAGGTACAGAGTCTGTGGTTGCCTTTCCCCACGAACTAATCCTAGGCTGTCAGTTTTCTACTGCACAGAGAGACCTATTTCAACCAGTAAAGCCACCAAAGTTACAGCTTAATTGATCCTTGAGATTGTTGATTCTTTAAAAGCTCATTGATGCAGGTTGTAATAATGTGATCTACAGATTGTTTAGTAAATAATGCTGGTGTTCTTCTTCTTTTATTATAGCACCACGCTTCAATGAATTATATGAGAAATTCTAAAATGGTTGTTTAAAGCTGAAGTGATAAATTTGAGGGTGGAATTATTTTTGGCCATATTTTAATAATCGGCAAAATGGTATAAAATTTTACTGCTGTTCATAATATATAAACAAGGAGCATGAAATATTCCTGGATTAAATAGGTACAGTAGAACTCCAATTATCCGAACTCCGACTATCCGAAAAGCCGATTATCCGAATTGTTTCTTCGGTTAAGACGGAAATGTACTGCGATAAAGCTTCCCCGCTTTTATAAAAACCAACCCAAAGTTAGAATCACTGCAGCATTGTTTACCGAATGGTACGGCGAAATTTTTATCCCTGAAGTACAAAAGCACGAAAAAAAAACATGGAAAAGAAGGCATTTTCAACATACATACAATAATTAATTAAAATAGAACCTTTTTCCGAAAAAAAATCCGATTATCCGAATTTTTGATTATCCGAATGGGGTCCGGTCCCAATTGATTCGGATAATTGGAGTTCTACTGTACTATGAAAATAGGTTTAAAAAATGAATTTATTGAATCTGAATTTATGTTTGTTTAGTTAACATCATAAGTCTTATTTTACTGTCACCAAAATTTACAAAACCTGGACGAATTTGCAGTTAACATTGATAGAGTAATAATTTATCTCAGGGATTCGTAACTGGGTCGAACTTTGCTGCAAAAGTCTGCCAACGTGAGGCCGTGTTTACCGCATAGGTCGTTCACAGCTTACGACCACTTCCCCGCCGTCAGCGTGAGGAGCGCAGTAAGGGGCCGACTCTTCGTCTTGTCATGTAGCGGAACTGGCATGCCAGTCTCAGGCCGTCTCCCTATGCTCTCACACCAAACTGCGAGAGAGGAAGTCTTGAAGATGAAGCGTACTTGCTGAGAAATCAGCACCAAGCACCCGTCTATCGGTTCTCCGCCTCCAAGGAAATGTCGTTGTTTGTCTACCAATCAGAATCCTTGCTCCAAGGTAACGTCTCGTCTTAGGCTCAAAAGAAAATTAATTTTCACAAATTTTAATTACGTTTTCGTCGAATGCTGCGAAATGCTAAAACTCCATTCCACTCGTTGACAAAATCAGTAACCAAGAATAAACGAAAATAAACTAGTCTTGTTTATCAGTGGCAATTAGCTGTATGGGTATACGTTCAATAAATCAATTTATATTGTCCGACAGAGTGACAAACTTTCTCGTCAGCTCTTAAGCTTTTTATTTGGGGCGACAGTCGTGTTTACTTCAAAACTAGGACGCCCCGGTTCGTCGCCAGCTCAGTGTCACTCTAACCCCTATTTATAACATCTGTGGCTCGCCTGTGTTTTTTCATGCGCCGCCGTACCGTGTATTCTAAGCCGTACTGTAAAAATCTTTAAAAGTTGACGTACTGTCATATATTCGCTCCCTTCCCCAGGCACAAAACTTTTCATCATGAAATATATAACCTATCGCTTTATTGGTCATTGTTAATTTGTAATTTGATGAGTGGCACACCTCAATAATTTAAGAAATCTCTCGTATATTGAGACATATTTGTACGATAAAGCAAGTCGCCTCTTTCTGTACGGCAGACTAGAGAGACCCACGATTCTCCCTACTCGTACATCGCCAGGAACAAAGCGACCGCTAATCCCAGGTCGACAGCTCAGCCGTGGCTAATCACTGTCTGCTTGTTTCGCAGGAGAAGATTAATTAAATCAAAACCACACCCGGCAACAGTGTCGCATGCTGGCTGGAGAGAGTCATTCAACGATTGACCCTGTTCAATGCGACTAAAATTAACCACATAAATACAGCAAACAATAAATTACTAAAAAGGGATTACACCAGAAAAAATCCATTAATGCAATGTATACTTCATAGTTTTGTATCATAGTTATTCGTTTAATTGGTATATTATGCTCTCTAGGCATGAATTGTTTTTGATTCCATAAACATGCAGTGCTTCTATCTTTTCTCCTTTTTAAACAACAGCAATGATAAGGTTTTTTATATTTCTACTCAACATTGAGTATACGGCTGTCATTGTTTTTATTCCCAACTATGATTTAAAAATCAATTTATAAAGCAAAAATTGATAAGTTCCGCCGTCAAAATATCAGTGAAAAATGTGCTAGTAACAGGGCTTATAATTTTTGCGATACTTCGCGGTGTATATTGTTCTCTGTCTATATTCTTTGGGCGTGCAGTATCATGTTTGGACCAAACAACAATAAAAGAATGTCAAACGTCCTACAATGCAACACAAATGTAAAAAAAAAGTGAAAACCGACAGCTGATTATTTTGTTTAGTCAGAAAGAGAAACTCCAGATGAAGGACAAAGTACCATAGCATCTCATCGTCTTGGATTCCGAGAACACATTCGACTCAAAAGACTAGGCATGTGTAGAACACATTAGACAGTATGGAATGCTGCAGCGACCATTAAGTCATGACTGTGTCTGAAAATAAGCTAAATACAACAATATCAGTATGAGGTTCAAATTTCTCCCCTCTTCCCACCTTTAATAAGCAATCAAAGCATAACGCCTCGATTACAGACGATCCCACCGAATGTTGGTGGGTGAGTGGTTAACGCTCCCGCCTCGCATTCGGGACGACGCGTTCGGATTCCCGTCCGACCATCCAGATTTGGATTTTCCATTGTTTATCCAAATTACTCCAGGCGAATGCTGAAATGGTTTCTTCAAAAACGCTATTGCTCAATTCCTTCCGGTTTCTTATCACCAGCCGTTTCCCGCCTCTAATGACCTCGTCGTCAACGAGGCGAAAAGTAGCAAGAATATGTATATATACACCAACGATAGCCACACCCACTCTCCCTCCCTCCTTCGATTAACGATCCAGTGTGGTGTAGTTGGCAAATAAGATCTCAGAAAGCTTGATTTCATTTAATCCGAAATGCCTACTACGTTTAACAGCAAGAATAAATGAATGTATTACAAACAGGACGTAATTCCAAATTAAGATCAAATACCTACTGCACATTACAATAGAGTGATTATACGACTGCTCATGAAAATCACCACTGAGTTAATTTACTGCAACCGTATCAAGTAGAGCCCATCCAACGAAACAAGATAGAGCATCGCGTCGTAAAATTTTTAGACTCTAAAAGTCGTATAAAGGTGACCTCTATACTTGTGAACCAACCTTGACTTTTGTTTAAACTATTCTGCGATTGCAGACATGCTGAGCCTGCTGTCACACTCATAGAGAACTCACGCAGCAGTTTGATCTTCCAAACGTAAATATCGCAAAATGAAAATAAAAAAATTTAAGAACTGCATCGCATTTAGCTATGATCTTAATCATTAATATGGTTGTTAACTACACAACTTGATCCTCATAAGACGAAGAAGATGTGGTCGGGAGAACCTTGAGTATGCAGGATTCACACGTGTGCAGATTTTGTGTATATCGTTCCTCAACAGCAATAGGTTTAATAATCAGCTAGGGCAGTTCGTGAAACATCTTTTATTAATTCTTGATGACCATCGAAACATTCTGCAACAGAGACTACGGAAACCGAAATGACAGATCCACTGTGCAGCTGCTGAAAGAAAGCAACTTGATTTTCTCAGATGAATGTTCTCTAACTACAAGTAAAACATCTGGCGTTACCTATCGGTTCTTTGCAAGTCCAGACCACATAGGTATGTAACGGACTTCTCTCTGAGCGCTTGGTGTTACACCCGTACCCTGGATGTGTGCCACAACACACATTGTCCAACTACCCGGCAGAGCTTCGCAGTAGGCGTGCAACCCACTTCGCTAATTTGCTTCCATCAGTTTATCTGGTCACTAGTTACATAAGTCCACACATAGATCCATACAACTTAATTTGCGATCGCCAGAACTCATTCAGTTTGTAGAGGATATACGCCCCGCTAGCCTAGTAATATATTTAAACACAAAAATTTATTTAACGATTCGTAAGAAACGATTTGAATGTCAAATAAACAAGCAATAAACCGGGAGCAGAAGAAACTAGGCCAAGGAGAAGGTGATGGACAATACGCGAACACACAGACAAGAGAGACGGCTTTATGATACAGTAGCACCTAAAGGAAAGCTGCAAAAGTTATTATGCAACTATGAGAAAGTCATATTACCAAATAAACAAATTACGACTTCGACCAAAGAAGAAAACACATCAGAATACAAAGAAGAAATTAAGATTATGTAAAAGTTATATTGAGTTAACTGTAATATATGAGAAGATGCGAAATACAAATTATAAGGAACAAAGATCAACGATATTTCTAACTATAACTGGAGGGCCAACATTAAAAGTCATCTAAGCCTAAAAGATGACACAGAATGTTCTTAAGCTGAGTAAGTAATTAGACGAAATGTAAAAAGGTGAAACCAATATAATTAAGAGTTGATTGAGACTCGATCAACGATGGTAAAAGATCAGTAGTTAAATAGAAAAGTAATGATACAATCATAGCTTCACAGGAGTAGTATATACTGTAAGTTCAACAATCGATGGTGGTAGGAATTATGGAAAGAAAATTCTCATCATACGTACAGAATTAAATAAAATGCGCAGGATATGGTGGGAAGTTGTTACATTCAAGTCTTAATGCCAGTGATGTCGTTTTGAAAAGCACTTTAAAATATATTGGAAGTGTCACTTACCAAGGAGCCGTGAGGACGATGCGAACACAAAAGATTTTTTTTTTACTTCTGGCTTTACGCCTCGTTGAAGTAGAGGTCGTTAGAGGCAGAAAAGGACTGGGGACAAGGATCTGGAAGGATTTCGGCGATAGCCTTTTGAAGGAAGCATCCCGACATTCGCCTTGAGTGATTTGGGGAAATCATGCAAAACCCAAATCTGGATGCCCGGACGGGGATTCGAACCGGCGTCCTCCCGATTGTGAGGCCAGAGAGCTAACTGCTCACACACGCTCGGTGGTATGGATGCCTTTGTGATTTGTTTTTTTGGTAGGTGTGATGAGTTCGATTGATCACCATAGAAGGAATAGGGATGGAGATGCGGTCGCATCGATACAAGCGATCGAACGTGATGGGTGAGTGGTAACGCTCTGGCCACGCATTCGGGAGGACAGCGGTTTGAATCCCCATCCTGGCATCGAGATTTGGGTTTTTCATGGTTTCTCAAAATAATTCCAGGCGAATACGGCGATGCTTCGTTCAAAAGACCATGGTCGAATTCCTTCCCGTTACTTTATCCCAGTGCTTTCCGGCCTATAATGAAAAAGACTTCGACGTGGCGTAAAGTCATAAAAAATCTATTCAAGCGACCAGCAGGTGAGACTGCGACAGTGGATACTCATTTTGCCACAAAAAGTAAGTCGAGATTGTGTTGCTGGACGTAATGTCAATCGCACCACCTCTCACGCTACTTTGGAAGTTCCAAATCAAGTAATGAGAGAGAGTTACACGCCCATATACTCGATGGCATGTGCGTAGACATGGTGCAAGACAGCACTACATCAATTTAATAATATTCTATTAAATGTCAGTTAATCGACACTGGGAACAATCGCCCAGTAAATGCATAACACTCTCATGTGCATTCATAGTTATTATTTGAACGTTGCAGAGATCAAGCACAATGGTATAAGAAAGTTGGTTGCGGTATCGTGAGAGTACCCGGTGCTGACTCGGGCTTAGCTGATTCCAGTCCTTATGGTGGAAGAAAGTTTCTTTTTAATTTAATTTAATTGCAATGGAGCACAGGCTCCGGTGGCAATTTCCCTACACACCCAACTTCCCCCTATCCTGCACCCACCTACATTTGCCCTCTACAAATTTTAACTTTAAATTCTTTTAACGTTTTCGGTAGGTTATTCATCATTTCTCTTGGAAACTCATTCCAATCCCTGACACCCTTACCTAAAAATGAAAATCATCCCACACCCTTGTGCCTGAAATCGAGTGCCAGCTTGTGGTCATGGTCATCTTTTCCCTTCCATGAACTACTTTTCATACCTACTGCAATATCTTTCCATGCCTCATCGCCAATATATGCCCTGTACACTCCCATTATCCTCCTCATCCTCCTCCTGTCTATCAGTGAATCCCATTCCAGCTCTTTTATCATATCTGTCACTGATTGCATTCTGCGATAATTTCCAGAAACAAATCTAGCAGCCCCTTTTTGAATCCTCTCCAACTCCTGTATTTGATACGTAAAATGAGGGTCCCATACTACACTACCATATTCCAGCAATGGTCTGACCAAAGTTTTGTAACCCAACTCCCTCACTTCTCTCGTAGATCCCCTCATCACTCTCTCCCACAAGTGCAGAATTTTGGAACCTTTACCTACCACCTGTTCAATGTGTCCTGCCCAGTTAAGTCTTCAGCAAGCAATTCTTTCCCCACCTTATATTCATAATTAACCTTTTGTTTTTTATTTGTGTATCTAATTAGCTGACTCTTCTTTGCATTTATCTTCATCCCATGTTCTTCACCAGGACTTGGCCGGCGCACAATTCCTAACCACCAGATTGTGCACCGCAGTCCTGGGTAGAGGCCCAAACCTCTCCGCAGTGCGTATGTGGTGAGTGTTGATGGTGATTCGCCCGTCAGATGTGGACGTTAAGCTTAGCGGACCGCTTGATGTCTTTCCGAAGAGGAGACCAAACAGAGCCTGCGCCGTATTTCATCCTCTCCACTCCTCATATCTCATTTCATACAACACAGACAACTCTCTACACTGGATCACAGTGATCGACACCTACAGTAACACATAAGAATATTCACTGGGATAGGCAACGGGAAATCACTTTCAAAAGGCGTACATCCACCATGTTAATAACTTACCTCCGGAATCGGGTATGGCATCGTAAGAAGAAAAGTCTAACAAAAATACTGTTTCTAATCTGAAAGATGATGGGTAATGTTACTAACGTCACTGTCTTAAATATTACGCTTTTTCCAGCAGTAGCTACTACTGTGCCCACCGCATTTCTCATTTCGCTAGATTCATGAATCATATATTCAATCCAAATGGAAAAAATCTAACATATTTGAACATGCCGTCAGCATTATAAGTTATAATTAGACCTCGGATTTTTCGGTTCTAAGAAATCATGTTTTAGGTGCATAAATAGGCTCTTTCCAATGCAAAGTAGATTTTAAAAATGTCAAAATAGGCTATCAAAATTGTGTTTATATTTATGAAATATCATCAATAAAAAGTCTCTAAATTATAATCTATCATCTAGAAGCGTAATTTAGCAGACCATTATTTAATTTAATTGATTTTAGCTGACTGAGTTTATCTAAAATCAATAAAACTCTTAATGTGCATTTGTCTCGTATTTCCTATTGATGGAGAAATTAAATTGGAATACACAAGAGTTGGATATTTATTTCCTGGTACAAAAATTTTTATGTTTAAATGTACGGCTTTTTATTATTTTATTACTATTTTTACTGTCCGTATCTTATTTTTATTGTATTATTTATAAATACTCGTAGATAGTTAAATTTACAATGTAGATAGTTGTGTTAACATCCACGGATTGTAAATTATACAATTTGTGAATTGTTAAACTATTGACCAAACACAGTCACGCATTTGATTTGGTTCTAAATTCCACAATTTTCGAATTGTTGGAAATAAACACTTAACAAAATATTTGTGTTTTTCTTAATTAAAACGCTTTTGCTCGTATTCGAAACAAAAAATATGCAAAATAGGCAAAAATAGGTCCCAACGACAATTTAGCCGCTTTTAGACACTGTAAACCATCAAATAACGGCCATAAATGTTCATAAATGGTGTATATATGATGTTATTTTCATGTATTTCAATCAGATACAAAACAGGTTTTTGCCTAAAATCCGAGGTCTAGTTTGTGATGAACATCTAAGTCAGGGGCAGGATGTTGAGTGATGTCTTTTTTTATGGCTTTACGCCTCGTCGACATCGAGGTCATTAGAGACGGGATGGGACTGAGAACAAGGAGCGGGAACGAATTCGGCTGTGGGCTTTTGAAGGAAGTATCCTCGCATTCAACTGGAGAGATTTGGGGAAATATGGAAAACCCAAATCTGGATGCCCGGACGGAGATTCGAACCGGCGTCCTCTGGAATGCGAGGACGGAACGTTAACCGCTCACCCACCACACTCGGTGAGTGACGTCACCAGTGTGCGAACCACCTTAGCGTTTTAGTGTTCTATGTGATTTTATTCTATCTCTGTCATACATCCTTTTCAGGGGGTTGTTGGAAATTATTTCAGCATTTGTCAAGGGCGTGATTTCAACACTTTGGTTTCATGTCCGAAATTCCAATGTGGTTGCAGCCTACGCTTCATCCGAGTAAAGATAATAAAAAAAATAACTTGGAATTATTTCCATATTTCATACCGAACAAAACCTTGCGACAAATTTGTAATAGATATACTGGAACATTTAGAACATCATCGAAGAGAAACCTGCTTGTCACAAGAAACTGCGGCAGAAAGTAAGTGTATAGATTGCATTTTAATCTTTCTCGATCACTCTGGGCTTTATTAATTGCGACGCGAGACTCGCGTCATTCGTGAAGTGTTTAGTAAAAGCGCCAGCCTCGCTGCATACTGATGTTGTTTAGTAGCCGGGCTCATTATGTGCCATCATGCGGACAGGAAGAAAAGCCTTCAGCCTGTCCTCGTAGTGTCGGCGCTAGCACACTGATCTGATATAAGGGATCGAGTACGGAATAGGGCACAGGTGGTCTTCATTGAGTGTTAGTTTCATATTGTATTATTTGCATCTCCTGAAACTGGAATTTAATAGTGCAAACGTTTAGAAATTTCATTTATAGAGCTGGCTATGTGACCTTGTAGCCAAAAGTCATTTTCTCGAGGCTTCGGCGTTTAAGGAAGCAGTTTTTTCCTATAATTTATTCACAATGTATTAAAAAAACTACATTATTTTTTCGGATAATAATAGAGTTGAATGAATGTATTGATTTAAATGTATTGCTACGCTTTTTTTGCAAAAGTAAAATAAAGAAGCATGGAATATTTCTCATGACACCATGCCCATGCAGCGGTTGAGAAAGATATTATTAAAGAACATGAGTATTTTTACGCTGGTTCTCCCGTAGGAAAATATGGAATTTCTGCTAAACATATTCTTTTCATTGTTACAGTAACCGTTCTCAGTAAACTTCTGCGCAAGTTCAAACCACTGAAAATTGGTGCGATTAATAAATTTTCCGCTCAAATATTTTATAAAATGCTGCTACAGAACGCGAAAGAGTTAGCAATATTCCCTTGTACCTTCGTGATTACATCATGAGAAATTTTTCTGTAGATTGTGCGGGAACAATTTAAAACGTTGGAACGGTAAATATTTTTAGTATATGGAGTTTACTGAAATATTCCTGGCATGAAAGAAGGAAATTTGCATCGTTCTCGTAGGGTGAAATGATGTCTCTGTCATATCCTTCCTTAAGACCATTTGGCCGTGGAGATATTACTTTAGGCAAAACGCCAAGTGATAAGTTTACACCCAATGTCCCATCATAGTTCCCAGCAGTTTCCATCGTATTTGCGACGGTCACTATCTGTGGCGCAAATTAGTTCTATGATCGGCAGCACCATCGTCATTGAGTTCTTTCTGTCTCTGATTCACTCATTCGTTAGGCCTTCGCACTTCTCGCAGTTGACATACAGAAAGTGCTGTCCACAGCAATTTGTAGGGCAGGAGCCCATTAGTGCAAATAGTCGAAAAGCGCCCTCATGGCATCAGCACCACAGTCTGTGAGGTAACTGCTTTAAAACTAATAAATATGAAATAATTTATCTTATATCTTTAAACGAGCAATTCTTGTATATATATACATATATTTCGGATCTCGGAAACGGCTGTGATGATTTGGATGAAATTTGGTATTTAGATAACGTTTTGACTTTTAAGATTACCTAAATAGTTGTCTTCCCTACAAAAAAGCGAGTTTACAAAATACGAACAATTTTGTCACTCCGTATATCGAAAACGGCACTAGCGCCATCTCGTAGACAATTCAGGTACCAGAAAGCCTACAAATTGATTTTCTTTGATTTCAAAGAATAATTAAACTAACAGTTCTTGTATACTGGTTGACCCGTGGAAATATTAACACTGCAAGTTTAATTGTAAAACATTTAAAAAGGAAGATAATTAAAAATTTATCAATGGTTTTATCAGAAACTTCTTTATAAAGTAATCATCGTTTACTTTTTGACCGTAAAAAGTGGTTGTTAGTTAGTCATTAAATACTACCTCCTTAATTATAAAACATCTTTCGATTTCTGTTCAATGTACAAGATTTCGAGTAGAGTTTGATAATAAAGTAAAAAGCCGCGTGCGAGTGCACATACGAAAAAAAGGGTTCTGATAAATAGAATCTTGCCTTTTGAATCGTCTGACCTTGTGCTTTATTAATGTTTATAACGAAGGTTACTTCTTATGGGAATTGTTTTCTTAGCATTTTGAAATGCTGATCAGAAGATGTGAGATTACTGCGAGGTATGAGCATAGTTTTATCGGAGTGAATAAATATAGCACAGATGATGTTCTATTGACGTCACAACCCGATGATGAATTCTTGTAGAACTCGATGAAACATATCGAAAATAAAGAATAAATGTTCTTGGTTTTCGAGATATAGCATGTCAAAAATCATTTATAGGTATAGTTCCTTGTGCTTTTGGCGACGTTTCTTCTGGTCCAGGCTGTATTTCAACTTAACAACAACCACTAGGTACAAAATAAAACATTGAAATTACATTTCCACCATATAAACATGGTCATTTTGGTGGATTTTTTTTTCTGGTCCAGACTGGAGCTAATCATAACCTCTTCACTTTTGAGATATAATATCCCGAGAACTAAACGAGATATCAGAAAAATTCCTTTTTTTCGAATTGTCTCGACTAGTTTCATACGAATTCACCATCAAACTTGACTATGGCGAAATATGTCTTCTGGTTCAGGTCGCATTTCAACCAACCACGTAAATTTTGAGATACGATATCTCGAGAACTAAGCGAGATATATATAAAAAAATATATTTTTTACTTTCAATTTTTCTCGTCGAGTTACATAAGAATCAATCATCAAGGGTTATCGTAGAATCCTCTGAAATACCACAAATCTCGCACCATTAATTAATAGGGCCTATCAAACTGGCATTAAGATTTCTATTTTACATAATAATAGCATTTTTTTAAAAGTAATATGTGAGGCGGTCTCGCAAATGGAGCTAGCGATTTGGATGAAATTTCACATGTAGATAACGTTTTGCTTTTCAAGTTTTTACCACGATTTTAAAAAAAAAAAAAGAAAGGAGCACATTTGTATTTGTTTTCTCGAAAACGGCTCTAACCTCATTACGTAGAAGTTTCAGGTACCAGTACGCCTACTGATGTTAGTTAAGCTTCTCTTTGGTGAACTTTGCACCTCAAAACGCCTAGGAAGCCTTCAAGCCTTTTACTTTAATCAAACTTTACTCGAAATCTTGGATATTGAACAGAAATCGAAAGATACCGAGCGTAGATCGGTCACCCAGGTACTATTAAATAATATGTTAATATGCAAGGCGAATGGTTCAGGTTAAAGATATTCATGATTAAGTTAGCTAGTCTGTAAGGTGGATTGGGATGTGATAAATATCGTAGATCTTAGCAAAGAGATATTATTAGTAGTACTATAACAAACTGGCAACAGTGAATCGAGTTTTTCAACAACAAAAAAAAAGAATGTGTGTAGAAAAGAAAAGGATCAGTGAAGTGATTCATGCAGTCACTAAAGTGAAAATTTTAAATCATGAAATGTGAAACGAGTTATTTAACGTGAAATAGATTGTCTTCAGGAGGACGACTTATTTTAACCAATAGAGAGGAAAACTACCGTTCGACATACTGGTTTGTCCAAGACACGAAGCAAACTAATATCTTTAGTTCCGCTCTGCAGAACTCAGGAATGTGTGTAGTAAGAAAAATTCCTTTCACAATACTCAGGAACCAATCTGGAGTATTTTCTCCGTCGATTGCGCCATTCGAGTACAATACGACTGCTTGGTGCTGCAGCCCTGCAGCACAACAGATGACCAAGACGAGCAGGTTATCGAACGTATAGCTGCAATAAATAAGATGAGAACAACACAACTGCGATTAATAGTATCGGGAAACCGGTTGGTGATGTTGGTATTCGAAACTAATGATTTCGCGTTTCAACGGACAGTGCTGACGAGAACAGAAATTATTTGCCCCAGGGGAAGAATCACATTTGCCCCTAGAGGGAGGCTTTTATGGTATTGAAACTGAACTAATCTGTCGAACTGTGTGGCGTAGATAGTTGATTTAACGGAGTCGGAAGTTCTAACCTAGACATATAACGGTACGCATTGCTCTGGCGCAAAGACGGTCGAGAATGATTGGTGTACGCTAGGGATGTAACGGACCTCCACATCCGTGAGTGCGAAACTTCCGTGTGGAATATTACATCCGCAATTTTTAATGCAGATATATAACGGAGGTTTTGTTTACATTGCAATATATTCTTTTCTTTTTATACGGTATTCTGTCAAACGTCACTTTTTTTTTTTTTTTTGGTAACAGTTTAACGTCCCTTTTTAACAACATGGTCTTTAGAGACGGGAAAGGATGGGGGCAAGGAATGGGAAGGAATTCGGCCATGGCCTTTTGAAGGAAGCATCCCGGCATTCACCTGGAGTGATTTGGGGAAACCATGGAAAACCCAAATCTGGATGCCCGGACGGGGATTCGAACCGCCGTCCTCCCGAATGCGAGGCCAGAACGCTATCCGTTACACCACCGCGCTCGGTAAACGTCACTTAACAACAACGTGGTTTTTTACGATCCTGAAATCCAAGTAATACTGAATTAAACGGTGTTATTATCTAAGCGACCAATTTACAAGTTTTTACTTGTGGTCTATTAACGGTCCAACTAATAGGACACCCTTGTAGAATTACTATAGGATGCTCTCACACAATCACGCTACTAGAAGGGGGACCGAACAAGAGGTTCCGAGCAGTCCCTACCACTCGTACTTTCTCGTGGTACACCAGTGTATCATACACTCGTAGAATGATTTCTCCAATCACGATCCCAACGCCATAGCTTGTTGGACGATAGGGACCCGTGTTGTTTGTCTGGGAGTCCAACAGTATCCAACACGTCTTACATGCTGTCCTGCAACCCCTTTCATGGCTCAACAAGAGTCCTTTATCGTAAAATCGGATCATTGTAGGCACCACATACTGGACTGTGAATGGGCCACTATAGTGGTGGAAAGGCGGGTGGCGGGCACGGAGATGTGCGGTGGCGTGACCTTGTTCTTGACGCTTAATTAGTTACGCCGCGAACACCGCAAAATGTATATAACAAAGACTGTATAGTTGACGCGTGTGTAGATATGTAAATAACTTAAGTGATTTTTGAAGTCATCCCATGTTCTTTGTTGATGAAAGATTAGGCGAAAAAATAAATCAATTAGCAGTATTACATCGAAATACACTTTGCTTATGCAACATGTAGAATTTGTTATTAAAATTAACTTATTTTGATTTTAAATTTATTTTTGATAAAATATTAAAATCTAAATAATTATAAATTTATTTTTCCACCTCTGCATCCGCTTCCGCAAAGATGACCTCCGACACGTCATTAGTGTACGCAGGCAGATAACCGCGGAGGAGTGGGCCGCACTGCACACGGCCCTGGCCTGCTCACTGTCGAGGGTCCTTCAGCGCCCGCTAGCAGCTCCACCAAACCCTCTGGCCTGGCTGTCGGGAGGACTCGCGTTCGAATCCCCGCCTGGCTATACAGCTTTAGGCTTTTCTTGTTTCTAGATATCACTTCAGGAGTATGCCGGGGAGGCCTTTTAAAAACGCCTTCCAGTTTCTCGGCCCCAGTCCTTTCCTGGCTTTAACGACCTCACTGTCGACGGAGCGTAGGAGCCCTAATCAAAAATGGTAGAAGCTACCATTACCAAGAATCATAACTAACAAAAGCACCAAACAGTTCGTCAGACACATCTGATGAAAGTAGTACGGCGGTCTGCCAAAATATTGTGCAATTAGTCCCGGGAGCGTTTCATATATACCCCACTGCGGGAGAGTTTCGGAGCATATACATTTTTAAGGTCGGAAGACATCTGAATTTCAGATGACTTTAAAAGATTTACGCTAACGGAAAGCTCTTAGCAGAAGCCGGACGTCGTTATGACGTTTTATTAACATCGGCCCACGAGGTGTGTAAGAATCATGAACCTACCACAAAAGCAGGGAATCATCAATGATTTTCTTGGTATGTAGTAGGAGCAAAAATGAAGAGAAAGATCTATTTCAGCATGGAATAAAGACGCAACCAAGAAGAATCTGTATGACATCCTCTGTTACCACCACGATTATGCACACGGCGTGAAGTTACAATATTGAGGAAATGTTGGACAACATCAAGAAAATATAGACTGAAGAATTATGATTGAACGTCAACGAGACGATAAGTTACAATAAAAATGAGAATATTGAGGAATTGCTGGGTAGTATCAAGAACACATAGGCAGAAGAATTTGAATTAAATGCAACCACAAACAAAATAGACATAACATAATGCAACAGAAATAACATTTTTTTTTTTTTTAAACTGCTTTACGTCTCTCAACAGCGAGGTCTTTAGAGACGGGAAAGGATGTGGGCAAGGATGCGGGCAAGGAATGGGAAGGAATTCAGCCATGGCCTTTTGAAGGAAGCATCCCGGCATTTGCCTGGAGTGATTTGGGAAACCATGGAAAACCCAAATCTGGATGCCCGGACGGGGATTCGAACCGCCGTCCTCCCGAATGCGAGACGAGAACGCTAGCCGTTACACCGCCACGCTTGGTCAGAAATAACAAACTCACACTTACTCACAGAACTATAAATTATAGACAATTTCGTTATTTAGGAACCAAAGACACATAAGACAGGTGAAGAAAGAAACAGCTGAATGACAGAATAATCTTAACAAAAAAAATATTTCTTGCAAAATAGGTGCCTGATTGAATCAAAACTTGATCTGTGATGTTAAAATAACTTTCTCGAGCTGCCTGTATAGATGACATCAGTTTATGAAAGTGAAGCTCGTAACCTTATTGGATCAGAGAGAAGGGAAAGGACCAACTGAAATGATTGTGTTCTAGAAGGCTGCCGAATAATCAACATCACGAACACTCTCTGGAAACTAAGAGTCAAATAGAAGTTCACTGAAACAAAGATAAGTTGCTTGGTCATATTTTGAAACTAGTTAATAGAGAGTGTAATGGAAAAACAACTACTATGGCAGAGGACAATAATAGAGCATTTTCAAGCTCATATCTGAGGAAGTTGTCTGTAGTGAAAAAATTACTATGAAGGCTTAGAAGAATTGAAGGAATGAACTGTAGGTATTTGAGAGAAGTTATTGATCTTAGTATCTTCACGTAACTGCACTTTTTTGCTTCTGGCTTTTACGCCTTGTCGACTTCCGGGTCATTATAGGTGGAATAGGACTAGGGGAAAGGAACGGAAAGGAATTCGGCAGGTGCCTTTTCAGGGAATCGGCCTGGCATTTCGCTGGAGTGATTTGAGGAATGCTTGGAAAATTCAAACCTGGATGTTCGAACGGGGATTCGAACCCGTTTCCTCCCGAAGCAGGCTCGGTTGGTAAATGAAGTCATACTGTTTATGGATATATAAAAGTAATTAATTCATTCATATAGTGTTTTAATTTTGACACCAACATGGAGTATTACGTCTAGTAGTCAACAATAACTGTGGTAAAAGAGCTATTTAATGTGAAAGATCGAAGAATGAAATAACCCCAGACCACTAACAGCAGAGATTCTAACCCTGTTATGTGTAGAGAGTACTACACAAGGAGCTTTGGAAGAATCCATTAAAACTCTGGAACACAGAATGTAATGGATCGAAGTACTGCTTTTTGCGGACAATACGGCTATTGTTCCCTTGTTTCTTGTTTCGCGGGACGCATTATTCATTATAGTGCTGAACGTGAAAGGTTTTTGAAGTTAAAACTGATCGCTGCTCCATGACCTCTCAATACTGATTTCCATCGCCGGCAGCGGGGAACCCAAAAATCCCATCGTCCGTAAAGCAGCAGCTTCTAACAATATGCCGTTACCAGCTGATTAAGCTAACCATTTTTCGGTAACAGAAACATAAATAACAAGGAGCTTGTGCTGGATTCATGACTATAGAGAAATAATTTAATGAATTCATCATCATAATATTTTATTTTTGTCATATTTTTCTGTCCCAACCACTCACATTTACATTTATTAAAATGTAAGGAGAAAAAAATCGTCTCATATAGTAAACGCGTCATTCCTCCAACACCACATAACCAAAGATAGTAGCATCGCTATATTTCCCTTCTTTCTGAGAGTTATTTGATTCTTTCTATTGTGAGTCTCTATCGGACATAATACATAACATTTTCATGAGAAGCTTGTGATATAAACGTTTCTTTTCCCCTCGATTCGAAATCGTAGTTCATTCAGTTGAAATTTATTGTTGCAACATTTGGCAAATGCCTTTAACTGTCAGAGTTCCTTGATGTTTATTCCAAGCATCGTGACTACTGATTTTCTTAAATAATTTGTTGACAACATTTTCTAAGTTATGTTATTATCCGTTTGCACTAGTTGTTTCTACGTTTTTGAATTGTAGTTGGATACTTCAATTAAGGTTACGAGACAGCAGTGGGATTGTTGCAGAATCCCCCATTTCGATTTTTTTTCTTAAATTTGTTAAATACTTGAATGTTTATCGCAAATTTTTTACTAAACAATTTTGGTGACGGTATCGAAATTCTATCAAAAAACTAACGATACATTTAAACCATCCAAGACCTGTTCCTTCAGAGACACAAGTTTGTTTCTATTATCATAAAATCATATCAAAACGAAGGAGATAATACTGCGATGAGGGGCAGAAACATGGAGACGAAGGTGCAGCCTGTGAAAGGCTTGTGGATGGTTTGTCATGAGGGTAATGCTGCCATGAGGATTATACTGGCATGATGAATATACTGTCCTGATGATTCTACTGTCATGCGGATTATCCTGTCATGATCGATGTACTACCTACGGACTCCATTGGTGGGTGGAGTTTTGCTAGGCAAGAATTAGCCTATATTTAAATGCAAAGGGTAATTAGCTATGTTATGAATCTTTAGCTAAAGCTATATAACAACCTATTTTCAATTACGTTGGTGTTATTACACTATCTTTTTCACTTTATGGTCTGGTGTACGGATAAAGATAGGTGATCAATAGGATACTGATTAAACAAGCACAGTGAGAGAAATATATATGATTTTAATGAAATAACCAAGAATATCATAATTAATGAAGATAGTATACCAATTTAAGTTATAAAACTTCTATTAGTTAATTGTAGATAGGTAATAAGCAAACCAAAAGAATTCGGTTACTTAACAGAGATGTAAAATCAACAAAGCGACAGATTTTGATTAAAGTAAAGAGTGATAAACTATAAGAATTTTGTCTAGGGATATAGAGTGCACAGCACGGAATGAGGAAAAAATTGTATGCCTCGTCAACGTCTGCGTCATTAGAAGCGTGAAAGGATGGGTAACAAGGAACGGCAAGAAATTCTCCTATATCTTTTTGAAGGAGCCGTCTTGGCATTCACCACGATGGCCGCGTCGAACCCGCGTCCTTCCCAAGGTTAGGCCGGAGCGTTGCCGCTTACCCACCACGCTCGGTGTAGTAAAGGAGTTAGGTTGGGAGTCACAGGAAAGAGACATAAGGCATACAACGGTGATGACGCCTGGAAATATGTTGGAACAAGAATTACGATAAGTAGATGAGAGAAATGACCCCGTCCATAAACGATCACTTGATTTTAGGCTTAAAGAAATGCTAAAATTTTATTTGTAGGGAAAAGAATGAAAGAGCAATGGATTATAGAAAGATAGCTTGAATATATTACCTCAGTTAGTGGAAGATGATAAACAGAAAATCCGTGTGATGCAAAAGCAGATATGTGGGAAAATAGCCACCGGATCATATGCGCCATCGCAATCAAATAAATAGCCAACTCCATCTACAACATGGTACCAACAAACCCTTTTATTATTTTAAAAATTTGAGAATTGTTTATTAGTTAGGAGGTTTTTTTTATCCCTTTTAGTAAATAAAGGAAGTTTAAAGTTTCAGTTCTGCTACATCCAGTGTAAAGAATTTCATACTACACTTTAATTCCGTCCGTTAGTAACAATTAAATACTCGTTTTCTCTCATGAAGCGTGACTCACTAGAACTAGACAATACGATTTTGAGTATTGATCAGCTGCTGGCGCCACGGATGATGCCAATAATGTAATGCTTGGAATTTGTCTACCTCGCGGTTCATTAAGCTCAGATCTCAATGCGCTATCTGCTTACTCCTTTTCAGGTTCCGGAAACATTAGCAAGAGGCACCGCACAAAGGTTCATCGCTTACTTCCCTTCGCTGGTTTTACGATTGTCTGACCTAGTTTTGGCGCTTGTAAAAAGGAAAAGCTACTGAATGGGACTCCAGTAAAAGTAGGAGGGGACGATATTATGGATAGATTCAACCCCGAATACAATCCTGTCCATGGTTCTTCGACTTCCCGGATCACAGAGGCGTCATTTCCACTATAATTAGAATGCGCTTTAACCATGGTCCATGGTTTATTCCCCCAACATTTACATCGGATACACATCTTACATACTGATATTTGTGATTGCGATAGAGCATAAATAGGGGATATTAATCACGTAGTCGTTTCATGCCCCAAATAAAAATCTCATCGACAAAGATTTATAAAACAACTAGTCAACTATGGAATACCTCTTCCAACAAGCATTAGCTGCCTGTTGCACGGTAACTACGTGACCATATACAAGTTGTTAAGTAACTTTGTAAAGTCAACTAATATAAAAATTTAGATGTGAAAACTAGTTATTTGTAAAGATTTTACTCATTGTAATGTCGGAAAAAAACAACTATAAGGAACTATAATTTATATTTCTCTGTATCATTTGTAATTATGTTTGAGCAATTGTATCTATACATTATGTGTAAAACCTTCACTCCCACTCCTCTTTAGGGGATAAACAAAATTGTTCCTTTCTCATTAATCAGTTTACTTTGTTCTATCCTTTATACTGTATTTTACTAATCATGTCAAGCCTTGCTCTTCTACCTATATGTAAAATGTTTTTATATGGATGTACAAATCGATGATGGTTGTATAGTGGCTAGGCGCATAAAGCCAAATAAAAAAAAAAGAAGGAAAAGCTTTATCTGACCAAGAGGTGATGGTAAGGTCAGCTATTGGTGATACCGGAGCTGAGTATTCTCAACCCGTCCATATAGCTGTGAAGTCAGTGATCACACTAGTTCGTTTTTCAGTATTAACTATCCACTTCAATAAACTGGGTTGAAGATGGAGGCTGGTCGTCACCTCGACAACTCGGAATTCTTCGGTGAGTCCGATGATACCCGAACTGTAAGCTACATTGGCCACCACCACCGCGCTGATTGGCTAAGCAGGAAGTATTAAACGAATAAAGCATTGTCTCTATTAGAACTTTTATTGTTAACAGGAAGTGTTGATTTCAAATATGTAATCGAATTTGATTTTATTTGCACATATAGTGTCAAAAAGAGATTGTAACTTCAATTCCAGCTAAAATGCAATGTCTGTTGTGTAGCAGAGATAATAATTATAAACCGAAGCAAAGATCTTAAAAAATTAGGTTTAAATTTATATACTGCTTTTTATTAATTTACGATGACTAACGTAGGAACTCATGTAAGGGGAAGGGTATCCCATGTTTGTGCTGTATTCTCTGTTGTAGTTAGCTGGAGCCAAGTGTCAACATAGGCCAAGATTTTCATATATATAGACGATAGCAAAAAGGGATCATTAATAAAAATCAGAGAAAGTTTAAGTGAAATATAGGTAATCACGAAATATATCAATCAAATAAAAATAGTTATTCGTTTTTGAAATTACATTTTACTTAGAAAATTTTTCAAAATTAGAAATGCACTCATGTAAAAACATTCTTGCCAAGTGCTTCTAGAATCTAATCAGAGAAAGTTTACTCACATAACGAAAAATATTTTTAAGAAAAGGTAACCGCCGGCCTCGGTAGCGTGAGGACTGAGTACTGGCCCCGCGTGCCGAAGGTCGCCAGTTCGAGTCCGGTCGAGGGCACGGGTGTTTAAATGATGTGTATGTGTCAATACCTTGTCTGGCTTGTGCGTCCATACGTGGTAACAACATTGTTCTGGAGGAAATAGTACACTGGAAGGATATGATAATCACACTGACCTGGCTGTATGGCCTAAGTAGACAAATGCCATTCAAAAAAATCATTGATTGTTATTCCTTTTTCCTTAGAAACTTTACTCCGTTGGACGTACTGTGTTTTATTCACTGCTTCTTAGAAACCGAGCGTAATGGGTGAGCGGTACCGCTCCTCCCGCGCTCATGAGGACGTGGGTTCGAATTCAATTCCAGCCATCCAGATTTGGATTTTTCATGGTTTTCCAAAATTACTCCAGGTGAATGTCGGGATGCCCGAATTCTTTCCTGTTCCTAACCTTCCAGTCGTTTCCCGTCTTTAATAACCTCGACATCGACATGATGTAAAGCAAAAAAAATAATACTTCTTAAAACTGAAAACCTTCATTCTATCACCACAAACTTCCTCTGATACATCATTATTAGTACTGGGAAGTTGCAACTCTGAAAACATATAATATCGAACGAACCTTGTAATCGCTCAATATAGTATTTCAACAGCAAGTTTTGGAATCATAAAACGATGTCATTGCCAAATACTATTTTAATTAAATGGATTAGAGGTCATTTTGGGTCAAATATTACAATATTTTCCCAGCAAATCATAACAAACGCTGCTATAATATTCATTTCCTCCAGTCACTTATTTGTGAGAAAGAGAGTGCTCAGCTCTTGTTGAAACAAAAATAAACTATCGAAAAAAATTCGATATGTCCAATCATTTGCGCTGTGAAATTTCTAATATCCAACGAAAAATAGGGGATCTTTTTAACAGAAATGCAAGCTCATCCTTCACACTGAATCATTTTTTCTTAATTATTTTTCAATAAATTTAACATTTTTAATTTCTTGCTTTTTTTAGAAAATTTAAAATTTGTAACTTTCTAAGAAATTAAAAATAAACATATTCGATTTCATACCTGCGTATTTTATAACGAAATTTTGGCGGTGGGGACTTTTATATTGACGGAAATGAACGCAGATTACTCAGTAAAATAATGACTTTGAAATTCGAGGACTGTTAGCTTGACAAAATTAAATCAATAACACTTTTAAAATGTCTGTGTTCATTGCTGTCCACCTATTAACGCATTAAATATGTCATGAGTACGAGAAACCTTTAGACAACTGGCGGCGGTAAACAACTGTACTGCAGGAATTAAGTTTTTCCCGGCTTCGATATGACACAGTATCTGATGAAGGCAGCGGAGGTTGCTGCCGAAACGTTGTACGATGAATTAAATAAAAATATTATCCGACAGAAAACCCGAGAAAAGTTTATTTCATCTGTACTGCAGGACTGCCAGCACAGTAGGGGCCGCGTCTTTGACTACAGTCTCTGCGTAACTGGTTTCGTCAACGTGGGTCCGGTATTGTGTAGCTACTGGCATTCCCTCATAAGATATACAATTTACTTCAAATACAATCGGACAGCCTTCCTATTCAGTGGAGTATACACTGAAACGTTAATTTATAGCGTCCATATACCATATTATAAACCAGCGTGTAAAAAACTGAGATTTAAGGTAACTTGAGGTTTCAAGATCCCTGAAGCCTCTTACACTGTTTTGAGCGCGGCACATGTTTCGGATTGTTTAAAATTTTAGGTAAAATTTCACACTTACAAACTGAATAACATTAGGCTATAGTGTACGGGCAGAGATATTTTCTATGGTCTTAATTATTTTTTATTTATGATGTGATGTGTGCTAGTTGTCCGTGGCAGTGGAGGCCGGTGCTGCTCCTGACTTTTCGAAAATGGCAGATTGATGTTAAGCCTACACGGGATGAATCACGGGTGACTGATCGTTGTGGCCCCTATGTTTATGATACGTCATGTTTATCGCGTAATGATGACCTCAGTGTTAGTACAATACCATTTGCCATAACGATATATCAACAAAGTTCCTCCAAAAATAATAAAAAGTTAAATGAAAACTGTACTTTGAAAACTTTGACATCGGAACGGAATTGGGGCATAGGACACTATTGATGGTGACTCATCCATCGGAATGCTACGTTAAGCTTGGCGGACCTTGGAGTCTTTCGGAGAAGTAGATCTGAGTGGTTCCGCAACGGAATTCAGCCTCTCCCTTGTTTCATCTCGCATCCACAACACAAACAACTCTTTACACTGCACACACACACACACAACTCGACCATAGTCATTCATACTTGCAATAACACGAACACTGTAACACTAGTGAAGACGACGGAGAAACCACCCCAGTTCATCTACCCAGAGATATTGCCATTGTGGGGTAAACGTCCCCCATGATAATCGCCCAGCAGTCGGACATGGGTTGGACACTCATAGAAGATGTCAACATCCATTTTTTTAGTTAATACAAACCTATAGAGATCAATACGTTATCAGTGGGTAGAGTTTTTTGACTACTTCTAACATAATATAGGGCGTTTACATTAAAATAAACTGTTTATTTAAAATTTAAGTTAAAATTAGACCACAGGCGGCAGGGTCACGGTTTATACCTGACCGCAGCGTCAGCGTGCGCCAGACGAGACGCGCCGCGCTCAGTAGCCGCTCTGCTGTATCAGGGGCCGGTGCGAGTCCCCAACGAAAGCTAACTTTGCAGCGACTATCCATAAGTCTCACGTGCAGATGCTTCGGGGAGCTGTAATATGCTTGCCAAATGTTGTATTTACTCATTAAAAACTCTTTTTTTTTATCTGCTTAACGTCTCTCTAACAGCGAGGTCTTTAGAGACGGGAAAGGATGGGGGGGGGGGGGGGGCAAGGAATGGGAAAGAATTCGGCCATGACCTTTTGAAGGAAGCATCCCGGCATTTGCCTGGAGTGATTTGGTTAAAAAAAACTCTATGCAGACTTTTTTGAACAATATTTTGGTGTTAATTATCGAAAAACCACAAAATCGTTGAAGATGATTGCTTTCTAACATCAAATCTTATATATATATAAAAATAGACGTGTTTTTTCCTATATTTCACTTTACAGCCACCACAACCTAGCACAGATCACTGATGTTTGTGGGTGGAAGTAGCATGGAGTTTCCTGTCGTGCACAACTTTGGCCGAATGCCGATAGCTGTGGGGATGTGGGAGATATAATGATTTAAGTTGGTCAGTGCAGGGCGTTTTCATATTTCGACCAAAAATTCGTATCTCCGTATACTTCTCTTTCCTGCTACAACTACATAGCATAGAGCATTGGTGTTTGTGTTTGGTAGTAGAATCGTATCTCATGTAGTGTGCCTATGGTTGTTAGATGTCGGTAGCTATGGGGATGTGGGACATATGGGGGTTGAAAGTGGTCGACCTGTGGCAATTTCATACTTCTGCCAAAGACAAAAGTGTCATGGTGTATCACTTTTCAGCGAAAACTACAGATCACAGATAACTGGCGTTATTGTATAAAAAAGAGATATTGTGAATTATGTAAATTCGATAATATTAATAAGCTTTCTTGTTAAAGAAATTTATGCACAATGATACTTTCACCAGTTCTTTTTTTTTAAGTAATAATCTTGAAAACTTGTGTTTAATCCGTCACAATTGTCAGACTTAGAAGCTAGTTATTAACGAAAACTAACTGCAAGAACGGTTAATACCAGTTAATTACAGATAATTTTGTCCAAGATGTCAGGGAGTAGTTTACATCGCGATACATGTCGTGACTAACATGATTCTCATTACAGCAGCTTATTAAGTGCTAATAATAACTAAATTTCTCATGCTTTATACTGTAAAAAGAATATTCTAGTACAGGTTCCATTTTAATCTAAGCACAATCTCCGCTAATATTGGCACTACAAAATCAAACGATGCGGAAAATCCTAAACACTTGAAATGCATCGCAAAATTACATTTCGTGAAACAGTGACAATTCTTACATCAGGATTTCTAATTAGCATAAATTATTACAATTAATTTCATCGTATACCTTCAGTATCAACTGTAATTGGACTTAGACAGCGAAATAATCTATTCACTGTTTAGCGGTGTAAACTTGACGCACATGTTCTCCGATACAAAAGCTCTAAATACAAATTAAGACTAGATGCAATATATATATATATAAAGATGAATGTATGTATGTTTGTTTTTTTTTTGTTGGTTTGTTTGTTCTTCATCCGATGTTGATGAAACTTTGCCCACTTACCCTTTGAAACAAGGAGAAAAATACTGTGAACATTTCGTTGAAAAATTATCTGTATAAATAATACATGTTGTTTCATAATTTCGAAATACTACTGAACGCCGATAGACAGACGCGTTGGATATGGACGTCTTTCTACTGTTTTTCTGTGTAGCGGTCATGTAGCTCAGTGGCAAAAGCACTTGCTTACTAATGTTTAGGTCGTGGTCTCCGGTTCAGATCTCCGTGGAGACTAAGATTTTTTAAAATTGTTTTTGATCGTAAGAGTAACGCCTGTGCCATAGGTTATTCGGACTGAATGTTAAACTGTAGATATCACAAAGTTAGGGGTGCAATGCGAGGCAAATCGTAGGTAGTCTTGCAATGCTGTAGGTGTACACTTTTTTACGTTATAATGATCCCCCAGCGGTTGTTCGCAGTCAGTGTGTGTGTGTGTGTGTGAAGCGCAGTAATAATACTATAAATACGGAAGTAAGTCTCTGTCATTTTGTTACGTTTTGACGACTAAATGGTTATATCGATATTGATGGAATTTGACAAGAAAATCTGTATGAAGGGCACAGGACATTTTTTCCAGTATGATTAACAGATGTGGTCACGAAATTTTAAGACCTTATCTAACGGTGACAGAAATACGTTGGAAATTGATTCTCTTCAAGAGACAGGTTCGACGGTAGAATGATATAGTGATAGCTTTCCTGTCATATTATGCCGACTCGGTGTTGTTTGGGACCAATCCTTCGTTACCAACAACTTTCTACATTCAACTGTGGCAAAAAAAAAAAAAAATCTTAATCCACGCGTACGAAGTCGCGGGTACGAGCTAGTACTCTATAATCTAACGAAGTCTACTTTAAATTTTCAACAATTTTCGTTTTCTTACGAGAATTATTTGTAAAAAAGCTCCTATTTACTGTACAAATACAATATAGTATTACCGTTCGTCAAATCAAGTGCGAAAGAAACACAAAAAAGATACACAGAAAAAATGCACAGAAAGATACATAGAAGCTTCACTTCTTGTGCGTGTAGACACTGATACACGCACAAGGTTTTTTGTGTGAACGCTTCACTGAAGATTTTTCCATAAGACAAGCATATTAATGTAAAGATAATAAATTTGTAACCCAGCGGATAATTGATAATTGTAATTTACAAAGAAAAATAATTTGTAGCTAATTCGAGCGTTAACTCACAACATAGGTAGGGTTTTCTGAACCAGAGTGCTGTCAGTTCAGTTTCAAGCAGCATATGCATCGATTTATTGAGAGAAAACAGTGGTTTAATTTCATTTTTAAGTCAAGCTCAACAATTAGAAGCTAGGTAATATTCCTGAAACTTGCCGATGAGACAAGCAAACCAGGTTAAAGTTAAGCAACTGTTCCGTTTTGCTAGTGCAGCATAACAGATTAGCTACTTAATGGACAATTCGGCTTACTATTAAATTGTAGTACTTTAATTCTTAATTATGTCAGGGTATTCATGAAAGGAACACACTCCTATTCAGTAAACTCTGTAATTTATTCTATCACTTGACGAAAACATGTGATATTACATAACACACAAACGACTCAAATTATGGTACTGCACATTTAACCTATATTTAATTCCAGACACATATAACCTTTACGATAATCTGACTTTTACTTAAGAACTATCCCTTGAAATAAGTGACTGACGGAATAACTCTTAATATTCAACCAACAAGCATAGGAATACGAGATGGCTAAGTGCTACGTTACTATTGTAGATGTTTCACTAGTCACTGATGTTATTGGACTGTCCGTTCCAGTGGTTTCAGAACGTCGTATGCTATAACTACTTGTAGTGGGGTCAGATCTCAGTAGTATTGGCTACAGCCTCCACATGACTACTTTAGGGCTTCTTAATTGGCTTTCAGCTACGCGACAGTAAAGGTAGAGTGGGGAGACCGAGTCCCACGTACTAAGTGCTGACACTGAAAGGAAACCCTGCAACCTACGCAGTTCCCAGGCTACGCGAGAGAAACTTAGAGACCTTCTACTCTCACAGCCTTGAAGAGAAGGCTGTATTATAATCCGATTCTGCTAACAAGACGTGCTTCCTGACCTACCGACTGGGAAACGGCTCGCTCGCCGTGGCCCACAGCGCGCAGATTCAATAAAGCTGAATGAAATCCTTTCTCTGACTGATAATCCAAAGTTAGCACATTCGTTACAAAATAACAGTGAACATAAACAAAGAGCTCTGTCGTTCGTATTCCTCGTTAAACTGTAGCTCCCTTGTATTCAGCAGGATTGTGGGAGTAGCATAGATCCGCCACCAGTGAGGCAAAGGGTGTGAAAATCGAAACTTTCACCAGATCCTTGAGGCCACACGAGATTTTTAGGGAGATGTTGCTTGTTACATCTTGAGCTAAGCTCTGAATAACATGATACTTTATAGTATTTATTTGTTACGCAGAGTGATATTAAGTTACCAACGAAAACCAAGACTGAAAAATGATTGAGGAACTTTCAGCAATCACTACTCAGATGCTCATATCAGTTCTGCCAACCTTTCGTTACTTTATTAAGTTTCACCAGCCGAGCCAGAAAGGAGGCTAACTATCGTGTGATTCCTATTAAATTATTTTCGCATTATTAGTTTCTATGGGTTGTGTAGAAAACACGAAACCATCCAATTTTCAAATCATCCTTCTTCAACAATTTCTTTTCAGGTCTTCGAATTGTAACTATAACGTGTATTTGTGTGAAGCAGAGTTTTTATGAAAATCTGAATGTCTTCTGTATTCTTAAAACGCGTTTAACTCGCAATCACACTGACAGGGTTTAGGATGGTCATGGGATGTGGCTGGGTTACTAACCCTCCAACGACCCAGCCTGCCTGTATTGTCAGAGACCGGAGAACTCATCCATGCGTCCTGGGACCTCGAGCACCGCAGCACTTTGTCGTTGGTGGCGCTGTCGAACAAAGCAACCGCTTACAGGTAATCCCAGGTCGACCGCTCTGCCGTAATAATCGCTGCCGCTTGTTTCGGAGGAGGAGTTCAGTGAAATAGCTAGAAGCAGAGCCCCACGCTCACCACAGTGGTGTCCACTGCTGAGAACAGTAATTGTACATCAGAAAGTAAGTGCACGAATTAAGTAAACCCCGTACTAAATTGCTTAAAATTTAAAATCTATTAAAAGTATGTCACCTTTTTACTTTATGATTTTACAGCAATTGGTTTATTTATTTGTCTTAGATTCCTGGTACTATAAAACTAGATTTTATTTTAGTTCTTCAAAGTGTAACACATTGCAGGAAACTGTAACTTATCTGCTATATGAATAGTACGCTGTGGCCTCGCATTTGGGAGGACATGGGTTCGAACCCCCGGCCGGGCATGCAGATTTGGGTTTTCTATGGTTTCCCCAAATCACTCCAGGCGAACAGCGGGAAGATTCCTACAAAAGGACATGGTCAAATTACTTCACTTTCCTTATTCTCCTTCCCCATCCTTCCCGCCTCTAAAGACCTCAACATCGAAAAGATGTAAAGCCATAGGCAAAGAAAAAAGAAAATCAGAAAAAGGGGAAAAAAGGAAAAAAGGTAAAAAGCAAAAAAAGAAATAAAATAAAGAAAAAAATGAACCAGTATTGTTTCCAGGTAAAAACCGATTAGTGCTCTAATATCACCCAGAGCACGAACAAAATAATTACAAAATGCTTTCTTTATCCGATTTCCGACAACGCCGGAAATTTAATTGACCCTCAACCATGCTTCTAACTTCTTGAATGTTTAGTGCGATACCCACAATTATATCATTTGCTTCTTGTTACTTCTCAGAAACTGTATCGGTAATTCATGCAACTACGGTTCTATTTAGGTCAGCATTCGGATGAATAAGTTTTTATCTCCGAACAGGTTCCGGGATTAAAAATTCTGATACAAGGGTTGGCATAAAAGTTTCCATTCAGCAGTGTGTTAATTCGTACAAATTAGTTCCAGTTCTCTGTCTATCAAATTATTTGTAATCTCTGTTTCATTCAGGTCGCTAGTATTGTAGTAGCCCCGCATGACGCATGAGTATTAGCAGCTAGGCGTCACTTATATTCGACATTTACACAAAATTATTAATAAGTGAAAGGATACTTTAGATTTGGAAAATAATAATACTAACTATTGATCCAAGTATTAATGCCTCATTTAGCAGCAACTGCATAGGAATTGATCGATTTAACGCCGTAAAAATTATCCGTGAGCATTAATCAAAGAAGAACTAACTTTGATAATGCGAATGTAAACATGCTACTACCAATGCGCATTACTGTCAACATTTCAATTACTTTAAAAAATTACTTCGCCGTTTTCAGATATATATATGGTTCAATAAAAATGAAATATTTCCTTTGCGTATTCTTTTAATTATTAGTCAGTCACCTATAATAACTGGTATTACTGCTTTCGCTATTGTTAAGTGCTGATTTAACTTCGTATCAAACTTTTAGAAGGGATCTTGTGTCGTACGGAAATACACGTTACAATAAATAAAATCACGTCCCTGAAACCATCTAAATAAGAATAATGGTTTATACATTAAAAACTCATGTACAAAATTTAACTAAGGATATTGCATAAGAGCGGAGAAATAGGTGAAAGGTTGATTTTTTATATTCAGAAAAGCATCAGATGTCAGTAACTTTACTTCCGCTACCGCATTTATCATCTACATTCCTGTGCTGTTAGATAATGGTATCCGTATTTTTGTTTGTTTTGTACACATTTCATGCAGTTGTATTTAATTAATTTGTAATGAAATAAAGAAAATAGTTTTATTCAAAGTTTGGTCTACAACACCAAACAGAAGTATAGATGGATGGGTATCTATGTTTTTATAAACCGTAGTATAGATACGATTCTGTTTCAAGGTCTGCAGAGAGGATGAAGATACATTTAATTTAGTACACCGAGCCTCCGCTATCACTGATTAATTAAGGTATCTCCGACAGTGATAACCTGCACGAGGAATTTAAAGGCCACTTGGCAATTGCTAATAGTTCATTGTAGTTATGCGGTTCTTTTTGAATGTATATTTCTGCAATTCGGTGAGTAATACGGAAACCGGGATAGCACGATTGTTTGAATGGGTTCTTGTTTACACCGTATGTGTTCCTTAATTAAGAAAAAATTTACCTCAAACGACTTCAAACGTAGCAGAATTTTAGAATTCCTGCATATTGGTTAATATTGTTTACATTAATCCAGATTTTTTTCTAAATATATTCTTTAACCTTTAACTGAGATTTTTCTGATACTTTCAGATGCCAATTAATAAGTATTGATTTTTTCAGTACTTTTTATGAAAACCTATTACAATAATCTTATTCGATTGACCATGGTTATTGCATGGGTGAAATTTTTACTGCTTAGTTTCTGCCATTAGTTTTTATCCGATTGTTTTTCTCATATAAATTCGTAATATGTAACTCTGATAAGCAAAAGTTAAACATGTTGATAAATCACTCCTGATTTTTAATTAACTTCGAAGGTTGCATGCCTTCTGAATGAAAGACGAACCCTGTATTGATTCGCTCATTGGTCCGAATGTCGTCTGTCACAGTCTTGTATTACCTCTTAAGCCTTAAACATACACATTTGTAATTGTACTTAACTATGATTCTTACTAACCTTACTGAAATTACTACATAAAATTTCAAAAAAATCATGAGAGATGGAAATAGTTATAGTGTTTACTGGGGGATAAGGGAATATTTTATTTCGATAATCTTTATGAACATCAAACAAAAGCCATCGACTTTGTGCAGACGGTATTAGTTGTTCACAATTCATAAGCGTACTAACACGCTGATAAACAGACTGTAAAAATCTACACTAATAAATACCTATTTCCCCAGGTAATAAAATATGTCGTTAAAGACAATGTGGCAGTGAACGAAAATTAAAAAAAAAAAAAAATCTAAATGCAAACTGAATCAATGTTTTTCGAGTTATACGCGTACTAACGCACATGATGCTTTTAACTCCATATTTAACTATAGGTCCAAGTATGCCATATGCCAAGGCGGAATTCGCGGTAAACAGAAATTGTGAGGAAGTCGTAAAACCACATACATTTATTTCACTTACAAAGGCCCATATATGTATAACGACGTTTCATTTGATATGTGACGATATTGTTTGAAAGTTTTTCGAATGGATTAAATCCTTGAGATAACAGAAAATCTTGGAATCGTGTTTGCATAATTCGAGGAGTTTTTGACTGTCTGTTGGAAATGACTTCAACGCCAATAGCCTGGCCGAATTTATTCTAAATTCAGTGTTAAAAAATGAACAGCTATTAATTGAAAATTGTTTCATGAGCTCCATTTGTACACCATTCTTCTCTTTCTACTTATTTTCATGTTGAACTATCCAGAAATGATCGGTTTGCACTTCCTTCGCTAAACTTCCGTCAAGACGGTAGTCTGCGAAAAACAAAAATTTGGCAACACATTTCTGCATTAGCGAAAACTCAATTGTTCCTGGAGGAGATAGACTTGCACGTAACAGACTCTGCTCGGAATTTTCTTGACGTGAATATGATGAGCTCCTTTACTCTCGATAGTCGGAATATAGTGTAGAGAAACGTTGTGTAACGGAAAACTGATCCTAAAAAACTGGTTATAGCTCGAGAATCGCTGGATGACGGCGTGTTATGAAGAGGAGATCGGCCCAAATTGCCTTCTTTCAACACATGCAAGTCGTTAACATGGATAAAAAAATAAAAATAAAAAAAATAACTGAGAGGTATTTCGGCATAGTCTGGAATTAATAAACTTACTGTTCTTGTGGAAGTATATTCCATTTAATTAATAACGTTCATTGACACAACTTCTAAGCATTTATTACTTTGACATAAGTTTCCCGTACATTTCACAAACAACCTGTTTTTGCTTTTGTACAGAGCGCATGAACTGTCTCCAAACAACCGACAACTGCCCCGCGCCCTTGCTTTACTACAATGCCAACGCCCAGTCAACAACCGCTGCCTAGCTTCAAAGAGTGTTACACAACTTAGATAAAAACACTATGCACCCCGGTTACTAAGCAAACTAAAGGCTGTGCAAACCCAACACTATTACAACTCAAGTGTCTCTTCGAAGATTGCGAGGGAAGCCTTGCATCCAAGAGTGCCAAAGGGAAGGGGAGCCTCGCGGAACGAGGGTGGTCTCCTCTCTATGGGTTGGCCTCTTAGTAGCAGGTAGTTTTGTTGGGTGGTAGAGTACGCAGGATGGACCGTAGGAGGGTTAGTTCTCCACATACCTCCTGTGACGGCACTTTCTTTGCCGACGAATGCAAAGTATAGTAACTTGTGTTTAAAGGTAATATTAAAACTACATTCGTGCGTATAAATAACCACTTAGGAATTATATATAACGTCTTGCCAACTAACAAATAAAGAGATTCGACTTCAAAGGTAAAGGAGTATGCTTCATACACCTATACAGTAGAACTCCAGTTATTCGAACTCCGACTATCCGAATCGCTTTTTTAATTAAGACGGAAATGTTCAGCAAGCAATGACTTTTATTTACAGTACGGTACGCACATACTGTACTAATGTAAAGCACTTGTAAGTACGCTAAACATGTAAAAGTGTTGCCTATCCATTTAATTAAAGAAAAGCCTTTTTACTTTAAAAATAGTTTTTTCTCTCATTTTCAAGATACATACAGTAATTATTAAAATGGATACTTTTGGAAAAAAATCCAATTAACCGAATTTTTGATTATCCGAATGGGGTCCGGTCCCAATTGATTCCGATAATTGGAGTTCTACTGTATTAATATAAACATTCATTACTGCCAGGTGTACTAGGCAGGCATTTAACGAAGTTACCAGAACAACCTATAGAAATATTGAATATGTAACTCACAAATAAAAAAAGTTTTCCTTCGAGTCGCTACGTTACAACCAGTAAGCGGTGATGATTTTGCTGTTCTGAAGAGGAATAGTGCATGGAAGTGGAAATGCGACCATGACCACAAGCTGGCGCTCGATTTCATGCTTAAGATAGTGAGAAAATTTTATTTTGTTGTTAAGGATGTCCGGGATTGGAACAAATTACCCATTGAAGAAACGAATAATTTACCAAAAACGCTTAATCAATTAAAAATTAAAGTTAGTAAATCTGAAAATTAAATGGGGGAATTTATATATAAGAAAATCTAAAAAAAAAGTGGTAATTAGATTACTGGTGGCATTGCCACCGGTGCGTTAACTCCATCGCAATTAGAAGTAATAACTATTTTTCGTTACATGTTTCGTTACGTGTTTCTCTGTTTTGGCGCATAATTTAAAACGCACGAATGACTCTCTTATTTAAATCGCAAATAAGTGATATACGAGTGGTTACCGCTCTGACCTCTCACTTTGGAGGACGCGGGTTCGAATCCCCGTCCGGGCATCTAGACTTCGGTTTTCCATGGTTTCCCCAAATCACTCCAGGCGAAAGCCGGGATACTTCCTTCAAAAGGCCAAGGCCGAATTCCTTCCCGTTCCATGTCCCCAGTCCCATCCCGCCTCTAATGACCTCGACGTAGAGGAGGCGTAAAGCCATAAATAGAAAAAAGTGCTCTATTGCTCAACTATCTCTGCACCATTCTATATTTGTTTAATGAATATGAATTTTTCTCTACTATCCAATGCATAAGCAAAATGAATAAATATCAAGACAATATCTTCGCTACTGTAATAGAAATGTGATAGTCGGCCAGACGTTCGCTGTATGGCGACAAAGCAGAGGAGCCTTACTGCTGGAAGTGGACGCGTTACGTCTTTTTTGCTGTTAAACCGAATCGATGTGGCACCGAGTGAGATTTGTGGTTGTTTACATTCCGCCACTGTGTAATGAATTCCTCCGGCCCTCGCCTTTCTTGTAACTGTGCCTGCCGGAGAATGCGGCCTATAGCAGGCGCCGGAAATGAAACGGAATTACGCAGCGGAGTTACAAGAGAGCTCTGATGGACTGTTTTGGGAGTAGCTCTCGGCTGAATCGTGTCTGAGACTCTGTACTAGTCGACACTTGTTTATCACGTGGAAAGAACTTCTTAATAATCCAACAGATACATTTTAGCGACCATTTCTTAAGGGTATGTTATACCTATAAGACACTTTGAAATGGTAATAGATAAAATTAAAATACTTCCCAGCAAGACACCGTACTATTCAGTTTTACAAACTGTCAGTAACACAATATGATTAAGAACAAAAATACCAGGAAGGTTGAAGAAGAATTTTTTTTTTTAACTGCTTTACGTCTCTCAATAGCGAGGTCTTCAGAGACGGGAAAGGATGGGGGGCAAAGAATGGGAAGGAATTCGACCATGGCCTTTTGAAGGAAGCATCCCGAAATTCACCTGCAGTGATTTGGTGAAACCATGGAAAACCAAAATCTGGATGCCCGGCCGGGGATTCGAACAGCCGTCCTCCCGAATACGAGGCCAGAACGCTAACCGTTACACCACCATGCTCGGTGAAGAAGACTGAAAAGAGACGAGAGTTTGGTTACAATGGGAGACATAATGAATTTTTGTGTAAATGGATGAGAATTTGGAAATGCTGTTTTTTTGAATACAGTTCATGTAATACAAATGAGTTAGCTACTCGTCATTTCGTAATTTTTTTATTTTTTTTTTTACTTAAGGTTTTACGCCTCGTTGACGGCTAAGGTCATTAGCGGCGGGATGGGACTGGGGACAAGGAACGGGAAGGGATTTGGCCATTGCCTTTTAGAAGCAAGCATCCCGGCATTCGCCTAGAGTGATTTGGGGGAAACAATGGAAAAATCAAGTCTGGATGCCCGGACGGGGATTCGAACCCGCGTCCTCCCGAAAGCGAGACCAGTGTGTTAACCGTTCACCCACCACGCTCGGTGCTTTCTCAATCGTGTAAGAAAGCGATACACATGTAGCTACAATGAAGATATCGCTCAATATCAGCTCGGCTATCTAAGAATAGATACAGGAACCGTGTAACGGCAAATAAAAGGTGAAAAACAACTTATGGCATAAGTGATTATAACATAATTACTAGGGTACGCATTTTTATGACAAGACATATTTTTGCCTTCCTTCTTTCTGAGCTGTATTGCTAAATCAAATACTTATTACACGTTTCTGATTGTTTTTAAATGTATTTTGTATAGCATATAAATGCATATTTAGGCCATTATCATAGATTGGGTGATAATACGATAATATTTATGTTCATATGATGATATTTTGATGAAAAATCTGGTAATTTTTAACAGTACCGGGAATTCACTAGAAGTTATAGATGATAAGAAATTAATATAATTATTCACAGAGCTGTACTCCTGTTATACATTGGAGGAAACAACAAAACTAACTGTCACTGAATTGGTTAGAATTCACCAATCAATCATTGAAGTTATACATTATTGTCACTCTCTAAAGTCTAAACGATAATGTTCCGCCAGCTTGATAATCTCAACAATGCAACAGCAGCATGCCTGTGTCTGTCTGCGTCAATTAATGTCTCGCTGTCGACAATACTTTTGAAAATAATCGTCAGTCAGTGTTAAATAAGCAGTGGATCAGTGAGTACCAACTTACCAAAAACAACATTTTTCCGAAAGTGCGTAGTTGTTGAGTTATATAAAGGAATTACGACAGGTGTATTTTAATACAGATAAAAAGGATCCTTTATTTAATTATGTGAAATTAAAAAGACTCAACAAAATGGTTAAAATCTTATTTCCCAATGGTGCAGTGAGTGTATGGAGGGAAATTATGGTGACTACATGAAAGCGACACTACTAGATAAAATAAAATGGTATGTAATTGGGTATGTCGTGATGCGTGGTCATGTTTTGTTATTTTTAGGCCGTATTTACCAGTTACTACAGTCATATTTGCATGCATACCCTACTAATTACTATGAAATTCTCTCTTAGTGAAACAAAGTAGGCATGCAGTGCAAAATTGAAAGGTCAATAGATGTTGAAAGCGTATGAGATAAAGTCAGAAGAAATATCTATCAACAGACACATCACAGCCACCAACAACAAGTAGAATACAATAAAATGAGAAATAGGTGCCAGTAAAAGATTAACAAACCAACAAGAACAATGGAATACGGATTATTATGTGTGATAGATGAAAGATATATGCCTGAATGTGTAACTGTTTATGAAGACTGATAGAAATGAGGAGGTCAGCATGCAAAGCTAAGATAAGAAAGAGAAATATTTGAAGGGAAAATATTCATCAATTAAAAACTATGCGATTAATGTAAGTTCAGCAAGAACTCACGAAACATGCAAGGAATCCAATTTCATACAAAGGTCCTCGGATCATCCAGGACTATGATTCTTTAACTAGGCTAACTTGAACAAAGCTCGAGCTTAGTGCGCCAACAGCATTCTAAAGGAAGCAGAAATGTATCCATTCAGTGTTTATAAGATAAGAATTCAACTCTGAACAGAAGCGAAGTAAGGACAGTTTCACCGACCTGCTGACTGAGCTGTAACGCCTGGGCCTTGCTTTTGGGAAGTCGCAGCTTCAAATCCCCGAACCGCAATCCAGATTTCAGCTTTCCTTTGTTTTCTTAAATCATTCATTAAAAAGGATATGGTCGAATTACTTCCAGTTCCTTGCCCCGCCCACAAATCCTCTTCTCAACTAATGACCTCGACGTAAAGTCCAAAAAAAACAATTTTACATCTGTTGATTCTTGACTGTCTGGGTGGTGCCGCATCATATTTCTTGCAGCCGACGTTTCGACCCTCATTCTGTGTTCTTCTTCTAAGGTAGTTTTATATCTGTTGTCATCTTTTATTGGGTGCTAAAGACAGCAGACAAATAATATAAAGAGTTCGCTACAGCTTCCTGAAACATTCATAAGAATCTCTCACACGTAATAGGTTTTTGAACCATTCAGAACCGCATCTTTCATGCAGTGGACTTTAATATAAGCACACTCACAACTCTTTCATACAGCAGGCAGCTCCATTGCAGGCAGTTAGTCTCCGCCATGCAACAGGTCGCTCACTCCGCTATATTGCTCTCTCCAAGGAAGATGACCCTTCTCCCTGATTTAGTGGCTTATGGCCTGTTGGCTGTAATTATGCCGCCAGTGTTAATTATGCAACTATTTTTTCAGCCATATTCAAACGTCAACTTCCACTTCGTCCAATTCCACCAAAGCTGCCGCCAAATATCTTTTGCTGGCCCCGCAGGTCAGTGGCCATCTCGCAGTTCCACATCCCTGGTAACACTGAAAATTAAGCACGTGTGTTTGAAGTATGAGAAATGTGCTTTTAAATGCACACGCCAGACGAAGATACGGGCAGGCGGCAAACAAAGTCAGTAGGCCCGGAGCAAGAAGCAGGAAGAAATGTTGCCATGGTCTTTTGGAGGAACCGTACGTAACTTATAGAACGACCTACGTAATTCTGCACCAGATAGAAAAGCGGTCAGTGAATTACTGGAGGACAACCAGGTTAGACTCAGAAGAGATAGCAGCACACAATTTTTATTGATTATTTTCAGTGATACATACTCATTTTGTTTATTCTGAGGTCCCTTAGAGTTCAATACTGTTAAATCACTTTACGTGTAATACAATATTCTAGGTTTAAAATAATCTACAGAGCTGTAAGTGTTCCAGACCCGTGTTTATCGTGCGCATTCGGGAGGACGCGGGTTCGAATCCCCGTCCCGGCATCTAGATTTTGGTTTTCCATGGTTTCCCCAAATCACTCCAGGTGAATGCTGGGATGCTTCCTTCAAACTCGCCACGGCTGAATTCCTTCCCGTTCATTGCTCCAGTCTCATCCCGCCTCTAATGACCTCGCTGTCGACGAGGCGTAAAGCCCCCCCCCAAAAAAAATGTTTATCGTGCGTCAGCCACAAGTGTCATGACGATGACCTTAACCAATCTTTAGCTCATTAAATGAAGAGAAACTAAGCAGTATAGGTTAGTGGGTTGTACGAAAGTTTATTAATACGATGAACAGTTTGTATTGTAACCGTGGAATTCTGTTTCCGACATTTGTTCCGGTACGTCTGAGGCCTCCGTCGCGTACATCCAAAAACGGAGGCGACGTCACATAAATCTAGCTTCAATCGCAGCTCCTTTTCACTCTCAGAAAAACTTCTGGAGCTTTACAATTTGTTGGGTTACCGTACAGTTAAAGTTCTACATTAGTTGCGACTAAATTAGTTTCTCTTTCCCATGAGGACTGAAAAATCGTTACGAGAAAGTATTTATCACCGTGCTTTTAATTACTCAATCATATATTCACCAAGTTGGCGTGTAATATACACTGAAGAGCCAAAGAAACTAGCATAGGCGTTCGTATGCAAACACAGAGATATGTAAACACTCAAAGTACGGCGCTGCGGTGGCAACGCCTATATAAGACAACAGGTGTCTGGCGCAAGCGTTAGATCAGTTACTGCTGCTACAATTGCAGGTTATCACGATTTAAGTGAGTTTGAAGGTGTTGTTATAGTAGGCGAACGAGAGATCTCCGAGGTAGCGATGAGGTGGGGATTTTCCCGTACGACCACTTCAAGAGTGCACAGTGAATATCGGGAATCCGGTAAAACATCAAATCTCCGACATTGCTGCGGCCGGAAAAAGATCCTGCAAGAAGAATGTTCAAGCTGCTGGAGGCTCTTTAATGGTGTGGTGCGTGGGGCTGTAGGAGTGACTTGGGACCTCTGATACGTATAGAATAGATACGACTCTGACAGGTGACACGTACGTACGCATCCTGACTGATCACCTCCATCCATTCATGGCCATTGTGCATTCCGACGGACTCGGGCAATTCAACAGGACAATGCGACACCCCACAAGTCCAGAATTGCTGCAGAGTGGCTCCAGGAACACTCTTCACACCTCCGTTGGCCGCCAAAACTCCCCAGACATGAACATTATTGAGCATATCTGGGATGCCTTGCAGCGTGCTGTTCAGAAGAGATCTCCACTCCCTCGTACTCTTACGGATTTATGGACAGTCCTGCAGGATGCATGGTGTAAATTCCCTCCAGCACTACTTCAGATAGTCGAGTCCATGCCACGTCGTGTTGCGGCACTTCTGCATGCTCGCGGGGGCCCTACACGATATTAGGCAGGTGTACCAGTTTCTTTGGCTCTTCAGTGTATATGGGACAGTCGAGTTTTCTGATCGAACGCAATTATAACTTGCCCTCTGAAATGATAATTTCTTTCTTAATACAAACAGACTTGATCTTCTAACCAGGGCCACCACCTCTGTCCTCAATAGCCATTTTGCCATTCGCCGGCCCAGACGCCTTTATCACGGGCCGAGAATTGGGGGAGGGGAATAGTAATTGCACTGTGAGTAATTTTTCCATGTTTGGTGAATGTCTACAATCGACCGTGACTTGTGATGTCACCAATGTTGAGTGTACATTAGGTCCGTTGCTTTATACGTTTTAAGCGCCGGTCTCCAAGTCATACTTAGCTGGTAAATTGCATCCGTTACAACTAAGTAGCCAGCTGCACTTATCACAACAGCTTGTGAGACGAAGCTATCCCAGATCTTTCTGGACCAGGCTAAAACTCCTGTTTCTTTGTGCTTAAAAGTATGCCCATCCCAGATACTGGCCACAGTGGACATTTCACCAAATATGTACAGACAACTCACGATGGTAGGGGATTCTGTTTCCACCCGTCTTCATACTTGGCATTGGCCTATGGGTATTTAGTTGAAAATGAGATCACAAATGGTGGGCCTTCCAACAAGTGTGACAATTTGACGCGACACCTGGAAATCGTTCGGCCTTATTGTCTTTATTTTTTTCTTGTTTGTTATATCAAGAAAGTGTGGTGCACAATACATTCGCAGTCTGCATTTTAGTAGTTTTCTGTCGTAGTGGATTTTATTAATTTGCGAATTAAAGCACGCGCTAGTCGTGGGTGAAGCCGGCAGCCTCTCTGCATGCTGATGTTTAGCCTCCCACCTCGGCGCATGCCAGCTGCGAACAAGTATTCCAGCATATTATACGCCATCGTACAAACAGGGTGAGGAGGCATCCGCATTTTTAATTAGAAGTTACGTTTTTAATTAAACGTTTACTACTTTCGTTATATTCTCTATGAAACTCTAACAGTCTGATAGAGTAATAACTTTTTAAAATAACATCAAAGAAGTGAACATTACATTACATCTACGTAAATAAATTCCTCAAAACTGAGGAATCTCACGAATTTATTGATTTGGTGATATGTCGATTTAGTGTAATAAGACGCAGCCTATTAAAGCCTTCAAAAGTTCTTGACCAAAACAACGAAATTCTGACAATTCCATACTTTGACAAAAGTGTCTGCGAAAAAAGTTAGGTTACTTCTCATTCTTTCTGTTTCATCTAATAATCAGAGCTTGTTCATAAAATAAATAATTAAAACATAATAACGTCAACTAGTTAACTAGAGTTGCAGAAACATTTAGTGTAATGAGAAACAATTAGTCTATTTAGTTTTACATATAAAAATATAAAACTCCGCTATGCTGCTTAAGCAGAGCAATTGGTTTTCGCATTTTTATAGGAACAACGGGATATATTTCACCATTCTTATAACATTATTACAAAAAAACCTCAGTGCCCCTTTTTTGGCAGAAATCAACTATGGCGTCCCCAGTGCGTGGCTTTAATTCATATTTTGATAAGGTTTGGTATTAAATGGATAATTTCAGCGATAATACGATAATTAAAAAAACTGGATTCAAATTAATTACAACAGTAACCACGTCGTAGGTCAAAATTAAAAATATTTTAAATTTTAATTTAATTAAATCAGACAAATCTTTATTGCAACAAATGATCATGAACTTGAAACAAATAAAAGTATTCGAATGAATAATAGAACATGTAATCGCTCAGGGCATATGGTACGGGTATTTACCTATTTTTGTGGACAATTCTATCGGTGTATGCGTGTTTAACTTTACCACTGCTTTCGAGTTTCACAGTAGGCAAAAAACTCATTCCTAGAGTAGTCAGCGGTCTAGCGCGTCGTATATCGACCCTTGGCGACAGGTGTCTAGCTCTCATCCGTGAGGTATGGCGTTGTAGGAAACCATCGGCCTGCCAAGTTTACAGTGCCAATGCAGAAGCAACAGGTTTAGTACCACAAGCGATGTGAAGTGGTCCTTCTCCTCGCCGCGCCGCCCCAGATTGCCTTCCTGAGTCTCGGTCAGCTTTGTCCTTCGTTTCCCGCTCCAAACATGTAGCTCGGAACCGTGGCTTCTTCCAGGATTCGTTCAGTGGTTTTACAATTATATATAAACACTACTACCAGCTATTATAAAGTCTTGCTGGTCTTTCGCTCCTCCCGCCAACTCTCACCTCAATCAAATACTGAGAACCTCTTCCCGCTCGACAGAAACATGACTCGTAAGCGGTTACTAGGTTTTCACATAGTGAATAATTTATCGGTTGCGAGAGTCCCCACTCCAGCTTTGCCCTACTGTCAATAACATCCGCTTGTCTGGTTGATTCGTGTACTATCTGTTATCTTTTACCATTTCGGCAGTAAGTCGTATTCTTTGGGTCGGCTTATAATTTTTTGGCATAGCCTGTCAAATCAGCATGTGGTTTCACTGAGGGAACTCCATTGGCGGGTTAATACAGAAAGAGCACCAAAACTGTCGTACATAATGGTACCGAATTTCTATTAGTACGGAAAAGAGTTCAACTTTACCCTGCTGACCTTATCAGAGCTCGCATCGAAATTGTTTTCGCCGGTCTCCAGATTAAACATTGCCGCTGATTAGGAACTCCTGCAAGATATTAAGTTCCTGGTTTGATAAAATGTTTTCGAAAGTTCCTCGTAATTTTAGAAGGATTCGTTTCAGCCATAGTCAATGTATTCAGTTGTATGAATGCAGTTCTTGTATTTATTTACATTCAGAAAGTGCTAGACAGATTTTCGCGCGTTTTTAGAAACGTGTAGTTTGTTTTGTGCAGGAGCAGTTATCGTCGCGTTAGTATATAACTAGTTCAATCCCCTGCATTAAGTCGATGGGATATAAATATATATATATTCCGTGTGAGAACAAGCATTTGAAATGATGTTTCAAAGAAAGAGTATTTTCCTTGAAAAAAAAAAATAGTTATATGCCATGAAGAATACGGAATAAACTCATAAGAAGACGAAAAAATATTACTTTCATGAACTATTCTTCATAAATATAATGATTGAAGAATTTTGCATATACTGATTGCATAAAGTTTAAGGTGTCGGATTCGGCCTTTAAATTTAATGGTTAGCCAGTAGAAGCAGTAATAATTGACGCGAACTAAGTGAGATAAATTGAAATTTCGTATGAAGTAGGTTTTTTTTTTACTTGTGGGTTTATGCTTTGTCAAGGTCGAGGTCATTAGAGGCGGGATAGGACTGAGGCTAAGGCACGGGTATTAATTCGGCAATGGCCTTTTGAAGGAAGCGCCCCAGCATTCGCCTGGAGTATTATGGGGAAACAAGGAAAACCCAAATCGGGATCCCGGGAAGGGGATTCCTTCCGAATGAATCTCAAAGTGACGATTCTTAACACTTTCCTACAGTGATAAATAAATTTTAACTCCTCAGAATATAAATTTGGAAAACAAAGGATACGAACAAGTTATTAAGAAAGAAAGTGTTCGCCGTAGACTTGATAGCACGACCCGAACCCGGTGGGTGAGCGATAGCGGTCGGGCCTGGTATTAGATGATGTGCGCGCTTAACTCCCCGTCCGGCCATCCAGATTTAGGGGTTCCAATTTGCCTGAAATTACTCCAGGCGAATACAAGGATGGTCACTGCAAAGGTACAAAGTCAATTTCCTTGCAATTCCTTGGTCCGCAACCTCTGGCGTCTTTAGTGTCCTTGACGCGTATGAGCCGTAAAAAAAAATGTAGTATGACAAGCGACTGTGTGCGCCAAAAACAGACAGTATTTCTTAAAGCAACTATTTCATATTATTCTCTTAAAGAAACTGTGGCAGCATGCCTTTTCACTTGCAAGAACCAGCGGTCTGAGGAAAAGAAACCCAATTAAAACAAGCGTACTTCGTGTTGTGCTGCAAATGGGTTTCATTTAGGAATAATTAAAAGTTTGATAAGATCATAAATCTGCGTCTGAGAAGTCAATTATTAGTCTTCGATTTCAGAAACTTCTATGAAGTGAATTCTCACTGACGACTATCTAATATGAACTAATAATCTTTCAGTTGAATTATATGTGACCAACAAACATTGAACTCTAGAACAAATATTTGTTTAACCACCAAAAGTGTTACCACATAAAGAGCAGTTATGTTGTCTTGGTTGTGCGGGTGGGAACCGCGTCAGTTTTTTGAAACCTGACGTTTCAGCCATCATTCTGTGACATTCATCATAGGACTAAACACGGACAACGACCGCGGAAATCTACGCAATCAAGCGGAGTTATGATATGACCGCACTCAAATTTGCGTCTACGACTCACAATGTTTTCATTATTACAAATAAAGAACAACCCCAATTTTGCACGGCACAATTGTTTTCCTTATAGATGTGCTGAGTTTTATTTGTAAGATATGAATGTTTATAGTAATTCGTTACGGGAATCTCATCCTTAGCCACTAGCCCGATGTTTCTACAGTAAAAACTTTAAAGAAACAATATGACGAAAAATAAAAATTCAGGGTGACAAGCGCATTCATCTCGTGACTATTTCACATTTACGCCAATATGTGTAAATAAATACTTATACTACAGATCTCAGTCATTTTCACTGTATCTTACTTTCTGTTAATCAGTGCTGAGAAAGAACTTTGAACACTTTAGCTTGCCCCATAATTAACGATCTATCCGACTATTATATTATAAACCACTAAATCTCCTGCAATTGCGCATAAGAATTTCACTCGATGTTGAAATTGTAGACGCTAAAAACAGGATTCGAGACGTTTTTTAGTACACTTGTATCGAAAGAAAAATGTTTAAATCTGAAAGAAGAGTGAGATAAATACAACGTGGTGATAGTAGTTAAACAGTAAAATAGAAAGAAAGGTATGAAGACGGTTTGTAAATGAAATAAGTAAATTTTAAATCTCTTCAATGTTAGAAAATGCGTATCCGTATCAGTATGTAAATATTAAGAATTTATTAATAGTTTTTTCAACTTTGATATAAGAGATTACCTGAAGTCACTCTCTAAGGGGATCTGAGTATAATTTCAAATTGGCGGAGAATTGATCAAATTAGCGATGCAAAACCGGTTTTTTACTTCACAAGAAAACATTGGATCAATCCTTGTGTCATTTGCATACGCTGAAGTGGATTTTAGGCAGCTAAAAAAATATTTAAACTCTTATACACAAATATATTCGTTATTTTAAATGAGTTATTTCGCCTAGACTGGAAACAAAATAGCTGAATTTTCTGCCAAATTTTTTCTTTAGCTTTTACAGTTCTCATAAAAACGAAATCAGCGATGCGCCAAGTAGATTCGAACGAGAGGCTCAGCCAATTGAGAACGTCCATCTAATGACCACTGGGAAGGCATTATCAACCTTACGTTAGCCTGCCAGTCTCAGTTTTCCTTCCTGAATGTTTGCTGTAGTATTCAGGGGAACGGAGGCACTAAACTTCTGTTACTATTAGTGCCTTATATACATTATTTGTTAAGTAATTGAAGTGTACTTTCACCATTAGAAGTTCTCGGTACACAGGACCGTTAATGGAATGAGCGGAGCAGTCGTAATAATTTGCTGAATCAACACAGCAATAGCAGCAGGTTCGTTGACTCATCCCACATAACAAATTAAACACTGTAAAAAATACATCCACTGTCACCGCAAATGCAACTCTAGCGAATTTCCTAGTGCTATTAAAAAATTCTGCAAATAAAGTATTTCAGCGAAAAGTGTATTTGAACGAATGACTTTCAAAAGATTTTGATATACTAAACAAACCTAACACGCTGTTAAATGAAGAATTGCAGTACCTTTAAACTGCTGAGCCTCTAAACGTTCTAACAGGATGAGCATCATCGTTTGGTTGAAAGTTCTACTAATAAATTCAATTTTGAAACATTAGTAAAAAGTTCAGTATCGAATTAACGGAAAAAGCGACATTTCGGATTACACGTCTTGTCTTACCTGCATTACGTGTCTGCAATATACGGATAAAAATATTGACACATTAAGTCAGATTTATATGGATAAAATCCTCCAGGCATATAATTTTTCATACAAACTCAATATTTTCGATTGTGGTAAAAGAACAGATAGATGATCTCCTTTTATAATCACCTACTACGATGCACAGTGATACCGTCCAGTACATATTTCGGAAGTCAAAATACAGATTTTCTGTTTCCATGTGGTTTCTCAGCCACGCAGACTAATTTTGCGAAGTAAAAGTGAACAACCCCTCAATTTAATTTTTTTTAAATTAATGAAACCAATCACTGGAAGATTTTTATTTTGGGCTACAAGTAGGACGATGACCTTCCATATTGAAGAAACCCCACCGGATCCTGTCGACGCAATCGGGAAGTATCGAATTCAGCTGGCGAGAAACCAGGAATTCTATCCCTGGTCCGATAAAATCGCTCCGATAATCGCAGGGTCTGCCTGCCTGTAGCTGAATGCAACCACCCGCCAGGAACCACCGCCTATCACCTGTTTTCCAGCCAATGAGGGTCACCACACAGCCAGCAACTCATAGCACCGCCGGCCTCGGTAGCGTAGGGGCGTAGGGGCCGAAGGTCGCCGGTTCGAATCCGGCCGCGGGCATGGATGTTAAGTGTTGTGTGTCTGTGTGTGTGTCCTGTCCGTCCTGTGGCGTCCGCACTTTGAAGACTATATAAACACTGGATTTAACTGATTCACTGGAAGCTTTAATATAACACATTGAGCTGGCTGTATGGCCTCAGCTGCCAAAAGCCATTTAAAATGATAAAAATAATAAAATAAAAAAACTCATAGCACCATCAAGTCTCGTAAACATCTAACGACAAATAAATTCTTCTTGGGCTTCTAGCCATTGGAACCCCGATAAGAATTTATTTATTTACAACGCAGTGAAAACCTTCGTTCGCGCACCTAGCGACAAAGTCACAGAACGAGTGTCTCGGTATAAATACCGCGCAAGTTGTGACGCAATGTTCCAGGACTGACGCGTTATAAAAATCATGCCTCTGGTTCCAATGTTTCTTATATAAGTGGCCTGTTGAATGCATAATTTTTACTACGATTCATGACGAACACGAATACAATTTAGAGAAAGCAAATTGCACAGATGAATTAATCAATTATTTAATCAGATGTGTAGTCTAGAGAACAATAAATTACAGAAAAGCACTGAAGGGAATTAAAACTTTTTGTCGGTTATATGCTTCCGTGAATAATTAACCTCTTTAAAAACCGTACTGTAAGAGAATTAACATTTCCAAACAAAAGAGTGCATTCACTACTTTTTCTCTTTAGAAAGAAATTATGAATATCCTGCGATGCGGAAATGTTTGTTCTCGATTTTACTGGTGTATGAACTGAACGGGGAGCGAGTTTATTCGCTCTTCCATTAACAATCGGTATTACTTTTCAAAAGACCCTTGGCTGGAATGGAGTCGTTTATTGTTTTCTTTCTTTATTTAGTTGTGGATTATTTAAGACTTCAAAGCTGATTTAAAATGACATTTTGGTATTAAACAATTCATTTATATACACAAGATGGACAGCCGATTTTCTTTGCAGATTATTTTTTATTGTATTTTTTAAAGTATTATATTTTATTTGATAAGAATGAACAAGTTCAATAGACAGCAATAGATACGAAATCTAAGCTGATTTTCTAGTCTCTTGCTTGTTTGAAGCAAAGTCACCCAGGATATAACTTTCACTTCCTCATATCGTATCTTAGTATCGCCAACCATGGATGGGAATGTGGAGTTCTACTTGCGGAAAACCAGTGCGTGGCACGACGTTAACTTGCTTCGAGTATATTTTAAGCAGACATATTGGATTTTTAAATAATTTTGACGATATTTTAAAATTTAAGATATAAATAACTTTGTTAGATAAATGAATGGTAATCGCTGTAATAAGTTACTTATCACTAAGCCTATGAGTGGTGAAGTATTTGTACCTGTTCGAGATCCAAGCTGGCGCTCACCCATCAAACAACGTTAGCCATATCACTGGACCAACGTTTATTTCAATGTATCCTAAAAATGTTTGTAATATTATGCCGGCGATTAGCAAGTCACAAATGATTCTATCCATCATGGTAAATATTTATGGCAATTGAAAAGTTTGGTTTCCAATCACGAAATAACGCCTGGTATAACATTTATGTCCTGTAACTAAATTGCTTTCCAATTCTCATAAAACACTATTGAACGACTCTACATTCATGAAAATAAATGGAAGTAAACAAAATCAAAACGCTTACCAGCAGAAGATCTGATTTTAAATAGACCTGTAAAATAAAAATATTATTTTTCCAAATACACATACTGCGACAAAAGTGATAAAGTTTATTCGGATTATTTGTATGTGTATATATGTTCGTTAGGGCCAACTAAGACCACATTAGCCCTAGAGCGGGCCTACGGATTAAAGTGGAATCTGAACTACGGAAACGTTCTCGCGAACTTCACATCACACAGCAAGCTGTGACAGAGGTGAAGGGTCTATGAAAATCCCCACCAAGATATGAATTGCAAACGGGAACCTTTCAATCTCCAGTACGACGCCTTAAACTCTGATCCACCAGACCGCCAGTCTCAGATGATTTCATTATTATTCTAGATAACGGTTTACTAAATAGACTTAACAGAAGCTACCGTCAACGGAGAATAATAGTCCATATTTAGCAGAATGTAATTAATTTTGTTTCCTTCATTCGCATCACTGTGTTAAACATTATTCCCATATTTCAAGTGAATTGCTCAATTTCATTCTGAAGGTTAGTTGTCGTTGAGGTCACTAAAAACTAACTAACCTAACAGAAATTAGTCAGTATTTCCATCTATTTGTGAACCGTATAAGATTTCAGCAGTGTTTTGTATTACTTTTTTGTGACGTGTAACTGTAGAGGTGAAAAGTGGGAAACATTCTAGCAACTGACTCCGGAAAATAGTCTCGAAACCGTAGTCAGGATTGCCAGTACACTGACCCTTAGGCGTCAAATCGGATTGTTATTCCTCTCAGGGATTGGACTACTAACATTTCGACAGCGTAATAGATATAGATGTACAGAACACAAAGATGTATAGTTGAAGAATTTAAAAACAGAGTTCGCTTGTTCACAAGTAACCGATTCAGACTTGCAGACAAGATGAAGATCTAACTCCATTCTGGGGAAGATTAGTTGACATCTCCACCTAGAAATTTTGAGTGATTATATTTTTTCTTTACGTATTACATGACCAAAATTAATTCTTTACATTAAAGTGAGCGGACGAACTCCTACTGGTGTATTAGATACCTTAAATGAGGGTCCTATACTACACTACCATATTCATACAATGGTCTGACCAAAGTTTTGTAATCCAGTTCCATTACCTTTCTGGAACATCCCACTTCACTCTCACCAACAAGTAAAGGATTTTGAAACCTTTTTCTACTACCTGTCCAATGTGTCCTACGCCGTTGAATTTCTCATCCACTATTATGCCGTGGTATTTACATTTCAAGTCTTCAACAAGCAATTCTTTCCTTTTCTCACAGTCATAATCAATCTTTAGTTTTCTTTGTGTTCCTATTAAACTGACTCTTCTTTCCAATTATCTTCATACCATGTTGAACTACCCAGCTATATATCCTATCTAGATCACCCTGCAGCTTCTCAGTCTTCTACCATTTTGATCCCGTTATACAGCATTATGTCATCTGCAAACAACATAACTTCTGACAGTAAACAATCAACACAATCATTCATTAAAAATAACGTATAGCTAATGGTCCCAATACGCTACACTGTGGCACACCCATTTTCACTTCCACTTCCTTTGATACTGTATTTTCTACTTTAATTTTTGGTTTTCCACGTTTTAAGAATTCTTCTACCCACCAATCATATTTTCATCTACTCCAATAGTTTTTACCTTATTTGCCACCATTTAATGACTCACGCTGTCAAAAGACTTTGAATGATCTATTATTATACTATCAATTTGAGCTCCTTTGTCCATTTCATCAGAAATATCTTGTATATAGCGTACTAATTGATATTCTTGCCTAATACTACGTTGTTGACTTACCACTTAAATACTTCACTAACTTTTCTCATGTGGTTGAATATCAATCTCTCCATTAATTTACGTAACACTGATGTCAAACTGATTTGCCTGTAATTTTAGACCTCCCATGCAAACTCTTCTTTAAGGAACGGTACTTTTCCAGTCCTCTGATAAGGAGAATCAATTTAAATAATGGTTTCAAGATAAGGTACATTGTCATATCCTGCTACCTTTAAATCTTTTGTAGTAATATTATCTACATACTAGCTCCTTTATGCTTTTTCAGATTTCTTAGTTCATTCGTGATGCCCACAGGATTCCTTTCAGATTTTTTGGTCTGCTCATTTCTAATTGTGTGGATAAGCGCGTTCTCCGGTTTACAGCCCCCCATTCCTGAATTATAGTTCATAATGGTTTGGTAAACCATTTACTTAAAAAATCTCTGCAATTTTCTAAGTCCCTTCCGTATATTTAATTGTCTCGACACCTTCTTTCTCATTATTTTTCTGAATAGCCTTAGAAGTTTCTAGATGCAGTGGTCCCGCAGTACCAATACCGTTCTTCATAAACCCATATTTATCCATCTTGTTGAGTTGTTTAAAGCATTTCGCTCTGCTTGCTGTTTCTTAACTTTGTTATGTTTTCTTCTCAACAACCTCTTTAACCACCTCACCTGCCTATGATAGTAAGTACCTTCTGTACTTTTCTTTATTTTCTGTTTTGAATTAAATATTTCTTCACCCTTTTACAATATCTCCTTGAACTCTTCCCACCCCGAATCCACTGTACTTTTACAATCGTTCCATTTGCTGAAATTTTTCTTGAAATATCACTTCAATTTCAAAACCTGTGCCTTTTTATAGTTGTACCTATTTCCCCCTTCAATTCTGGCCACTGGTTCACTGAATCCTCCAATATTCCATCATAACTGCTTTATGATGACTTATTCCTTCAGTTACTTAAGACTCCACAAGGTTATAATCGGACTTAATTAGGAAGATATTCAACATGTTTAGTTTCCTTTTCTCTTACTCTCCTTCCTGTATTATGCTATTTGCAATTCTCTGTTCCTTTGTGTTATTACTCTTATTTCCTACCCAGTGGACACCGGTTAAATTTAAATCTGCACCAATAATGACCAGTGGCGTAGCTAGGTCAACAAGGGCCCCGGTGCAAAAAATTTATTTGGCCCTCAGGCCAGATGGATGACCTTTTTATGTTTTGTGTTGCTGGTAGGGGCCCCCTGAGCTGAGGATGGGGGCCCTTAAGTTGTGCTTAGGGACCCCTGAGCAGTGAGGGGTTCCCTTAGACGACTGTTTGAAGCCTCGTGAGCCCTCTCAACCGCGCTTGGGGGCCCCCTGAGCGTAGGGGCCCCAGTGCACTGCACCGCCTAGCCCCATAGTAGCTACGCCCCTGATAATGACCATACTACTCTTACTTCTGAACTCTGAGTATGAATTTGATTTCCCCGCAAGAGCCTCCTCTTCATCTGTCATTCTTCCATTGCGGTAAGCAGCCAACACCCTGATTTTTCCTTTTTATTACACCCGAAATCTACCGCAAGTAACTCATTGCCACTATCTATGAACACCGGTGAACCGTGGTAGTTTGATAACTAGTATGAAAACTCCTCCACAAATTGCTTCTCTATAACTGCGGTACACTCTCCAACCATCGAGAAAACCCTCAATGCTTGGTGCTTCTTCTTTTAACCGAGACTCTGCACCTATAGTTACTTGTGGTTCATTTATCTGTGTTAAGTTTGCTGCAACCAAATTCAGCTCCGGTACCAACAGGTGAGCAGCAAGCGCTTCACAGTGTACAGCAAACAGCGAATGACCGTGTTAACCCTATGATCTTAAGAACAACAACAGTAGGAACAACAGATTTTGTACTGTGGATAATGGTCCTTACTTAGTGGTAGTAGAAAGCGTGGAACAGGAACGTAGGCAAGTGGCACCCCATGTCTTTGGGAAATTTCCTATTCCAGAAGCATAATCATCTAAAACATCAAATAGTAAACATCAGCGTACGATGGTCGCAACAGAGTGAAAGTAGAGTGCTAAATCCGGTTAAGCAGCAAATTCAACTTGTTGCAGCTAGAATCTCTAAAAGAAATCGGTTTAGAGGCATTACATTCCAAACTTCTATGACAATAAGACAAGGTGTGATTAGAAACGTGGACACCAGTTTAAGTATAAAGGAAATATCTGAAGCTAATCAAAGCTAAGTTCCTAGTGCTAAATGTTAAACGTTTTTCTAAAAAATTCCTAATCAACTGGGAGAGAATTTCTAGAGAATTACCAGTCTGCCTACTATCTTTCAAATCACAAGTTATCCCTGAATTTGTATATTTGTATGGAATGCGATGTAAAGTCGAACCCTATGTTCCCCCACTGATTCAGTGTTATAAAAGTTTACGGTTTAATCATGTTAGAGGCCAATGCCGTAGCAAACAAAAGTGTAGCAAATGTTCAGGTCCCCATGACCTTAACCAATGCTCCTCTCAAGAAAAACCATGTTGCCTATTCTGTGGAGGGAGTCATCTCTCCACAGACAAAAACTGCCCAGAACACCAGAAACGACGGGCAGAAAAGCCAATAAAATATATTACTCCCATCCCAATCAATCAGGAAAAAATGGCCCAAAGTTAGGCACAAATCACCGCTGAACCCCCAAAGAACAACAATTCCCAAACAAAGTCAGCAGAACCTACTCAACTTGACTCACCCATATACTCCCAACAAACTAACGTCCCTCCAAATCGATACGTCTGGTCAAAAGGTTCCAAGTCCTTCAAGAACTCAAAATTTACCAAAGGAAACCCAGACCCGAATTTAAGAAATCTTTTATACACCTATAATGGCCCCACATCTCGATTAATCTCAATCCCTCGGGTACCCCCAGCGCCAACAGATCAGTCGGGAACCTCGCAAACTACAAACTATCCAGGGGCAGATACTGTTAATGTAAATAATATACAGCCCATTACAGCCCAACAGCCGTATACACCTTACCCTCCCATTGAGATGCCATTCCCTACAACGGTATTTTAGTGGAAAAAATATTTCATCTCATAATGCTCGTGATCAATGACGCCAGGTGCTCAACAGAGAATTCGATCAATCCATCTATAGTACTAGAAAGGTTAATAAATATACTCCAACAAGATGGCTGAATTTAAAATATTACGATGGAACTCTAGATCAATCCGTGAAAACAGAGAATCCCTCCAACGGGAATTAAGCTGCAATGACATAGCTATTGCCACAATTGCAGAAACCTGGCTCAAACCCGAGATTTCCATCCATTTCTCAAGGCTACCATATATTACGAAATGACAGAAATGACGGAAAAGGCGGAGTTGCCTATACTTATACAAACTAGGATCCCCTTCACAGCCATAAATATCGATCACACGCGCATTGTATCCTTTCAAGCAATCGCTGTCAGAATAAGAATCCAAAACAGGAAAGTAACCATTGCATCAGTCTACTGCCCCCCCCCCCCAAGAAAAAACAAAAATCGGAATCGGGGAGTGGCGAGCTCTAACTCAACAAATGGAGGAGCCATATCTTATATGTGGAGACTTTAACGCTCACCATACTAGCTGGGGATGCGAACTAACGATACATTCGGATAATCATTAGTAGAAATAATAGACGAATTCCATATGTTCGTTCTTAATGACGGCTCCCCTACCTTAATTCCAAAACCTGGCTTCCGAAAAATCTGCCATTGACATAACTCTTTGCTCTTCTTCCCTCGCGACGGAATTTATATGGCATAACTTACAACAGCCTTGGGGCTCGGACCACTACCCCACCATTATTTCAACTGAACAGAGTATTAATCAGCAATATTCTCAACCTGCCAAAAAATGAAACATAAAAAACGCAAACTGAGGCAAATACGAACAGTTCATAGAGACAAATATAGAACCAGTAGTTATCTACAACTCAGTCAGCCACCAGTACCAAGAACTACTAAAAATCATAAACGAAGCAGCAGATGAAGCCTTTCCTCGATGTAAGCCCGTAGAAAAGGCAAAAAGAACCTGGGTGCCATCGTGGGACGAAGATTGCTCAAGATCAAGGCCCTAACCAGTTACAATCAGCCAACTGGGAAAATTTTATAAAGTACAAAAAGAGCGATGCCGAAACCAAAAGACTACTGAAAAAGAAGAAAAAAGACAGTTGGAAGGAATACTGTAACAATCTAAACAACGAAGTTCCTTTAAGTTCAGCATGGAATATGATCAACAGATTCAGGGAAAAATCGGTAAGAACAAAAACCCTAACAAAATGGTTAGAAGAATTTGTCAACAATGTTGCTCCTCCAACAGTCCAGCCAGGTCCCATAAATCCAACCAATATCCTCAAGGAAGGGTATATTCACAATATCTTAGTAAAAAGAGTTCAAGGATGAGAAAACTGGAAACGGCTATTAAATCGTCGACAAACAGCGCTCCAGGAATAGACAACAACACTTATCCAATTTTACACCACCTCCCCTTCAAGGCTAAGGAAATTTTACTAAAAATATTCTCAAACATATGGTTTAAAAATGAGGTTTCCGATAGATTGGACGACCCAAATCATCATACCAGTGCTCAAATCAGGTAAAAATAATAACAATGCTAGTTCATATCGCCACATCGTCCCTATCCTCGTGCATCGCCAAAACTTTCGAACATATTATTAAAACGAGGTTAGAATGGTGGCTAGAGCACCATCATATGAAACCTAGAATGCAATTCGGATTCAGAAAGGGGAAAAGTACAAGCGATAACCACATCATACTCACACTAGACATAGAAAAAACCTTCATGAACAAAGGCTATACAACAGCTTTATTCTTGGACATAACGGGTGTATATGACAATGTCCAGATACCAATATTAATAGATAAACTCAGAACCCTACATCTCCCGGAGATATATGTGCTTGGTATTCATAATCCTCTCTGCTGCAGGACTGTATATTTCCGCCAACAAGACAACTCCTTATATGGCCCTCGCATCGTTATAAAAGGTATCCCGCAAGGTGCAAACCTAAGTCCACTAGTATTCGCCATTTACATAGCCGACATTGAAAACATATTTATCCTAATGATAAAGATATTAAATTCACAGACGACATCTGCATCTACATCTCATCCTCCTCCCAGGGCTTAAACTTTTCGAGATTTAAAGAAGCTGCCTTAAAGTTACACGAATGGGCTTTCCAACTGGGTCTAACAATGTCACAAACGAAATCAGCAATTTTAATCTTCTCTCGAAAACAAATAACATTCCGTGAAATGGAGATCCAGTTAGGGCCGTTCATTTTTCCGGTTCAGACATCAGTTACACACCCGGGGCTACAGTTAGACAGCAAATTAACATGGAAAAGACAAATCGATCAGATTATAGCCAAAACGGATCACCACTTGAACTTGCTAAGATCAATATCCCACGTCTGATGGGGAGCAGATCCCACCATGAAGCTAAAAATTTACAGAGCACTCATCCGGCCAATCTTCGATTATGGAAGACAGTGTTATTGAAATGCTCCTAAGTACTTACTTCGCAAACTGGACACTCAGCAATACAAGGCCATCAGAATATGTTTAGGAACAATGACCTCTACCCCAACGAATGCCATGCTGGTGGAAGCGAAAGAGAATTTACGCCGCCAACTATTAACTTCGGTGTATCTAACAAGGCGAGCAGCTATCAGAAGTCATCCTGTGTTAGAGAGGGATCATAAAATATACAACAGTGATGGAGAGAAGAAATATTCCCATCGGTTCTAAAACTCCCTTGCTGACCCTAAGCTACTTAAAAATAAAAAAACATAATGCCCTAGTTATTAATCATGATAATTTACCCCAATTTACTATGCAATATGAGGTTCTAAATTTAAAACCAACATACATTACCTGCCGGATTGGATTATCACAAGTGGTTCGGTATAAAGTTTTAGCGGAGAGATACTTAATGCTAACTTGGCCAAATTTTACTCAAATCTTCACCGACGGCTCGAAATCTTCAGAAGGAGTCGGATACGCCTATTTCTGCCCTAACTCAAGTTACTCAAAACAAGTCTCTCTTCTCCCCCGAAACCTCGATATATACAGGCAGAAGCCTATCGCAATTAGAGCGGTTATAATTTACGAGTGTAAGCGATTACAACAAAATCTTAATCCTAACTGACTCTAAAGCGTAATCCAAAAATTGGAAAATCCGAATCGACAAAACGGCCTAAACTCGATCCTATCAGACATAATCTACTTAACGCATTCGGCCACGATAGAAGGCAAAGAGGTACTCTTAATATGGATTAAGGGTCACGCGGTCAATACAACATAATGACACCGTCGACAAATTAGCTAAAGAGAGCATATTGAACGGAGAAAAACAGTATATTCAGCTGCCTCATACAGACATCCTACCTATCATCAAGACAGAGTACTTGAGGAAATGGTCAGACTATTGGTCCTCTACTCAAACTGTTAGAGGACGGCATTTCTCATTAATCCAACCCGACCTACCAACAAAAATCTGGTATGAATCCCAAAAAATGAGTAGAAGTCAAAAAACATCCATATTACGTATGAGAATGGGTCATGGGAACTTCCCAAGTCACTTACACAGTACAAGGAGTACTTAACTCTCCCTATTGCTCAAAAGAACACGAAGAAATAGCCGACTTAAACCATGTCATATTTGCATGCAGCCAATACAAGGCCTCTCAAGACAACCTTTATAAAAGCCTAGCTAAATTAAAAATACTTCTTCCAACTTCAGTAATTTCTCTCTTGGGAACACAGAGACAGGAGGTATACGAGGCGATAGCCCGATTCCTACACCAAGCCAATATAAAAATTTAACAGCCAAATATGCAGAAATCCGCACTACCAAATCATGATAAAGTTAATAAGGAAAGCTTATAAATTCTAAAAAAAAATCCAATAATAAATCAAAAGGAACTAAACCACCCCGAAATCCCCTACCACTTCAACAATGGCATGTCATATTAAAAAAAGTCAACAATAAACAAGTCACCCAATCCAAGTTTCAAATTCCCCCCCCCAAAAAAAAGCAGTCGTTTAAGTCCAAAAGTTTCTAAGTTTTACCATTATAAAATGAGGACTAAATAAAATTCATAAGGCACCAAATATTAAACTCTCAATTTCACCAGACGAACCGTCACTAACCTATCCACATCGATTATTACAGCTATAAATTGTATTTATGTAAAGCTAGCTATAGTCTCCATCATGTCGATAACAAATGAAAATAGCACTATAATTAATATTTATCAATCTGTAATCTAAGATTAATAATACAAAAGAAAGACATGTAAAATGTAAGAAAGATGTTATATGTAACCAAGATACCAAACAATTGTAAAAGTAGAACATTGCCCAAAAATATAAAATGTATGATTCTTGAAGGGCAGCTGGTCAAATTGGCGCAAGCCACCGACCATTAAATAAATTTAAATATATATATATATATATGTATTAAGTCTGCTGTCGCAGCACGTGTTATATCCCTAAAACCATTTATCACTCAAGCGCATTGTTTTAGAATGTTCCTGAGAGTTACTCAGTACAACAAATACTAGTCAAACAGTAATTTCAAACTAATTTTCTGCTTGTTTCTTCAACACATCTGGGCAGAAAACCGTTAATCCGTTAATCATTATTTAACGAAGTTAACAAAATATCAAAAATAAAAACTTTTAAGTTAACCTAAAGAATCATGAACGCTCTTCTTAACTTCCGCTAACTTTAGTCCGTCACATTGGTTGTTGGCATCATTTAGCTTGCTTGAATTGCGCGCCCTGGTACGTTCGGCGAGTCGAATAGCGAATGAATTAGATAGCACATAACTTTATGCTAGGCATGATGGCATGGATGTAAGCAGAAACGCTATTTTTACGTCTGAAAACCGGCTACAATTTAAAATCAAATAAGTGATTGATTTTCATACTTTTGTAACTTAACGTTTTTACTAATATAGTAACACTTTTTGATTTGCGTTGTTTTGAAGTTTGTTAGTGAAATAAATTAATTTGATATTCGTTACATTATTACATCATGGAAACTAAAGATCTAGAAACTTAGCAATTGCAATGAGTACATTTAAAATCCTAGGGCACATTTATGCAGTTATATTGCATTTAAATCAAAATTTGGGAGAGCATTATGAATTATAAATTTATGAATGCAAACTGTGTTTGCCTAAGCTTTCTGCAATCAAGGCTCACGTTTCTAGCGCTAACAATCTTAAAATTCAAAGCCTTCTTCAAGTGCTGTGGATTCTTCTGATATAGACACCAGCAGAAGCGTTTTATTCCATCACCATCAGGTTAACAAAAGGTTACGTCAGCAAATTATTGGTGAAGCTTTTGGCATCGTAGTTACCGACTGCAACCTATCCCAAGCTGGTCTGGATCAATGCGTTTTTCGTTGCCAACATGACACCACTACATGTTGTAGCATCCGATACGCTTGATAAGCTGATTAAAACGTTGTATCCCAGTAAGACATCTGTTTCTAGAGGGACATTGGGTAGATGTGTTGTTGATGGTTAACTTTTAACGGATAACTGTAACTTGCGTTAAATTTGCAAAAATGTAACGTTTTAACGATTATCGGAGTTAACATTATTAAGTAGCGGATTAACGATTAACGAAGTTAACTTTTGAATTAACTGTGCCCATCTATGTTATTACAACGGACAAGGCTGCAAATGAATTTTGTAACCCGATTTACAATACTTTCTTCCGTTTTCTCGTAATATCACCAAATGCAATACTAAAGTTTTTATCGAAATTAAAAGCGTTGAGAGTATTGCTAAACTGATTTTAGCACCATAGTAAGACCATCTCAGTAACATCTTTACATTTTGGTGTGCCAGTGATCGCTGGACAGTTGGTAACGTAGCTACTAATGGGGTCGGTGAGCATTACTAGAATTAACTGCGGAGAGGAAACAGAAAACAAGTAACACCCGTCTCTGCAAGGTGGGGGTTGAGACAATGGCCTGCTATCTATCACTCGTGACAAATAACAGCCTTTAACACTTGATTTGCTTTGGCACAGGAAAAAACGACGCATTAGTAAGAGAAAGCGGACCTTGGCTGAAGCTACCTGGCGGCCACAACGTACAGAGATAAAACAGGTCTTCGCAACAACTAAAACATCAGAGTGACACTGCAACCAATTCAACAACAAAAAATATACTCTAAGGAATGGAATACATCTTCTTCTAAAACAGAGGCAACAGAAAAAAACAGGTATACTCGCACACCATAAGAAATACAAATACAGGGTGTTACAAAAAGGTACGGCCAAACTTTCAGGAAACATTCCTCACACACAAACAAAGAAAATATGTTATGTGGACATGTGTCCGGCAAACGCTTACTTTCCATGTTAGAGCTCATTTTATTACTTCTCTTCAAATCACATTAAACATGGAATGGAAACACACAGCTAACAGAACGTACCAGCGTGACTTCAAACACTTTGTTACAGGAAATGTTCAAAATGTCCTCCGTTAGCGAGGATACATGCATCCACCCTCCGTCGCATGGAATCCCTGATGCGCTGATAGCAGCCCTGGAGAATGGCGTATTGTATCACAAGCCGTCCACAAGTATGAGCTCTAATATAGAAAGTAAGCGTTCCGGACACATGTCCACATAACATATTTTCTTTGTTTGTGTGTGAGGAATGTTTCCTGAAAGTTTGGCCGTACCTTTTTGTAACACCCTGTATATACGGGAGAGAAAGATGCAAGTATCCACAGCGGAAGAAATGTTTCAGGGGCTTTCAATGGTACCCTTGAGAGTCGTGCGCAATATTTACTCACGTGATTATGACATGAATTAACAGACTTTACGTTCGGAATGATAATTGGCGCTAGAGGCATGGAGCATTGATCTTAAATTCAGCATTCCTGCATTCCTAGATCCACAGTGTCAATGGCGTGATATTTATATGTAACTTGCAACATTACCTCCATCCATGGACAACGCAGTGGCCGAACCGCGTCTGCTTAATGCCCGAGACCAGCTGTGTCTGCGTCGAGTTGTCAGTGTTGACAGACAGACCACAGTGCGTCAGAGAACAGTAACACTAAGTGTGATACGTACTACAGACATGTCCGTGCAGACAGTGCAGTGAAATTTAGAGTTGACGGGACATGGCAGCAGAAGACCGACACGAAATGCCTCTGCTAACGCCATGCCATTGTCTCACCTGGACTTATTGGCTGTGCCCTAGATGAGGCGAAAAAGGTTGCGTGGACAGATGAGTTTGTAAGAGCTGCTGGTAGGGTTTAAGCGTAGCACAGACCTCAGGAGGCCTTGAACTGAAGGTTGTCACGAACGCATTGAACAAGCTTATAGTGTTTCTATCTTGTTACAAGTTTGAGTTTCTTAGTGTTTACTGAATGTAGTTTGTAATAGCGTATTTATTCTTTAAATCAGCTAAAATAAATATTTAGGAAAATTTAATAAAAAGATGGATTGTATTCAGGTGATAAAGATGAATCTATGAAAGTTATATTTCTGTGAATCGTTGAAAGTAGACAGGAACGAATAGGAGGGGAACATATTCGGTAAGGACGAAGCTAATATAAGGTGCAATAAATAAAAGAAAGTATGAGAAATACGTTTAAAGAACTATTTTTTTAAAAAAAAAGTTGTGCTAGACGGTTAAAAATACACAGATTTCTGTGCTATATGTTTTGAAAATTATCGGAAGATAACGAAATAATAATAAGAACCGAAATTAATAGACTGGTTTCTTTTATAAAACCATAACGTTAACTTACAACTAACTTTATAGACAATAAATTTAATATTATGTAAGTTCTCGAGAAAAATATAACAAAAATAAATAGACTTACCTTATATCCGTCAATATGGAAAGATTTTATAGGTACAGTCCCATTGAACAATGTTTAGAAATACTTAAAAAAATCATTTGAATAGATTTCAAACAACTCTACAAACACTAACAAACATGGATGGAACAGGGTATGTCAAAGTATCCAACCCACTAAAAATTGAAACATGGATGTTGTTTATCTCCCAATTTTTATGAAATATTCCTAAATGAAACATTGGTTGGATGACAAAATAAATGTAGACTAATTTACTTTAATAACAAAAATGAATACAAATACATTTATTATTTGTAGAAGCACAAGATACAACGGCCAACGATGAATGTGACAATGATCTAAATATAAGGGAATTGGAAAGTGCTCTGAAATAAATGGTACAAAACATCACAATGGTTTTAGTCTCCTGACAGTAATAACTAAAGTATTTTACACTGAAGGAAGTATGTATTGCGTTTAAAATAACATATTAATTTATTTATATTCGTCCGATGTAGACGTCTTCATTAATTTTTCTGCCCACGGATATGTAATATAAATGCGTTAATTTTCGAGCACCAATGTTAGCGAAAGTTTTGATTAAATTAAAATTTGCATAGATCAAAATGGCAACTGGCATTTGACGTTACAGCACGGGTATGAGGAAGTTCAGTTCTTTTCAAAATAAATAAATACAATCCGTCGTTTTATTCTCTCTCAAAATTTTCATTCTTCTTTATTTTACAATATTAAATGAATTCCTACTTGGCAGCTTATTTGGTCAATAATTCAAAAGAGGTATTGGTATGTAAGAAGCTTCCAGTACATCGTTTGCTTATTTCCAGTGAATATCGACTATCTTTTCTGTTCCCTTCAACAAAGAACACTGAATTTTGTAGTGTGAATTTGCGACCACTAATCCGATCAACATCAGTATTAAGGTGCAGGAAAGACAAGAGGTTCGCATTTTATCTGCCGGGGAAAAGATTCAGGTCGTGAATCTGCCCTCATGCTTTATTCATGAGCCGTCGCAGGCAGCCAGATCGCATTGCTCTTTCCTGTCCTCGACTGTCGCATCGCAGAGGGAACTACGAGTAACACTGGTCGCAGCCCGACCTGCAGACTCTATAAAATCTTCTGATACTAGTAACTTAGTCGGTAAGAGAGTCGAAACAATATGAAACAGGATATACTACAGACCGCCCGCAAGTACGTCGTCAAGTTACTTCAGTTTATTAAAAATCTTATTTGCAATTCAAACACATCATCAATACAGCGTACAAGATAGTTACTTATGACTAAAGTCGGATGCGAAAGAAGCAAATGTAATATCAGTCCTATGAATTATTTTTATCTAATATTATTATTGACGTTGTAATATTCTCACCTTTGCAACTGGAAGACAGTGAGTACAAAAAATTTTCACCGGTTATATCTAAACAGGCGTACCTCTATTTTTAAAATGAATCATGTTATTTTTTATCTTCAAGCATAATAATTTGGATTATGAATAAATTTTTATTTTTCAAAAATTTAAATAACGGTGGGCAGAAAACACGTCCTAAAATAAAACATTTATTAAGAAGACTAAAGTATCCAGAGACCATGGAAATGCACTCTGATGCCTAGAGCACCCAGTGATGCCATGGGATAGTCGGGAGAGTCACAAGATACCATTAAAAAAATCCAGAAGTTCCACAACCTCAGAATAAAATATATAAAAAAAACAGTAACTATCTCTGCAGAAGTAACAACCCTGATCTTCTTTAGAGAGGGCAATATCCCGTCTTGTAACTCTTATTCTGAGACTAAATGACGCCTCCAGGCATCGTCCATAGCTGCAAATCGATCAAAAATATTCATGGGATTAGTTTCAAAGAAGGATACATTTTACGCATACATCTGTCTCCACATTTCATTCTTGTTTACCAAGCGTCGTCTGTGACCAATAACGCTCTGACCTCGCATTATGAATGACGTTCTAATCCCCAAATGGCCACCTAAACCGCGATTTTCTATGGTTTCCCAAAATCACTCGAGGCAAAAGCCGGGATGGTTCCTTCAAAAGCGTGGCCGAATTCCTTACCGTTCCTTGTCCAGATTCCTTTCCACTCTCTAGTGGCTTCGACATCAACGAGCTGAAAAACCATAAGCAAAATAAGCATCATTCTGATCTACAGTCAAACGTTTCGTTACGCAGTGGGTGAATTCCTTTCTCTTGTACGAGTAATGTTATCTACTATTGTTTTCAGAATGCTTGACATTTCCTCAACCTGCGAACTGTTCATTTGCTTTTTGTCACGTCTAAGTCATGTATCTCGAGCACATTTCTTCAGTCTCCACTGGTCAACATGCGTGACGATCATCTTCAGAACTTCTCCTTCCACTTTTAAATTCAGACTTTTTTACTCTGCTGCTGGAACCATATCCTCATGAATTTATTTTGCTGACATCATATTCTTACACAAATAATTAAACATAGCACGAATTTCGGTCTTTATCAATTCAGATTAAATGAAGAACTCATTCACTTTCAGCGTCTGTAGAGAAGTAAAGGTTTGTTCCAGATTATTGTAACATTAGACAGAAATCCAGTGAAGACTAAAAGGTATACATCCAGTTTTTTGCAAGATTTTACGATTCAGTTTTGTTGGTGTTATAAAGAACGTAAGGAATAACCATTAATATCGCGCTAGATTTTAAGGAATCGACTAGTACGTTCAACGCTCATTTCATTCGAATTTATCTATACCTCCACCGTGAATTATAATTACGTAGGGCACATCATAGGCATGGAATACTACACAGATCAGGAAAATTTCTCTCTCCTTTCTGAATATCCAGAATTCGTGAAGGTGCCCATAAGAGTTGTAGCCATATATTTTGTGTGAACGCACTCTGAACATAGCGCAGAATGTCTTTGATCGCACAAAATGAATGTTCGATCCACCGTCTAACCGAAGAGCACATATTCGCCTTAAAGGGGCGGGTGTATCTCTCACGCACTGCCCAGGGGAGAAATACGCACAATTCATGGCGACAAAAAGAAACAAAATACATTAATGCTCTTTCAGCATTTGGGAGAAACAATTTTGGTGATTTTAAAGAATATCGACGTGGAAGATCTTTGGAATCTTAACTACATTTTTCAAGGTATTCAATAGTAAGAAGTAATCAATTAAAAACGTTCATCCACACTAACATTTTTATTCTTTTCTAGCGCATGATCTTGTATGCATCTCGAAAGTTGTAATAGCCAAGAAAAATAATGTTGAAATAGGTTAAAAAAATGTATAAATTAAAAGTTTAATTTATCACAATTTCAGATGCATTAGAAAGGCAGTCATTTCATGAGTTATAAGAGCAGCCGACCAAACGAGAAGATGAGTTGTTTTCTTCCTTACATCACAGTAATAAGAAGCCAGAGAGTATTTTCTATGGTTATTATGAAATCAGTTTATGGAAGTACAAATTTGCTATAGTTGCTTGAAATTTGCCAGTTTCTAGTCCATTCAAGGAAGACCAAGGAAATAAATAAGTGATTTTAGAATCAGTATCTATCTGTAAATGATCTCTTAAGTGTATTAAAAAATTCTCTACCTAAAAAAGAAATCTCGTGTCGAATGTATCGTAAAATTCAATGATATATTATTATTATTTTTTACTTTCATCAGTCTTTTGACTGGTTTGATACAATCCTCCATCCCTTCCTATCTTGTGCCCACCTCTTCACCCAGTGATTCCTGAATCTCTGTTTGGCCATGATATAATCTATCTGATATCTGCCTGTATCCCCTGGACGTTCCCAGCTGTATATCTTTCTTTCATAGTTCTTAGACAGTGTGTTTGCCACGACTAGCTTATATCTTTCACAAAATTCTAACAACCTGCTTCCTCGCTCATATCGTTCTCCTAGAACAAAACTTCCTACAATATTCCCCTCTTTTCCTTCTCCCACTATCGCATTCTAATCACCCATGATTATAAGATTTTCCTCCCCCTTCACGTACTGGATTAATTCTTCAACTTCGGCGTATATTTTCTTTATTTCTTCGTCAGCTTGACGTGACGTTGGTCATACCAAGTAAACACCCTAGGTTTCTAGACTTTAGCAAACATTATAAAACACTGCTGGCCCGTTTAGGCGATTGATGCATCATAAATTTAAAAATGATTGTCTTGTTGGTCGCAAACTATAAATCAGTAGTGTCAAATTTGTTAGAAGGCACAAAATAAATGCTGATAAGTGGGGAAATACATCCCGAAACTCGTTCTAAATGTGATTTACGTTAGAAAACGTGATGGTAACATTCCACCAGCGTTTCTTCCGCCAAGCCATTCAAGGTTGTAACATACTAAAAAGCACTGTCTGACAAAAGATGTGAAGAAGAAGAAGAAGAGTAAACGAAATTAAATCTCACTGGTTGAGAAAGTATGTGATGTCACTTCAGTAATTACAACTCAAGTCAAATTAACAAAGAACTCGGAAGTACGAGCCCACTTATCGTTATGACGCCTTACCTTCTCTGGTCTGGATGAATGCACTGGTTTGGTTGGGAAGGGTGCCATAAAACCGTTGTATGTTCTCCGGAGGGAAGCTGGGACGCAATTGTTGTAACTGGTTGTCGATATCCTGGCTACTGCCACTGATACGGAGTTGGCGTCAGGGCTGGTGCCACACATGTTCTTTCGAGGACAGATCTGAGGATCTTGATGGCCACTGGAGTACCTCAACCTATCTCAGACAGTTCATAGAAACACGTGCCGTGTATGGACTTGCATGGTCCTGTTGAATAATGGCACCACGACACTGTCGAATGAGAAGTAACACATGAGGACGCAGGATGTCCGTGACGTACCGTTGTGTCGTCAGAGTTCCCTCAATCACTACCAGCCGTGACCTGAAGTCATACACTATGGCTCCCCACACCATGAAGCCAGGAGTAACACCGCTGCGCCTTTCCAGAACACTGGAAGAATGGGACCTCTCCCCAAGTCATCGCCGTACTCGTCGGCAATGGTCATCCGAGGTAGTGCAGAAGTGCAATTCATCACTGAACACAATGAACAGCGTCGCATTAGTTACTCATTCAGTTTCTCGGTTTCCTTCTCAGTATGCTCCTCCATATCACTTGTACTCTTAAAATCTACTTTCACCCACACCAGAAGACTGTATGTTCTTAGTTCTCATGTCACGTAACAAACATTTTAAGAAAGCTTTGCCTATTAATATCTCTGCGGTAATAGATCACACCTTTGTTTCAGACTTGGCTGGTGATCTGCCCCCAAAGCAAAATCCCCCCTGTACAAACCCCGAAATTAAATACGGCGCGCAAATGACAATTTGTCGCTTATTTTCCCGGCATTTGACCGCTCCAAACCGGAGCCGGTGCCAACCACTCTACAGGTTATTATTTGATTTTAGGCAGGGCGCTTGTTACAGCTGACTTACACGGCAGTTACACCACAGACAGAAAAATTACCCTTCCCCCTTGATTCCATCGTCATATTATCTTGCGCCATGGTTCAGATAAATGTTTTCTTCTTTTAATTATATATCAATATTTCTTGTTGGTAAATTGTTAATCTACCTCTTCTGAACTAGTATCTTGTCCTTGATATTAAAACAACACAGTCAATCAAAATGTTCATTAGGTCGAGCCATTCAAGAATGTAATATCAAACTGGATTAGAATAGCAATATTAAACTGGAATAGAAAATTAAACTAATATAAACAATCTAAGAATTAAGTAAAACAAAACTACTTAAATACCATTGTGTACTTTCTTTTACTTTCTAAGAAATAGGCTAAGTAATTATCAAGGAACTCATACCAGTTTTGAGGGTTTGAGCATAGTTGTGTAAGAAACTCGTAATATAGTCGCGGCAGTGAGCGAATACTTGCCGCAGCAGAGGGTGCTGGATGCTGGATTCCGAGAAGCAGGCTGTGGTGGCTGGGCAGAAGGAGCCGCTCGAGATGGGCTGGGATCCTAGAGCAGCCGTTGTGTGCTTACAGCCGCGGCCGAATTCCTCCGGGCATGTTGGACATTCCAAGCCACCGACGACTGGGCGCCCGCTCCCCATAAAACTGCATCCTCTTTTCGCTGCTTGGCAAGTTGTCTTGCGGCGATTGTAGTTATTAGTATTCTGCTTTCAACACAAAGTCATTCGTTCATTACAGAGCGGATGCAGTATTAAATTTTTGGGAAACGTTGCAAATTGTTACCTCAAACTAATTATACAAATCCAGAACTGTAACGCGCAAAATTTGGTTTGAGACGTTTTAGCGTCTCTGCATTTCAGATTTGGATTGTTTTCTGAAAAAAATTTCACTCCCCTGCAGGTCACAAATTTTTATAAAACAAAATCTTTCTATTAGATTTTCGTGAAAATTTATTTAGTTTCGAGTCAAGAGGGACTTTACTGCTTCGGATCTGAAATTATTGCTTTTCTCTATGGGCCAAAGTTTACGACGTATCATATCCAAAAATTTACTGCCTCAGCTCTGAAAATGTCATCATGTGAAATAGGCAATAATATACGTGTAACAAGAAAGAACAATTGCACCAACTTTTAGCCAAAATCAGTTATGAACTTCCAGCGCTCATTGACGTGAGTTTTCGTCAAATTCGTAAGTTATGTCGCATCGTTCTGAGTTAGGCGAAAAATTTGGCAGGTCTTAGTTAAATTATTCATGTAAATACAGTAATGATATTTCTGACATTCTAAATTTTTTTAGATTTACTTAAACAAAATTTGCTGTTTAAGAACTTGTTTCAAGTTAGTAATAAACATGTTTCTGAGGAAATTGGTACTGTGTTACAGAACGTGCCCACTCCTCTGTTTCCAGATGAATGCAAGAGATAGAGTCACCATCCACGCCATATCAATCTGATTCAGTTCTCACGCAGGTGTCAAATCTCTACAGGTCAATGACAGAAAGACGCCTTGCAATTCATTGCTAATCCGGATCTAGTGACGTCAACATCAGCCCGAAAGCTACACTTTGGGGTCAAGTCTAAATTTCCAAGCTACTGGTAGCAGTTTCATTGTTTCCTCTAATAATTCCACACGAATTTAAAAGGGAACACCAAATTTCATATTAATGGAATAAGCGTGTACAAGTGTAATAGTTACAACCTTAATAATATACGGAAAAATAGAGAGCGAAGAATTATAATGTGTTCCGTTCAGTATGGTGAAAATAAAAAACAAGTGCTTGTTACTTTTTGTAACAAGAACGGCTTTTATTGGTAAATCATTCTTTTATTTACGTCAGAATTCGAATTTTCGTGTTACCTATGAAATTTTTTTCTTAGATTCAATCGTTTCAGCTTAGGCGAAAGAGAGAATCAAAATGATTTCGTGTTATTACACGGACAGGTTTGTCACAGTGTCACATTGCAAGTCATTTGGCTTACTACAGTGTAGTCGTCCCTTATCTCCCATTTTGTGTTGGTCGGGATCTGGTTGTGGCTCAACAGGCATCGAAACAATATTAGCGTTACGTCGAAGGAATTAGAATCATCGCAGAATTTCAGCTGCATGTGAAGGTGAGTAATACCTGCCTGTTTAATTATATTCAATTCTTACAAAAAAAATCTCTTTGGTAAAGGACACCATTTTAGCTAACTAAGGGTAAGAAATGAGCATTAGCAACAAAGTGTTGCAGTGGAATGAAGGCATAGTTGCGACTATGATCTGATCTAGTATGAGACCGGATTTAGCTTTCCAGCAACCAACTTCAAACACAACAGGTGCATGACTATTTTTTACACCGTAGCACGGCAACAGTTCTGACGCTTAAATTTTACAGTGCAGTTGCCATCGTAATTACATTAATCATCTTCTACGCATTATTAATGGTTATCTTCATAACAACTAGCTCTTGCTTTCTTTCTAAATAGGAGGGGAATGCATATTACGTATTATGTGGCTATAACCAGTCTTTACGATATTTTGTAACTATAAAATCAAATGACAGAAGTCACGTTGACGTTTTCAGTATTGCGATATTCAACGGATTTTAATAACAATTATGAATAAAGTGACAGGAAACTATTTATTTATTTCCGTTGAGGTCATTAGAGGCGTGAAAGGACTGGGGTACAGAAACACATAAGAATTCGGCCGTGGCTTTTGAAGGAATCTTCCCGGAATGAGCCTGGTGTGATTTGGGAACAGAAAGAATATTACTTTAAATACGTACTTTATGTTGGGGTAGTCATAAAATTCAAGGATTGTCCATGAGCATATGGCTAGAACTCATTTAGTTCACAAAACTTTCGTTCTGGTTGGACGATCTTCAGTCTGCAAGTCATCTGAGAGGCGTGTAATTTTCAGATTTAGCACGCTACCCTGCAGCTGAATGGCAGCAAATAGGCATCGTAGAGTCAGTTAATATGCTCTTGGGTGCGAATTAGACGGCACGCAGAGAACTACCCGACCGTTGAGGCGTAATGAAGCGCTGGAGCAACGTAACTTACTGAATGAACATAACAGCAACACCAAAGCACCGACACCGACAGAGTTACATTTAAAGGTGCATGTATTAACCATGAAGACTTGTAGATGGTGAAAGAACGAAAAAGTGCTGAGCACGCAGTTACCTCTATGGATCATGTCAAAATTATTTCATACCCATTTTTTTCAAAATCAATAAAAATTATATTCTCGATGTCTCATTGCATTTTTTTATTTTACTTATAATAAATATACAATAGTATATAAGCTGTGGTGTTATGTACAATAAATTCTCTTGCACTATAATACATGTAATATTTCCATTTCAAGTCCTGTCCATGGTGAAGCCCCTTGTAATCTTGGATATCGAATAGATTAATTCTCCCTCACCTTTTTAATGGATTTTACTGCCCATTATTAACCTGTGATCATCTAGCTGTCGAAGTTGGCAAGATACAACAAAAGCTACGATTATAATTACCAACCGGCAGATAACGTATCACACATGTATTAAATAACTTTGCATTAATAACTCAACACGATTACTCTTGATATCAAACTATTTATTATTTTTTGATATTCAGTAACACTATTTATTTTCGTAACTTGATACTCAATACATTTATCAGTCTCACAATAACAACAACCAAAAACAAGTGATAACAACAGATAGTTTCTTTGTGTTTTCATAGCTTCTGCAATAATCCCGTACAAAATTCTCTGTTCACGTGAGAGTATATATTATCAACCAATAATTTATAAAATAAAGATATGTCATATAACTCTGTTACCTGACAAATGAAAAGTTCATAAACCTGAAAAACAGTTTTATGTTTGAGTCCACTGTGACCAACTAGACATTTCAAGACATAAATCATCAATACGGTAAAAGTTTAAGAACAGAAACATTGTTTAAATAAAAAAAGATTACCTAAAAATGAAGCTATTGGCGCCACACAGACTTCAACGCGTGTTTGGCCGAATACTGTTGTAAAAATACAACCTTTATACAACTACTATTGCCGTTTCCATCAAGAACTCGTTATCAGATGTAATTAAAACCAGTAAATCTGACTCACTTCCAACACAATAATTCCGACATGCACGAGAACCTTCATTTGCTTTACTGCCTACTGCGGGTAACATAGTTGATTCCCTGAAGTAGTTGGGCGTAACAGTACAAAGAAATCTGAAATGGGACTTTCACATACTCTCCATCCTAGGTTTTAGTAACTCTAGGATACCATCATAGATCGAATTTTAAAGAATTGCAAACGTTTATGAAAAGGAGATAGTGTACAAAACTCACATGCGTCCACATCTGGACTATTCTTGTGCCGTTTTGGATCCGTTTAGCAAGGTATTGATTGATAGACTAGAGAAGGTAAGTAGAAGAGTTGCTCAATTCGTGACTACTTCTCACTGTCTTTACGAAAGCGTCACATAATTGATACTTAGATTGGGCTGGCATTATCTGGCAGAAACACGACGCAGGTTTGAATTTATTGGTAAACATGCGATCAACACCCTTCGTTTACGAATGCGACGAATACTTCTTCCACCAAACTACGCAATAACAGGAGAGAAAAGATAGATTAATTAAGTGTCCTACCAATACTTAAATGAATTCATTCTTCCCTCGTGCTGTTGAAATGCACAGAATTAGTTCCGGTGCAAAGAACTCCCTGACACACAGTTTTGTGAATTACAGATTGTAGATAACGATTTTAACTCAGGGCCAAAAGATTTCTATTTGTAATCCATGCAGCCCCGCAGGTTATATAGGGTGTTTCAAAAAATACTTTTACGAACTTTGGGGGTAGTGAAACTATTTTTCACACCAAAACAATGAAAAAAGTCCATATAAGTATTTGTCCGAAAATCCTTCTTTTTTGAGTTACTGATGAAAAAATAGCTTACAGTGATACATTATCTTGTTGACACTGCAGGCTTATTAGGAAGTTGTATAAATTTCCACAACATAGAGACTCATAACAAATGTTCTCCGCCTGCTTCTACACACGCTTGCACTCATCGGCACCATTCAAATATTCTCGGACGGTGTCGTATGGTTTCGCAGGCGTGTTTGACACGTTGAAGCAGCGTATGTTTCCTACACCAATAACTATTTTAAGTGGCAAAACAGGTAAAAATCGAAACGACTGAGGCTAATAGAACGTGTAGCCATGGAACTGGCCTTCACATACCAATGCAGACTAACCACAAGTTTAAAAGCGGCTCATTGACAACACAGTTGATTATCTAAGGAAATGACTGGTCACAAATTTCCGTTGTTTGATAGTTCCTCGAACACGTTGGATTTTCACTTCCACCAATAACGAAAAAAGGATGGGTTTTCGGACACTCGTTTATATGGACTTTTTCGTTGTTTTGGTGTGATCAACTCGCCCTTAAAGTTGGTAAAAGTATTTAATTTAATTTAATTGATATAATTGTGATGGAGTGACCGCTTCGGTGCCAATCTCCCTACACACCTATCTTTCTTCTTTCCTCTTCCCAACCATATGTCCTCAACTAACCTGAACTTCAAATTCTTTCATTCTTTTGGTGAATTATTCATCATTACTCTTGGTAATTTATTCCATCCCTTACACCCTTCCCTATGAAAGAAAATTTTCCCACCCCTGATATCAAGTTCCAGCTTGTGGTCATGGTCATCTTTGCCCTTTCATGCACCTCTCTCAATGTTTCCATGCCTTATCACCAGTATACTCCCATAACCCTCTTCACCCTCCATCTATCTTCCAACGAATACCATTCCAGTTCCTTTATCATATTAACTACCCATTGTTTTCTGCTGTAATTTCCGAAGACAAATCTAGAAGCCTTCTCTGCACCCCTTCTAACTCTTGTATCTAATACCCAAAAGGTGGGTCCCATTCTACACCACAATATTCAAGCAGTGGGCTGACCAAAGTTTTGTAACCCAATTCCCTTACATCTGTAGTACATCCTCTCACCACTCTTTCCAACAGGTGAAGGATTTTGAACCCTTTTCCTACTACCTGTCCAATGTGTCCTGCCCAGTTAAGTTTGTTGTAAAATGTTATGCCAAGGTACTTACATTTCGAGTCTTCAATAAGCAATTCATTCCTCACTTGACTATCATAATAAGTATTTTTCAAACACCATTTATAAAAGGTAAATAGTGCGAAGAACCTGAAAAATGCAACACATAATGTTGTGGCTCCCTTTTATGTGTATCTTCAACAATTTGGTGGCTCAATGCTGATCAAGATGTCTTCAGTTCAAATACCGGTCACGTCCACAATTTTTATAGGTCCTTTAATGCCTCCTTGACCATTATCAAAGCTCGCCTTGTCTATGTAAAGTAGACCATGAATACTCCATTTTCGGAATCCATGTTACACTATTGATCCCCATTACCAGGTAGGATTATCGGATTAGTATAGATGGCGTCCACAGACGAGCATTGTGCGCGCAATTGAAACTCTGTCAATAATTCGACCGAATAACCCTTTGATGTCTCCCGGTAATTACACGCCTGTATATACAAAGTGCCATGTGAGTGATCTTCCAGATAATTCTACCAACAGCTTGATACATCTGTATTATTTGTATACGCTACTAAATTAAATATCTTGACATGAGGTATCGTCTTACCTCGTACACGAAAGTGTAAACTTCTTCTCCTTAATATCTTATCTTACTTGGAAGTACAATTGAATGCATTATTGGCTTCTAATGCCTTGCTATTGGGATATTATCATAATAATAATAATTCCGTGAGATCGTAATGACCTGGTGACAGGGTTTCCGTCAGCTACGCATTCCGCCGCTGACGTAGTCACTTTAACCTAAACCGGCAATCCTACCGGGTACAGGAGACCTACAGCGTAATGTGGAATCCGAGACACGTAAGCGTTTTGGTGTACTTCAAAATTCACAACAAGCTGTACCAGAGGTGAATGTCGGGTTAAGGGCCGAGACAGGGATTCGAATAGGGAACCATTCGACCTCAAGTCAGACACCATAACCACTGCGCCACTAGACCGCTGCTCCTGAAATGAAATGACTTTAGAAACCTGTGTGTGAAATCTAGCACGAGACTAGAAGAATCTTAATAGCAACATTCATTTTTGATAAAGATAAATGTGCTCAACAGGTTTAAAAAGCCGAAACTCTTCAACAGAAATGCTGATTTGCCATATTTACAGGTTTGCCTCAATAGTAATTGCAGACACCTCGACTTTTCAGTGTCGTGCTGAAGATGTGTAAGTGTACCGTTGTCATAGTCCTGGCAAATTGAGTCATACACGTTTGCCGATTTACTATAGCAATCTCGTTACTTAATTAACTGATTGCTGATCTCTAGTGTACTACAGTTTTACGTCATTGTTAGTAACAACTGGATTTTGCGGAAATGCCATGTTATTTATTTAATAATGTAAGCTTTCTGCTGTCGTTCTACAACCTTCGTCAGAGATACTATTTATGTTGACATAGCAACGAGCGCCAACAGTTGTTACTACAGTTTTGTTAAAGAAAAAATTAATTATTTTATACTTGGACTTGTTAATTTATTCTCGTGCCAGAAACACAAACATTACGCGGTAAAATCATGAAATCATAGTGGACTAGAACGTGGCCACTTCCAGTGCATTTTTCTGAGGTATCGTATAGGTCATCTTCCATACATGAGGTTGGACATAGTCGACACTGGAGCATGTGTTGAACACTATGTTCTTCTCTGCAGTCACACTTGATGTTATCGACCTCAGCGTGTTAAGGTTATGAAGAACTAATGTATTGTCCATTAAGGATTTAAGTTATAGGCTCGAAAGTTCTCAGTATTTGACAGAGACACGGACAAAAGAAGGAATCCATAAGTGTTCCATTTTTCACTCAGAAGTAATAGAACCCTAGAAACTGTAGCAAAAAGGGCGTATAATCAGTTATTATTATTTCCTGCTCTAGTGTCTGTAATGTTAACCGGTATTTTTTGATGAACGCGAGTTTTTATCAATATAAGATTACGCAGTAATGTCCCATGTGATTCTTGGTGTACTCCTGATTGTCTTTCTAAAACCAGGTCCCGGATAATAGCTTCATCAATGTTATTTGATAGAGCTTCTTCTTCTTATGAAGACCTCGCTCGTATCCAGGCTAGGCGGCTCCCATGGGGGATGTTTACCACTCAATGGAAACGTCTGGGAAGGCGATCTGGGACGAATTCTCGTTGCCTTCACCAGCCTGAAAGTGTTAATAATTTATTTATTTATTTTTATTGGCATTTGGTGCGTACCATACAGCCAGCGGATTACATCTTATCAAATAGTACATATTATGCTTTAGTTAATTAATGGGTCAGATTTACAATTTATAAGTGCGTATACATCTATCGATGTATGGCATACAATATATGTACACAATTTGACAATAAATTTGGCCACCGCTGAAAAATTCTATCACTCTTATTTTGCAAAATCTGACATCAATGTCATCCCAGGAAACAGTAATGTAATACTGGCAAGCCAGTATTGCTTTACTTTTTCTTAGGATGACATTGTTGTCAGATTTTGCGAAATAAGAGTGATAGAACATTGTCAAAGTGTGTACAATATGTGGCATACATACGTATAAAATACATTATTTAGATAGCAAAGATATTAAAATGTTTAGCTGGAACCATCCAGTTTATTCTGTTAGTCAACGTTTTTATAGTATTCGTTGTTTTGTTGCGTGTCTATGGTTTTGTTTAAGATCCGCCCGTGTGTCCTCTTGATTCGGCTTGTTCAGATGTCATATGTCGATGTTGTTCCTCGCTGCAAACTTGAAGAGTGTCATGAAGATTATTGCTTTATTCTTTTGCGGGAGAATCTGTAGCTTGGTAGGCAGTTCTGCCCCGTGTCTGCACAACTCTGCTATTAATCTTGATGATTCATCCCAATGGAGTCTGCAGCCAAAAAATATGTGGTCAATATTCCCAACGCTTCTGCCATCAGACTCACACGTAGAGCCGGCGTTAGCGGGGGGGGGGGGGGGACGGGTCAAATGTACCCGGGCCCGCCAGCTGATGGGGGGCCCCAATTACCGGGTGCAAAGGGCCCCATGCCTCGAAGCCAAGAATCCGCCCATTGTCGCCCGGCTATTTTGTAGAGCTTTAAAAAAAAAAAGAAATGTCTCCCATTTTACCCCGGGCCCGAAATTCCTAGCGCCGGCCCTGCTCACACGTGAAAGAGTTCGTAAGCGTTGATAGTATGTGTGTTGTGGATGAGAGATGGAAGAAAGGAGACGATGAAACCCTGTGTCGGCAAATTTAGGTCTATTCTTCGAAAGAGATCAAAGGGGGAGCGAGCCAGGTTTAACCTCACCATCTGTGTCGTCTGACCTCACTTCATACTCACCGGGACTCGACCAGGTAACCCCGTGTTAGCGCCGGACACTCTTACGGGGCAGCAGCTGACAGGGCCAGCGGGGCGGGCATACAGAGCCTCTAAGCTGGCGGAAATATTTCATCCACAGAGCGTTCGTGTCCGTTGCTTATACATGTATTTCTGGCTCACGATCCTCCTTTGAAGATACGGGATAAACACGGAGAACCCGACTCAGCCTAGCGTAAAATTAAACAGGTTCGCAAAACCCGACTTGCCTGACACGGCTTTTTCTGCTACGCGTGTCGATACTGCGAGATAACATTACTAAGCGCGCTGATAATTTTTACTGATTTAAGTCCACTGTATACAATAAATAAAAATTACTTGTTTAATTTTAAAGCAGATGGATACTGCACGTTTTATTGTAAACATTTGAATAGCAAGGCACACTTAAAATATTTCTTTCATGCAGCTATTTTATAACTACCATGTAACTATAACATACATTTCCACAATCAACATAAAATTCAAACTAATTTCCACTCCATGTTACTGTGTCAAAAATGAATTTTTCCTTTCTCGAACATGTGAAAAATGCGTTTTTATAAACTCTAAAACACATAAGCGCTAGAGATATAGTTCGACAATAATTTTGGTATTCAGAAGACTAATCCATAAAGATGCAAAGAAGTGTTTCGGTTCATCATTCATAACGAGAAAATGAATATGTTGTTATTGTGTGAATCACATTGATTAAATTTTACCAGGCGTGGTGGATGAGCGGTAACGCTCTGGCCTCGCAGTCGGGAGGACGTGGGTTCAGATACCCGTCCCGTTCCAGTTACCTGTAGTTTCCACAACTCAAATGTTGAGATACTTTCCTCAAAACGCCATTGACGGATTCCTTCCCTTTTCTTGCCCCAAGTTCTTCCTCACCTGTAAAGACGTCGACTAGGCGTTTCTAAATAAAACGATCAAAAATATAAAATTTGATAGACTTACAACGTGACGCAATTTACTGTCTTAGAAAGCTTATCGTGCATTGCTACACAAATAAACTTATTAAAATCTGCCCACACCAGTTAGGCAATCTACAATACAAAAAGATTACATCTCCTTAGTCGAATGTAATCAAACTTGCTCTTATCATTAGGTGCGATTTAATCTCAAATTTTATCAAAAATTGTCCCGTTATGTAAAAGAGAAAATGGTGCATAAACAGATGGTGTTAAAAAAAATAAGTACCAAAATCTAATTATACCAGGATAACTATAGTATAACCACCATTCATTTCTGGTTTTTAATACAGAGTTACGCTATTTACATTACGTCAAACATAAAAATCAAAGATTAATTTAAATACTCAACGTTGCACCATGACTGAAGTTTTTCGAAACCCTCTGATAAAAACTATTTCCTCAAATATCAGTGTATTACATTTATTCTTCAAGAACCTTTGACGTTTATTACACTCTCCATTATTATAAGAAATTAGAAATGTACGATAACTTATTACTACTAATGCTATTGAATCTGTACTTAGCTTATTTGTTTACCGAACGCGTTTTACTTCATTCACAGAAGCACCTTTATCGGTCTCTCTTGTTAAATATGCGTGCATGTCATTATAACATTTTGGCATTACATTTTGTACATCAAAGTTATGGTATAAGTTATCATCTACTTACACTTTTCATTTATATTAATTTATATCTACACTTCAATCCAGGTATCAGTTATTTTAGTTATTTATTTTCTGTTTGAGTCATTTTCATTACACAATCTTTTACTGCAATGCCCAGTATGTTACAGAAGGTATACTTTCGTTTACCTTTACTGGAGTATAACGACTATTAGAAAGCGATATAGCGTGGTATACAAATGGAACCAAGCTAAAAATTTCTGATGCCTAAAGCGTGGATATAAATCAATGTAAATGAAAAATGTAAGTAGATCGTAATATACGAGGTGTGTTAGAAAAGTAATGAGACTGATTTCATACTAACCAAAGTTTTTATTATTTTCAAACAACAATGTTATCCCCTTCAAAGTAGTTCCCTTGGGCAGCTATACATCGGCGGAGTCGTGATTCCCACTCTTGGTAGCAGCGCTGGAAGTCTTCAATTGGTATGGCTTTTAACTGGTCGGTCACAGTCTTTTGAATGTTCTCTAGAGTTCCAAAATGACGTCCTTTTAGGACATGTTTCAATTTCGGGAAGAGGAAAAAGTCACAAGGACTTAAATCAGGTGAATAGGTGGGTTGAGGAACAACAGTAATGCATTTCGAGGTCAAAAATTCACGGATGAAAATGGCCGTGTGACACGGAGCATTGTCATGATGAAGCATCCACTTGTCTGCAATTTCTGGTCTCACACGGATCACTCTTTTCCTCAACTTTTCAAGGACACTGATTATCCTTATTGTTAAACGACGGTCTGATCTCACAAGAGCCCTCACACGATTAATGTTTTCGTCAGTTTTTTAAGTTGAAGGTCTCCCTGAGCGAGGTTCATCTTCAACGTGTTCTCGGCCTTCCAAAAATGATTTGTGCCAGCGGAAAACTTGTGCTCTCGATAAGCACTGTTCCCCATAGGCCTGTTTCAACTTTACAAAAGTCACACTCGCGGATTCACCAAGTTTAACACAAAACTTTATCGCACAACGTTGCTCTAAATTCCGATGCTCCACTTCTGTGACGCACAATGAAAACACAACTTTATTAATGGCGCTGTCAAAACTAATGTGTTAACTGTATGGAGTTGTAACTCAGACTGAGGAAGTGGAAGGGATCAACAATCAGATTTAGCATCAGCCAGTAGACACAACAATGCCAGATCTCCCGCAGTGTTGCCAATCTCATTACTTTTCTAACAAACCTCGTATGTCAAGACTTCAGTGTTCAAAATGTAATATCAAAACCATATAACGACATGCACACGCGTATTTAACAGAATAAACTACAGATAATGTATATGTGAGTGCAAGTAAAGAAATAAACGAACGAAAAAAAAATGTTTTCGCAGTAATTATTTACCATAGAATCAGGAATTGAGAAAAATGGTCCACGATACCCAGTTACTTATTAACAATGTTGACACTGATATTCACTAAGTATTTTTTGCCAAAATTTAGTATTGAGTTGAAATTCAGACATATTCCTGCAAGTGATAGCCAACATATGATTTACTGCTTACCTTGCATTAATTTTGGATTAGAAACGCGCACCTCGCAGAGATAAGCTAAGGACTCAAAACGTTCATTCATATCTGTGGCAATTGAAAAAAATTAAGGAAGTAAAATTTCCGATGGTAACAATGAGTGCTATATATTTTTCAATTAAACTGCTGGGAAAATATTTTACGTGTCTTTTAGATGATTCATCTACAGCTTAAGTTTATTAGAAAATAATTCCAATATCTCTGGTAAGTTTAAGATTAAGTTTTCTTTGAAATGTCAGCTGGAAAAGTCCCAGAAAAGTTGTAAGAAACACTTATCTTCGATATATATTGGATAGCTGGTATAACATGTAACTAAATAGGCTTGGATTTGACTATGTGTAACGTGTATTTAAAAAAAAAACGTTGGAACCAATTTTGTCCGTTACAGTATCAGCAAGTTCAAGAAAGATTTTAGGAGGTTAAAGATTTCTGGTATGTGGAAATCGGATGTACAGAATGTAATTAATTTGGCTGAGAAACGAAATTCATAATATTGTAATAGTAATTTCTATTTATCTGGCATTGTAACTTATGATTTTCTATAAATGCGTTCAGTGTCCGATGTCTCATAACGAAATAGAAACACACAAGATGTAACTTCTAGTAAATGATTTTAAAGCGAAAGAGAAAAGTGAGGAATTTTGTTGTACTCTGCTGTAATTAACTGTAATGTTTTATGCGACAACTCGTTGTAAGCTGAAAGAGCCTGCAGTAGTGACGTAGGAGACGGGGTAAACAGCAGTCTACCTACACTTGCTCATCCCGCGATACTCCTCTGAATCGCCATCCCCTGCAGGCAGCTGACCCGCATCGCATGTCAAGCGCAGGAGGCATCAGAAACAGATCACAGCCAGGAATCGGTCGTCGGAAAGGGAATTATGACAATAAACCAGTTCAGCAAAAATATTTCCAGATGTTTGTATGAGAGATACATATTGTACGAGCGTATGATTTCCACGAGATCCATTCAGCAGGAACTTGAACTAATGTTCCTTCTTTTAATGTCATACAAGTTTTCAGATTACAGTTTACATTGGGATAAAATATAAACAGACTGCAAATGTGGTAACATGGCAACCAGTACTGGTTTACTTCAATAGAGTCATTTGTTCGAAAATTATAATTAAAGCTGCAGTGAATCTAAACATAAAATAACTCGTTATTATTAATGTTAAAGTTGTGAAAAGAAATATTAAACCATAAGAAATTTGTGAAACTGTTATAAAACAGTTTGGTGACTATATTCCATGAGACATAAAACAGAATGAATGAAGTGAGCTTGCATAATTGCTAGAGAATGTATCCACAACGAATAGCATTATTTCGGGAAATATCTACAACAATAAAAACTAATTTCTCGTGCGATTTGAAGACAAGCAGGAAAGCGCCGCCAGTGAACAGAGAATAAGGTAGGCTGTAGTCAAAAGTGACATCATGTAAATCACTTGTTATACACTACTTTTTTCGATAAATTATAATTTATATCCATATCTACATAAAAAATTGATCTAAGTATTTTACGACTAGTAATGTTGCAGTTATTTGAGCCGAGAGGGGATCGGTGACAAAGAACTGAAAGGAATTAATACACCGCCTTTTAAAGGAACGGTTCGGCATTTGAGTGGGGTGACTTCTGGAAACAATGGAAAACTGAAATTCGGATGGTGGACCTGAAATCAAATCCCACCTAACTCGCTGCTCTGACTGATCAAAACATCCGTTAACTTCAGTCCTCGATTTATACAGATACTGCATAATCTCCAGCTTCCGTTCTTGTTCCTATTACTGCCTTTATTGTTGTAACTCATTCCATGTATGGCAATACGAAATTGAAAGTAACCATTCTATTTCAAGAAGATTTGTTTAACAAATCAATAAGTGAAGTACGCCATTCTTCATGCATGGCTGTAAGGCCCCATGACCAGAAGAATGGAGGTAGAATTTCGTATTGCTTCTAGTCTCACTGGTACAATAATTGTTATAGAGGTGCAGCTATTACCATCCTACCTCTTTAATCCCGAGAACTTAAAGTTCTAGAACGCATTGAGAACAGAGCATCTGACCCGGTAGTTAACTTACGATAAAGATCATCTACTTTATCGTAGGATGAATCCAAACTGTAGAGTGCCCAATTAGTATCGTAGCACCACGACCCAGCTAAGCGGCTGACCATTTAGTAAACCAATAACCATGACAAACTACCAATCAAAGTCTAGAAACAACAGATAAGTTTAATGAACCGATAACACCAACAAACTACCAGTCAACGCGTAAGCAAGTTAACATTTGGACAAAATGTAATTTTCATACCAATATGATTCACTCAGCCTGCTATGAAACGAGTAAACTCCGCAAGAAGGTAAAGAACGGGCCTAAGCGTGGCGCTGACGCCGTCACATCCATTCTTGTGCCGAAGGTTGTAATCGGAGAGCGGAGCTATACCTCTGTGAATCCTACGCGAAGTCCGCGACCTATATTTACCTATACCATATTATTCAAAGCACACATTGTGGAAAAAAGGACTTCCTAACTGTGGTACCTATTGGTTGCGTGCCACAACAGCTAGATTCCGGCAGTTAAGCAACGTTGAGCGTGGTGAGAACTTGGATGGGTGACCGCCGCCTCGACCAATCACAGTGAAGCGGGACTGCGAGCGTCATGAGGTTGCTAAGCGACACCAGTAAACGCCTGGTATCCATCAAGGCAAGATCGCCGATACGTAATCGACCTGATGATGGCTACTGAGCTAGTAGCCGAAAGCTTGTCGTTTTATAATAAAATCCGGCTGCAAACCCTAGAAGATTTGTTGTCAAGGACATAGGTGTTTCAGATTACTGAAGTCGATGTGCATGTAAAAATCACCTTACAGTTAGTAGTAAAGCGGCCGACAGATATAATCTTCTGTTCAAAGACAACAAAAGATACGTAGAACTGACTTTTCTCTGGTATGAACAAAGAAAACAATTTGGGGGGAGAGGATGAGCTTTACGGCTTCTTTACGTCGATATCATTAGATCCGGTAGAGGACTGGGGCCAAGGAATGGGAAGGATTTCGCCATAGACTTTTGAAGGATCCATCCCGATTGGCCTTAAGTTATTTAGGGAAACCATTGCAATCCGACATCTGATTGGCTTGACGTGTATTTGAACTCACGTTCTCTCAAATGTTTGGCCGGAGCGTTAAACGCTCGCCCAACAGCCTCGGTTTAAAGGAAAGTACTTATGCTAAGTCATTTACAATCGTTACAACAAAAATCTTCGTTAAATACCGACAGTTGAAGATTGTCATTTCTTGATCAATAATCGCCACGCCCATCACTTCAACTTCAAAAGACGACAGGAATCTAGGAATTTTATAGTATCAACAGGTCTCTTCGTCAACTTAATTGTAAAAAGAACATGTTTTTTTTTATCTCAGCGGTGTTTATTTTATGCTTCGCGTCATTAATCAATTTTTATACTTTCTTTGTTACAAAAATTATGCATCACACCAGCTTTTGAAACATGGCTTAAATGTCTTACCCAAAAATTCTGATAAAGGCATTTAGTGAGTGTGTTGGCGAATGAAATCCTTCCACTATATCTATTCTTTGTTTCTATCTTCCCAACTGTAATTCAGATTAGCAAAATGTCTTAAATCTTTTTAATCATATCTGCGTGCTGTAGCCCGTTAATCTTCTTTGCCTAGTTTTTCCTCAGTTATAGCTCGTAAATTTTACTGGGTAATTTGTAATCACCCATTCCTTTTACCTGCCACATCAATTAACACTACGTCTGCTACTGTTTACTTAAGTATATCAACTTTTGCGCGGAATTCCCGCATTTCATCTTCTCTTGACAATAATATTCCTGGTAATCCTTATCTCTGCTATGTGTACTCGCATCATACCGTTCTTCTTCAAAGAACCGCCACACACTTTTAATGAATCGCGGAGTAATAATAATAATAATAATAATAAAAGACAATGCAGTCGCAAATTCATTGCTCTTTTTATGTCACCGTTTAATATTTTCAGTGTGCCTGGCTGAGGAAACGAATATTGCTTTCTTGTTGGCCTTCATTTATGTTACAAAGTTCAACTGAACCTAGAATGTCTGAAAGGCACAAGGCTATAAATAAACCAACTTAATCAGGTTTTTTTGTCACATATATTTTAAATTTTAGTCAGATTGCCTAACTTCATACAAAAAAAAAAAATTATTTCAGAAGATTCCCACCACGCGGGCTATTGCCAGACTTGGGTGCAGGATAGGGGGAAGATGGGTGTGTAGGGAAATTGACACTGGAGCCTGTGCTCCATTGCAATTAAATTAAATTAAATTAAATTAAACATTTGCACCGCTCTAAAAGTTTCTTTTAAACAGTTTTTTCCATGCTTTTTCGAGATATTCACCCGTTCTATCTATTTATCTCTAGCCAACACTGCTTTTAAATCCCGTCGCTGTGCAAGATATTAGTTCAGCTCGTAATTAATAGAAAATCTTCATTAATAGTGGTTACAATTTATGACTCAAACCGAGAAAAATGACAAAAGGAACAACAAAGTAATCATGCTCAAATTATAAAGCTGACTCACGAATACAATATCGCTGAGGAACAAAAATTTACACTGAGTCTCAAATTCATCTATGACAAAATCGCCGACGAAACAAATTAATACTGTGCAATGAGAAAAGTAAAAGTGGTTCCCCGCAGACGAAATATGACAAGTCATGACAAACATCTTCGCCGAACAAAGTACTATATTCTTTGAATCCTGCATCCTCATATAGATTTGTATTCACGTGGGATGTTCGCCACTTTGTACAATTCCTGACAAAAAAAAAAAGTGAGGCACCCTGCAGGGTAGAAGGAAATGAAATAAAACTACACGGCTTGAGAGGGTATGTGATGTTATTCCAGTGATTAAAAATCGAATGAAATTTGCAAAGAACTTGGCAGTATGAGCCCACTTATAAATATGACATTGCCTTTGATGTATACACTGATTCGGTTGGTAAGGGTGTCATAAAGCCTGAGCCAAGCTGCCCCACAACTGCTGTAGCTGATCCCACATATCCCTGAAGCAGAGTTGATGTTCTATCAGGGACAAATCTGGGGATCTTGTTGGCCAATGGAGTACCTCAACATCACGCAAACAGTACATAGAGACTTTGTCATGTGATGATAACACTGTCTCACATGAGTACACGCCTTTACAGTGATCACACAACATCTGACGTTGTTCACGCCTCTTATATTCACTACCAGGCCTGGCAACAACACTAAACATAAAAAAGTACCCTGGTGGCAGTTCTATCTGTCACAGAGAATTGTAACTCTGATAATTTACATGCCCGCCAATAAACATGAAGTTACAGTGACATTCAATCATAAAGCTGAAGTTTTAAAATGGCTTTGTGGATGCTCTAAATCCCAAATTTTCATGTGTAGACCTCGTGGTCCTCAAGTCATGTATGACCTTAGTCAGGTTAATTAATTAATACTTGGCCATGAGCTTTGCTGTAAATTTTTTAATCACTGCTATGGATGAAACAAAATTCTAATTCAATTGTGGTAACTGATACATTTCATGCCTATTTTTACCGATTTCTGATGACAACATTTCTTAGGTCACGGTGCTTTAGCAAATATTACATCACTTGTAGCATTATGAATTGAAACATATAGGATTCTTACATTCTGAATTGCTTAGTGGAAGACTCAGTCGAGAAAGACTGTTTCAGTTATATTTACCACAATAAAGCTGAAGGAGAACATTCCTGGGAAGAAAAAAAAAAAACTTCATCGTTTTCTGTCCTGCCTGTTTATATCTTAAATGATAAATACTAATAATCAATTAATAACTAATATCAGATGCTATGGTGCATAATATAATCTTGTTTAAATTTGGTATTTAACAGCAACTAGAAATAAGAAACAATTTTTAAACCAATGAAAAGTGTGCTTAAATATAAGGAAAAATAGGAAAATTAAATACCATCACTCATCAGTTATCTTCCTTATTTTTAAAGCTTAACATTTTTAATGTAATTATTATTAGAATAATGTGCCCCAAAAGAAATTCATCTTACAACAATAAAATCATTCCCACTAACTCAATAGCCAATGATTACCTAAGGTAAGAGAATAGCAGAGAGCGAACTTCTACAGGCTACTTATTAAGAACCAAAAATATTTAAGACATCCTGCACCAGCAGCTGGATGGGACAGGATTCTAAGCTACAATTTCCCAAAATATTTTGAATAGAATGATAGAAAAAAGCTGTACAGGCCACTAGAGCCCATAAAGTGGGCATGCCAATAACAAAGTTTCACCTTTCCCTTAAAGGCCTTGGCACTGAAATAGAGGTGGCATTGCCACAATGCTGCTCCAAGCTGATGTACTTCCAGACTAATTACCTCTCCCATGGCATTCATTCAAAACAGTATGAGTCAGGAAGACGGAGCTGTCTTAATATTTATCTTCTATGAAAATCCTCAGTTGCATTGCTATTTGAACCCCAATCATCCAGGTCACTGGAACTTACTATACATACAGAATTACTTGTCCCACCAGGAACATTCATGGACAGGTCTTAAATGTAGAGTATCATTTCAGCTCTTAGCCAATAATGCTACAAGTTCCAGCTGCAATATATGTGGGGAATCTTCCAGTAAATTTAACAAATCCTATCCCAATATCATCTAAATGACTGTAAACTGAAACTAGAAAAATAACAATTGTTGAAAGACATTTAATAAACACAAAAAAGTAATTTATTCATACTTAATAGTAATACTCTTAAAAAAATGTTGAAACATGAAATCTATTTAAAAAAAAAAGTATGATGACTTCAAATGTAATCCAAAAGTACCACTGTATGTAGGGTGGGGTAATGAAAGATCCTACTTTTCTGTAATGACTTTACAGCTTGTCGACATCAACATTGTTAGAGTTGGAAGAGAAATAGGAGAATGAATAGGAAGGAATTTGGCAATAACCTTTTAAAGGAATATTTACAGTGGATGTCTTCAGTAATTTTGAGAAACCATGTTGCGAATTAAACCCTCATCTAGTTACATTACTTATTTATTACTTGTTTCCAAGGTTACAGTTGACTGAGGACTTAAATTAATTAATTTAATTGTGATGGAGCACTAGCTCTGGTGTCAATTTTCCTACATACTCATTTTTCCTCTTTCCCATCTACATTTGAACTCTACTAATTACAACTTTGAATTCTTTTAGCAATTTTGTTACATTATACATCATTTCTCTTGGTAATTTATTCCAATCTGTGACCATCCTACCTATGAAAGAAAATCTTCCAACACCCTTATTACACCCTTATTACTAAAATTCAGTCATGGTCATTTTTTTCCCTTTTGTGCACCTCTCCTAATCTTCCACCAATATATTTCCCTGCCTTATCACCAATATATGCCCTCATACATTCCCATGACTCTCTTCACCCTACTCCACTCTTCCAACAAATCCCATTTAGCATCTTTATCATATCAGTTGCTGATTGTCTATTGAGGTAATTTCTGGAAACAAAGTAGCAGCCCTTCCTTGCACCCGCTTCAACTCCTGTATCTGATAGCCAAAATGTGGGTATTGCAACCCAATTCACTTACTTCTCTGGTACATCCCTCATCACTCTGTCCAACAAGGATCTTGAAATCTTTTCCAGCTATCTGTCCAATGTGTCCTGCCCAGTTGAGTTTGTTATCAAATATTCTGCCAAGGTATTTACATTTCAAGTCTTCAACAAGCATTTCTTTCCCCACCTTATCATCATAATCAATCTTTAGTATTTTATCTGCGTGGCTAATAACCTGACTCTTCTTCATATTTATCTTCACCCCATGGTGACCTACTCAGATCACCCTGTAGCTATAACAGTCTTCTATCATTTCGATTCTGTTATACAGCATTATGCCATCTGTAAACACCATAACTTCTCATAGTATACCATCAACACAATCATTCATCAGAATAAAAAATAACATTGGTCCCATCACACTACCCCGTGGCACTTCCATTTTCAATTCCACTTCTTTGGATATTGCATTATTTTCCCTAAGATTTACTTTTCTGCCTTTTATGAATTCTTCTAACCAGGAAATCACTTTTTCATCCACTTGAAAAGTTTTTACCTCATTTACCACCATTTTATGGCTCACTCTGTCAAAAGCTACTTCCATACTAACAATTTAGCCTCCCTTGTCCAATTCATCTGAAATATTTTGGATACAGCCTATTAACTGAGATTCACATGAATATACTTGCCTCAGGTAATTTGTTGACTTGAAATCCACTTATATTTCTAACAGACTATGTGGCTGCATATCAACCTCTCCATTAATTTACCTACCACCTGCTGTCAAACTGATTGGTCTGTAATTTTCAATTGCATTTGTCATCCCTCCACTATAGACCAGTACCACTATCACACTTTTCCAGTCCTATGGTAAGCAGCAAGTATCCGGACTCAATTTAAGTAATGTTTCAAAATAACATTCTGCCTCTTTAAGACATCTACACCATCCCCTTTATGCTTTTTTAGGTTTCTTAGTTTCTTCATGATATCCTCACGATGAATTTCAATATTCTTAATTTACTCAATTCTAATTGTGAGGATAATCTCCAATTCATGAATCAGTCGCTAATGGTCTCAAGAAACCAGTTACTTAAAATCTTTGCCTTTTTCAAATTCATACAATATGAATAATTGTTAATTGAAAAGTATTATATAGTGAAAACAAGCAAATAAGATAAACATTCTCATTTTATTTGTTCTCTTACTAAAGTTGTGTTACATTTGAAACAGAAAAATATGATACCTGAGGATTTAAAAAATGGCAAAAAGAATCAGTGGTCAAGAAATTTATGAACTTATTATTCTAGATTTGTATTTCGTGTCCTAATTTACTCACATGAAGTAATCCATAAAATCACAAAACGTCATGTAATAATTATTCAAAACCACTCGGTTTTACTTTTAAAATTAGATGCAATTCTATTTAATTTCATTTTGTTTCTTCTATCCTGCAGATTTCATTTCTTTTCAATTTGGTTGTTTATATCACATCAAATATACATGATTACTTCTGTGGCATATTTTCTTCTTGTAATGAGATTAATAACTTTAAAAAAATACTTAAGCTAATTTTTTTTTCTTTGAGTCCTCTTAAAAAGTCTTATTTTTTAACAACTGGTAATGACAGTACACATCTGTTTGTAAACGAGGTAACCTATTACTACACTGTGTTATCTTATTTTGTGAAACATAATTACAGAACAGTATATTCAACATATGTTTGCATAAGCCTGAAAAATTTGTAATAATCGAAATGAAGATGATGGAAAAGCTGGTTCTGATGACATTCCCCTCAGAATTCCTTAAATATGGTTTGTTACAATGTACGCTGAGCTACTGATTAGTTATAATTTATTTAATGTTTTGTAAATACGGCATGTGATTGCTACTCTACTAGTAAATGAAAACATAACTAAACACTGTAGCACCTATCCAAGCTGAAATTTCGTGATCATTTTCATAACACCACATGTCTCATGCTTCATTCCTGTACTATAAATGTTTTTTTCTGTACCACCAACAAAACATTAAAAGTGTAGTTAATGTAGCATTCAAATAAACTACTTGTTGAAAAGTTTGTATTCATGAGTCCCTATTTATTACTTGGCAGCAACTAATATATATTTGCATAGCATTTTAGTTAAAGTACTTTCATTAATTTTGGTTGCTGACTTTATGGCTTTACGCCTCATCGACGTTGAGGTCATTAGAGGTGGGATGGTACTGGGGCAAGGAATGGGAAGGAATTTGGCCATGACCTTTTTCTGAAGGAAGCATCTTGGCATTCACCTGGAGAGATTTGGGAAAACCATGGAAAACCCAAATCTGGATGCCCGGACGGGGATTCGAACCGGTTTCCTCCAGAATGCAAGACCAGAGTGTTAACCGCTCACCCACCATGCTCGGTCATCATTAATTTTAATACATTGTAAAAAATAAATTACAACTTCACGTACCAGTATAACATAAATTTATATCTATTACGAGAATGAAGGTATAAATTAAAATACACTATAGCTCTGTAATTTTAAATAAACCTTAAATGTCATAACAACCACATCCAAAGCATATGAATAAACTGGTAAAAAGAGTTCAAATGGTAATCAGATAACTATTTTCAAAGTTTATTGTCAGCTCATTTCCTTCAGCTGATATTTGTTAATAGCTGAAAAAGCTGAAAATGTGTTGAATTCTATTACATTATTCAAGAATATTTTAGTACTTTCAAGAACACTCTGGTACATTCTAGAAGATTCCAAAGATTTTTTTTAGAATACTTAGTTCAAAATATGAAATATCCTTATTTGATCACTTTCAACCACCATATATCACACATCCCCACAGCTACTGACATGTGACCACTATAGTGCATGATGGGAGACTCGAGGCTACAACCACACACAAATTCCAATGATCTGCACTGGGTAATCGAAGTTGCAAAGTGAAATACAGAGACACAAATGACTTTCGTTCAAATATGATAATACCCTAGGCCAACCATTTTCAACCATCATTTCTCCCACACCCCACACAGCTACCAACATTCAACCATTGCATGCATGATGGGAGACTCAAGGCTACTACCACACACAAATACCTGTGCTATGTAGATGTGGCTGCAAAGTGAAATATACAGACATACACTTGATTGGATGAAATAAGGAAATGCCCTATGTCAACCACTTTCAACTGCCATATCTGCCACATCCCCACAGCTAACAACATGAAACCACTATAGTACATAATGGGAGACTCAAAGCTACACCCACACACAAACACCAGTGGTCTGTGGTGGGTAGTTGTGGCTGCAAAGTTAAATATATGATACACATGTCTACTTTTTTTTTACTATATAATAAGATTTATCAAGATTTTTTAAGTTTTTTATTTGTTTGACAGATGTTATTGCCAAATATAGTACAGATTTGTAAGCTTTTTACTGATTCATCAAAGACGGTTTGAGAAACAAAAATATGCTAGAAAATGAATTAAAAAAATGGATGTTCAAGCACCAAAGCTTTATCACATTGAATTAGTGTAAACAGAAATGAGACCCTGCTCCAATAGGAAATTGCATTAGAGCAGTAAAATAACATCCTTGATATAAGGGAAAGTTTGTTCAAATAATGCAACACAATTTTCATTATGCTCTATGTAGACAAAATAAGTAATTGTAGAGTTATTAAAGACTTGTCATAATTCACAAGTAGTGAAATTAGTTTTCTGGTCAGTTTTTTTCAAAAATTGTTTTATCTAAAATCAAACTACAGTGTTGTCACAGATTGGTGCCATTTAATAACTAACATCATCTCAGACCTACAGGGACGGGAAATGAGACTGGAAAGTTTTATGCTTGCCATATACCTTCAATTCCCATTATTTCAAAAAAAAAAAAAAAAAATAATTTGTGTAGTGTTTAAATAGCCAATTAGATATTCATTGTATTTCATTCTGTGTAATGTTGCTATCATTTCCCATGTACAGCAAATGTTTGTCACATATGGGCTGTGAGACATTTTTATAATAGCTTTTTTTTGTGGCTAACTTGTGGTTATCATATTACAATAATTCACTGTTAGAACTTGTTAATATTTTGTATATTAATGCCTTTACAGATACATGGAAAGAATTGAAAAAAAAAACAAACAACAGCATTTAAGTCATAACAGGAAACTTTTGTTTTTATGTCCACTTATTTCTGAGCGTACAACAAGATGATAAAAAAACTTACTAACCAGAAAAATAGTAACTGTACATTACAGGGAGGTATCCTCAGTTGCAATTAGAAATTGAAAACACAAAATAAATGATAATGACTGGTTTTTGGATCATTCATTCATTTATTTATTGTGTTTTGCTTCATTCACTCAAGCAGTTTTATCTGTTGAATATGTGTAGATTCATTATTTATTTTATTAAAACACTTTTTTAAATTAAAATTATACTGTAAATTTGTTTATTTGCATTTTTCAGCATTAACCTTTATTTTGATATACTTGGTCCAGCACAAAGTTGTGATGCTTTTCACGAAACTCATGAGCATGGGTGGATCCAGTAAGGGGGGGGGGGGCTAGGAGGCTCAAGCCCCCCCTCAAAAAGTATCTAGGTCCAAAGTCCATCTCCGACATTGTAATTTTGGAGACTATTTTTTTTTTTTTTTTTTTTTTTTTTTTTTCTCCTTAGCTCCATGGATTTGAGGCCTGAGGAGACATAAATACTACCTTTTACCTGACTCAAGCCTCCCCCGACCAAAATCTACTCAAGCCAAGCCCCCCCAAACCAAAGTCCGCTCAAGCCCCTCCCAAACCAAAATCCTGGATCCGCCCCTGCTCATAAGTTAGTTTCAGTCAATTTCAATTTTTTTTTTAAAAAAAAAACTACTTATATAATGCCATTTAAGTCTCTCCAAGAAGTAAATTAAAAAGTAAAGCTAAATTAAAAGTAAAGTTTGATAATTGACACCGTCTTAATGCAGCAATTACATACGTAGTATTAACAAACAAACAAAATTGAAATTTTACTAGAAATAAATGAGTTTTCTGAAAAGCATCACACCTCTTTGCCAGACCATAAGCAATATATTGCTGGAAACTGATTTTAATTTAGCTCTAATACAGCAAACTATCTTCCTGATTATTGACTGCATTTTCACTAGCTGGCACACCACAGCACTATATTTGTATTCTAAGAGCTGGTGAATTGTGTTTACATTATAAATATATTTTTGTGTGTGGAACTGCTTTGTTTTTGTGCATTTCTACTGCTTATATGCGATTTAGTGTAGTTTTTAAATATGTGTATATTCATGTTATTTCTTATATTGAGTGCGCATGTATCCCCCTTTTTTTTAGAAGTGAGTGTAATGTCTTATCTGTCAGGTTTGTGAATTCACTTATCATGTTTTCCTTTAGCTAAAAGCTTTCTGTACGATATAATTTTCTTGGAATGTTAATGTTTGTGGTTTACTATTGATTATGGTAAAGATGTGCATTCTGTGGCAAAATTGGTTAGCTGATGGTGTTGTAATGTGTGTTCCCATGCACTGAAGAATTATTGTATTTCAGAGCTCTATGACATTCTTTGTTTTAATTTAATTTTTAATTGCAATGGAGTGCATGCTCTCGTTACAATTTCCCTAAATGCCTCCTCTCCCTTTCCTGCACCCACCTGCATTCGCACTCTACAAATTTCAACTTTAAATTCTTTTAAAATTTTTGGTTAATTATTCAGTATTTCCCTTAGTTACTTATTCTTTGTATTATGTTTCAAGTGCTATGCAAGTCTTGAATATACATTGCATTTTACAGTCATATTATGATAATTTGAAATGGATAGTTACTGCAAAACATTCAACAAGCATAAAAATTATCTGCAGCACTAAAGCTCACAGAAATTCCTGATATTATGAATAGGCTATAGCTGCAAACAAATGTAAGCTAGATAACTATGTTCATTTTTGTAGCCACAATGCTGTATAAAAACTTCTTGGGATTCAAGCCGCGTCAAAACTGAAGATACTTGCAAATGTAAGTGGTTGATAATTTTGAGCATAATTTAGATTTACAATACATTATAATAAAACAAATAATGACTTGTGCACTTATTAAACAGAAAAAAACCTCTGAAGATGCTTCATAGAATAAGGAAAAACACATTCAGTGAATAAGTAACTGAAACAAAAATCAAAAGCATTATGATGTGTTTCTAAGAAAAATTAGTAGCTACCTGAAACATTCATAAATGGAATTTAGAAATATGTACTTATACAAATTCTGTATTGGTTTAATTGAATATAATGGAGTAAGTATGAAACATATATTTTGTGTATCAAATACAGGAGTTGGAGGGAGTGCAAAGAAAGGCAGCAAGATTTTTCTATGGAAATTACTGCAGAATGCAATCAGTAACTGATATTATAAAGGAGACAGATTAGGGTTCATTGGTACACAGTAGGAGAGTTAAGAGATATCTAAGAAAGTAAAGGGCATATAATAGTGATGATGTTTGGAAAAATATGGGTGGAAGAATTAAAATTAAGTAGTTGATGGAAGGGAAAAATCTGACATTGACCACGAGCTGGTACACGATTTCAGTTATAAGGGAGTGGGAACAATTTCTTTTAAATAAACTTTTGAATAAAAATGCTGAAAGAATTTAAAACTAAAATTCATAAAGAATAAAACTAGATAAGTAGAGAAAAAGAGAGTAGGACTTCAGATAGTAATAATGAGACAAATATAAGAAGAAAAGGGTAAATAGATTACTAGGGAGGTTGCAATTGGAGCATGCAATCCATTGCAATTAAATTATATTAAACTTAACAACAGCAAATTTTTTTAAGGATAGAGTGAAAGGCTATTACTTACCACAATAGGTGACGCAATATCTTGGGAAAAAAAAACCACACAAACAAAAAATAAAAAGTTCAGGCAAGGATAAACAGTAAACTTTTGGGCAGGCATTTGGAAGCATGAGGGTTTTATCGCAGTTCTGGCTATCAAGATTCTAACCATGAATTGTTCCCAAAAATCACCTCAGGCAAGTGCTAGGAGGATTTCTTCAAAAGTCCAGGTCAAATTCCTTCTCGTCTCTGCTCCTAATCCTTTTCTCACTCTCGATTTCGAAAAACTGCAATGTTAGCAATGGTAAGGTTCATAAAATTATATCCACATATATTTCAAAGTCATCAGAAGGTTCTGTATCACTTAATTCGTTATCAGAACATATAAAGTCTTCCTTTTTCTTCACAATTCCCAAATTAAACTGGAACACCAAATAAACCATTAATGAATTTATCTTTCTTAAACATATCTTCTCAGATATTTTCTGTTATTAAAAAGCTCAATTTGACATGCTTTTTTTTTTTTTAAACCAAAAATGGAAAAATTTGCTCATATGCTCATAGTGGAGTCTGTTATATAGTACCTTGTGCTTGACAAAAACTATATGCTAGTGACATTTATTCTGCGACTTTGTACACAATACTAATGTAGAGTGAATGTCATTTGCCCAATAGTTTTCATGCAATAGCAATATGATGCTATCAGACTACACAGTATTACTAAAAACACATGATATGACTGTCATATTGTGAGAAGCCTTCTGGAAAAATGAAATAAGAAATAAAGGAGGTAGTACAACAGAGGGGGAAAGTCATAGAAAAGGAGAAGGAAAGGAAAAGTAGTATCTATTGCCAGTTGAGGGGAACCAAGTGTCTGATGGTTGGGATAAGCTCGTAGATCAGTTCCAATGTCTTAGTTCTGATAAATTGATATCTTGAAGCAAATTTTTTTATGAATAAGTAATTGTTTTTCAATTGATTTATGCTATGTGTAACAGTACAGGTTCCTGCTGCTGGTGAAGGCTTAAAGTATGCAATAACTGTTGGTCAACATTGTCATAGTATATTCTGAATTAGAACAAGTTAAAATGTGCAAACATTGTAGTAATTTTATTTCACTATTCAAGCTTTGTTTTGTATTAATTTAGATAATATGGTAAGGAAAAATTTTATGTGCTAGTAAGTGAAACTAGCTTTCTTTTTCAATTTCATATTCAAAATGTGTTTTACATAAATTGTGATCAGAGTGATATGAAGAAGGCAAAATTTATAGAATATAATTGACCTGCAATATTTTACACTGGTAGAATCTCATATAACATCCAAAGCAAACACACTACAAGACAATGGCTACAAACGACAGAAGTTCATATTTCTTGGGGTGTTTTCTTGAATGGTAATTTTTCTAAGAATGAGGGATATAAAATTGCTGTTCACTTTATATGTGAAAATAATAACATAACTGTTATTTAAAGAAAACTAAGGGTTTATAAAGTTTTATGTTATAGATGATATCAAAGTGCATCATTATTCTTCATTCTGGATTTACAATCTAGGGGTGGTTATTTACTGCAGGAAATAATTTTATTCTTACTCCATGATAAAGTTGCAACTTGTATCTTAACAAAAGCTAACTAAGCCACTATTGCAAGAGCAATTTTTGATGACACTGCCAAACAGCGAAAGCAACAACTGTTCCAGCCTGACTTACACTAAAATATCAAAAATGATTATGCAGTACCCACTATGGATTCTTGTGAGTCATTCACAAGTTTATGATGGGAATTGTTTTAAGGTAAAATAAATTGAACCATCAAAGCAAGAGAAAATACATCTATATTTTTCAATAATATGGCACAAGGTTCATAAAGTACAAATTCTTCTTATCAAAATCTAATCTAATAAATACTAAATTAGCTAAAACATTATTTATTGCAACATAGCAAATTGATTGAAATAGAAATAAAATAATCATGAGATTAAAATTTGAAACATGCAGTTTATTAAAAATGAGTGTTTGAATATTTTGTTAAGAATTAACATCCAGCTACATTAATCTGTTACATGACATATTCATTTATTAAAGGAGTGCTAACTGATCTGTTAACAGCAATTTATTTTGACATAAGAGAATAAAAATATCCACTGATAAAATATTAATAACCAACCATTAAAGCTAGACTGGTCAACAATCTTCCACAATGGTCTGACTTGGATCTACGATTCTGACTTGATATTTTGATACAAAGTAATGAATTATAGATATATTAGAGGTAACATATGGGTCCAATACGGAACAGATAAAAATTAGTGAAATACAGAGAATTTATCTTTCAAACTGCTATGAATAAAGGGTGCTCAGAATAATTTAAATGTGGTGAGGATTATTGGGGAACAAATTGTTTTACCAAAAATTGCAGTAAACTGTCAGATTCCAGAGATAAAAAAGATGCATGACTATCAAAACATCCACACCCAAAAATATAATTGATTAAAATATAATGACTGTTGACCACAAATCTGAACACAAACATTACATGTTAAAAATGCCTTAGTTCTCTGTTGAACTACAGTCTTAAGTCTGGTCACTGATTCTCCAGTAGGTTATTGGAGAATTGTTTTGTAAATGCAGCATATGGCTTCAATAATATACTAAACTTAATAGTCCATCATTTCACACCAACACAATGAATGCACTCTGTCAAAAAGTATACACAAAAGAAAACTAATGTAGTCTTAGAAATTTGTCACCAACAGCAAAAGAGCATAAGAAGTAAAACATCAGTAGTGTGAAAAGTAATATAACTAGGCAATGCACACTGTAATAACACTTATAAGGATTTGCCCCCATTTTTGTTACATGGATCTCTGTTGTAACCAGAGACCTAAATGCCAATAATACAAGCAGTCTGGCCCTTTTTAAAATTAAAATCAAGAGTGCTCACACAATATAATAACTATAAAATATTTACTATCCACAAACAAGATATACGTTTTGATTCATTTCTATAGATATTTAATCCAAGTAACATTAATTAACTTATAACATGACAAATTATGCATTATGGCATACTTGGTAACTCTCTTCAAACAAAGCTTTCAAGCTCATAAAAACACTATCTAAAGTCTATTTTGAAACAATTGTTTAAACATTATGGCACATTTTAGGTAAGGCACATATGTGAATATAAGTGGGAACAAAACAATTGAATGTTTAATGTTTTGATTTTTACTTTGAATATATGACTAAACATTTTAGCCCTCTTAAACATCAAATGTAATACAACAGAGATACAGTATAGTCAACTTACTAATATAACACACACAGATTAAATATTTTGATATTTCTCAACATAAAATATTAAAAATGGCACTTAAATGACTACACATAAATGAGAATCAGTATTTTACTGTCATTAACCAGGGACACTACAAGTAAATTAAAAGCAATTTCTATTACAAGACATTTATGTGGCTCATAATTATACAAAGGGGAAGTTTTTATTTTCTGTTACAATTTGTACAACTGTTTACAAAATATAAATGAGGGAATTAAAATGTTCATTTCAATCAAAGCAAATCACTGATAGAAGATGAAAAAAAATCCATTATTGTCAATGGTAAACTAGACTGCTGGATGTGATTATACATTTGCATACATCATTTTTTGTGATAATTAAAAAATTTTCAACACAGGTTATATTACTCTATTTGGCACCTTGTAGGTTTCTTACCCATTGATAATGGTACACAGTGCTTTTGTAAGAAAGTTTTATCAACAGTTCAAGTCTGATATGTGATATCTTTACACCATATAATCATAATTTTGTTATTAAGATAACCTGCTACCATAATAAACAAATGATATAAGTGGAAAAAGCTTTTGGAGATTTCAAAATCAGTTTCTTTTCTAAATTTCAGTACTAATGAGATTAGGAAAAAAATAAACACTAATCCAAAACAAAAATTTAGTTTTTAAAATTTCATGGAAGTTATTGTAAAAACAATCTGAATTACATTGTCAGAATATGTAACCCAAACAGAAATAAAAGAACATGTAATATTTTATATTGTGTAAATAAAAAAACAAAGTTTGAGAAATATTAAATATACATCATTTTATAAAAAAATAGCTATCTTTCATAATATATACTCTATGCTTGCATGCAAAACATTCCAAAATACAATAAAACATAAAAATTAGGCATATTTCAGTCAGCGTCTAAGGATGATTACAACTCTTCATTTTTTATGTCAGTGTGACTCTTTTCAAGTTTGATAGTGGCTGAATCTTCTGTATCACTGATGTACCCTTCCTCACCTGTATAGTGAGTGGGATAAACAAGCAAAGGGTATGCAGAAAATGCGATCAGGTCACGCTGTGGATAGTATTGTTTCCAAGGATCACTGAAATGATTAAGAACACATATACTGAGACATGAGATTATATTCTGACATACTCAGATGTAACTAAACATTTAACTTACCGGTACATTATTTATTATATACACAATGAAACTAAGTAAAAATGAAGCAGTTTCTTGGTGATATGAATATTAATGCAAAGGAAAATTAACTCAACACATACCAAAGTTGATGGCCGCAATGAGAGAAAACACGTAAGGCAGACTCACAAATACAATATTTTGCTATTGATTAAATTTTGTTATTAATTATTTATTATATGATACAGTAAGTTTGGTTCAGGAGTTGTTACACTGCTTTAACCAAATAAAACATAATGCTTCGGAATAGCTAAAGAAATATTACCACAAATTTAGCAACATGCCATATTGCATATGGAAATAAACCCTCATTCTAAGATTAAAAAGGATTAAATTAATATCCATAATGAAACTGATAGCGTGATTGATATTAACAACTCATACACACAAGTACGTGACAACAGTGGCATAGCCAGGTTAACTAGGGCCCCGGTGCAAAACAAAAATATTTTGGGTCCTCAGACCAGATGGGCACCTATCTCCAATAGCTATGCCGCTGCGTGACAACTTTAAGTGGAGCTATTTAATCTCTGATGTGTTCAGATTTCATGTTTGTTTCAGATGAATAATAGTGATGTTCATCATATTTGATAGTCAGCATTAGTCTCATTAATAATGTTTACAACACACCCAGTGGCATAGCTAGGTCAACAAGGGCCCCGGTGCAAAAAATTTATTTTGGGCCCTCAGTCCAGATGGACAACCTTTTTTTTTGTTTTGTGTTGCTGGTAGGGGCCCCCTGAGCTGAGGATGGGGGCCCTTAAGTTGTGCTTAGGGGCCCCTGGCCAGTGGTTGGGGGCCCCAATCAGCAGTGAAGGCCCTTAGTGAGGGGCTTACTGTGCCTCAGGGGCCCCCTTAGACGACTGTAGAGCTAAAAAAAGGTTGCCAGTTTGCCCATGAAGCCTCGTGGGCCCTCTCAACCGCGCTTGGGGGCCCCCTGAGTATAGGGGCCCCGGTGCACTGCACTGCCTAGCCCCATAGTAGCTACGCCCCTAAACACAGCAGATCTATTGAGATATCCACATAGTCCCTGGCCAGCTGCTGGTGCAAAGAGTTCATAAACATTGAGTTTATTTTAACTACTGCTTTAAAAGTTTTTAAGTAATCCCATCTCAGCATATACAAATAGTCTGATCATTCCCCACTCTTGAATATAATGGTAAAACCAACTATTGGCATTATGTCATTAGTAAGTTTACTTTTGAAGTGTGATGAGCACAATTTTACATCAGTTCCAAGCATTGTTATTTGCTTTTATCATCATCATCTCTAGCTGGGGCTAAAAATTTGGCAGTACACCTTCTTACAGTGAGAAAATTCTTCATTATCAAATCAGCCAGTTCAATCATTAAACGATTGGGCTTCTTAGAGTTATGTGTTCAGGTAGACTTTGAACAGTCTTCTACAGGTCAAACTATCTTGAGCCATCCTCTGCCAGTTAATTCCATCAATCCTGCATAAATCCTTATGCCATCAGTCTGGTAGTATTCCTCTCAGTATCTGTTGCTTTTATCCATCTTTTGTCCTTCATCTGGGCAACATGGCAGGCCCACTGCCACTTCAAGGAGGCTGTACTCTCTAAGATGTCTGTGTCCCTCGTGACTGATCCAATCTTGATTGCTCTCTTCTTGTATTTTCTAGATAAACCTATCATTGATCTATCCACAGCGTACTGTGCTGTTCTAAGTTTTCATATCACAAATTCATTCAGTGTCCAGGTCTCACTGCTGTAAGTCAGCACACAAAGAATGCTTTGGTAATGAACTATCTAATTTAAATTTGTGTGTATATTACAGTTGAGGATAGTGGAATGCCTCCCAAAAGCTTGCCATCCCAGCATGGTGTAACAGAAAATTGCAGGTCTTACATCTTCTCTCATGTTTACAAGTTGGCCAACATAAATGTACTTGATGCATTTTCTAAAGGTATATTCTTTACTTGTAAAAATCCCCTCTGTGGCCCATTTGATAGACATAACTTTTGTTTTTGAAAGGTTTATATTCAGGCCAACCGCTTTGCACTTGGAGTCAAGATCAGAAACTAAGGTTTGGATTTCATCAATGTCAATGGTAAATCTTTAAGTTGTTAAGTCTTCTGCCATTTATTTATTCTAATTCCTTTTCTATCAATTCTAGTTTTGATATTGCCATCTACAAGACAGCTGAAAATAATTTCAAAGAGATTGGATCACCTTGCTTAACACCTCTTTCAGTGTGGAAGTCTGTAGTTTAGTTGGTTCTATAACACTGACAAAGGCTGTAAAGGTGTCATAGATGTTATGGAGCACTCTGACATAAGCTGTGACCCCATCATTTTCAGCTACCATAATGCTTGCATAAAAGCCTTGTAACTTACAGAATTAAATGCCTTTTTCATATTTTTTAAAATTTAATTTAATTTAATTTAATTGCAATGGAGCACAGGCTCCGGTGGCAATTTCCCTACACACCCATCTTCCCCCTATCCTGCACCTACCTACATTTGCCCTCTACAAATTTTATCTTTAAATTCTTTCAAAGTTTTCGGTAAATTATTCATCATTTCTCTTGGTAACTCATTCCAATCCCTGACACCCTTACCTAAAAAAGAGAATCTTCCCACACCCTTGTGCCTGAAATTGAGTGCCAGCTTGTGGTCATGGTCATCTTTTCCCTTCCATGCACTACTTTTCATACCTATTGCAATATCTTTCCATGCCTCATCGCCAGTATATGCCCTGTATTTACAAAAGCTACACAAAAAGTCATCCGGTATTTGCTTGCATGGCTAATTAATTCACGCAGGGCTAGAATAAATACATATAGATATGTAACAGAAATTATTAAAATATTCAAGAATGAAGGGTTTAATTCTTTTACAATTAAAGGCAGGAGTATCTAAGAAGATTGTCAGCTAAACAGATACTTACCTGTAAAACAAATAGCACTCAATAACACTAGCAAAAGAAGAGTTTTATGAAAACCAACAAAACATTTCTGCAGAAGACAGAGCAATCAAATGTCTCAGGCTCAGAAGTATAGCACACAGCATACATATAACATTAGTAAAATTTTTATTGAACCCATAAAACTGAGCCCAATAGTTATATGTGTATAAAGCAAATAGTGTCAATAGGATGTATTGAACATAAATCAAAAGCTGTTAAATCTGAGTCCCTAACAGAAAACAGTGCAGATTAAAACAAAACAACTAGGAGGTAACATTACACAAAAATGGAGAAAAATTATTCATCGAGTCAGAGCAAGTAATGATGTGATGTGACATGCTAAAAACCTTAACCAACTTCATTTAGATATTGTTGTGAGAGACTACTGACCTGGGCAATACAGCCTACTTAAAACAGAGGTGATCGATTGCATTAATGGGGATGGGATTTCTAATGAATAAGAAAGTAGGAACAAAAGGTGAATTAATATGAACAATTCAGTGGTGAATTAGACCGAAAAAAATAGTGTCTAAAACTACATCACCTATGTTAGTACAGTAAATCATGCAAGGCCATAAGAAGATGGAAATTAGACACAGAGGACAAATTAATTAAAACAAGAGTGACAAAAGTTTTATCGTAATGCATTGCCGGGAATCTGCTGTAACTGATGTGAATTTTGTAAAAATAAAAAAATAAAAACTACTTGCAACATTCTAGAAATAAAATAAGGAAGAACTGGAATCAATTAAAAGAAAAAGATAGCTGCAAGAAAAATGTGGTGAATCAAAAAGGAAAACAAATTACAAGTGGTTGGAAGATCAGAGAGAGAATTCAAAAAAAAAAAAAAAAAAAAAATACTTCTGCATTTTTTTAGACACATTTTCTTCACACATTTGAATAAATAACAAGATGTTAAATACAAAAACTATAACAGTACAGTAGGTTTAGAGGACACAAAAAGTGCTGATAGCAAACTATCTCTACCATCCAGAGAAAGGAAAGATAGGGAAATTAAACTCATCGTTCAACATAGATGAAGGGAGGAACAAAGCTTAGCCTTTATACATTCCTGACCCCACCAGTATCCAGTTTTATGACCTTGAATTTCGAAGGTAGGAACCTTATCCTCAGATCAGTCAGATAGCTCCAAGGAAGAAGCTGAAGGGAAATAACTATGAAGTGGAAAGTAAAATATATCAAGTAGATAATTCATAAAACAATTTGTATGGTGTATTGCAAGCTAAAGATACTAGCTCAGAATATGCAAAATAAAGGACAACACCTTATGAGAGACATTAAAAATATTTTACCATGTATTTTGCAAGCACACAACTAGAATACACAAAGTGCAAATGCATTATTTCAGAAGAAGAAAAACCTATTAAGAAGCAATGTGCGTGTGAGACAATTTATCAGTACAATGTATGGTTAAAGTTCAATACAGAGATGGCTGAAAACTAAGTTATTATTAAAGTGACAACTCATTAATCCAAAGACTACAGCAATTCAATGATACATTAAAAACAGTAAATATATATGAAAATTGAGACTTTCCTATGAATTGCTTCTACATCAACTCAAAACGCAAATGTCATGTTTGGTGCCAAGTGATTAAAAGTAATAGCATGCTCCCACTTTGCAGGGTATTGTGTAACTTATTTCTGTGATGACCTCTGACTAATATTTGGAAAATGTCATTTTTTTAATTTAAGTAATACTTGAACCAAGTATAAAAGAGGAGGAAAACTAGCATATTTTGTAAACCAGTTCTTGGTAATCTCTGATTTGCTGCTATACAAAGAATAACCAAATTATAATGAAGAACTGATGTGTAACAAATATCTGAAAATCATTTACATTCACAAATATTGAGTATAAAAAGTTCTCGGCCCTCTCACCGGTAGTGTGTGTCAATCTGATACGACATTCTGGGCCACTATCCAACAGCACGTTTCCCCAGTGGGAGGCCCAAAAACCTTTTACATCATTCAAACACGTATAATCCCTCCATTTTCCCATCACAAACACTATACCTCAAAGAATGCAATGTTCAATTAGATGATGTCTGGTATTAAACTACCAACTTTCTGAAATTTACTATCAGCTCTGCAGCCTTAAACTAACCCTCTCATACCTTCTTAATTGTTCGGAAAGAATTTGTGTGAAAATCTAAATTGGTTCCACACTTGACTGTCAGAAATCAGAAATTCTCCTCCCACATTCTCACCAACTATTGCTGTAGGCAGTGACGGAGTCAGGGGGGGCTAGGGGGCTGAAGTCCCCCCCCTCCCAAAAAGCACCAAGGTCACCCTTGATGACATGGATTTTGGGGACTTTATTTTTTTTTTTTGGCTCTACTGTTTTTATAATTTGGAATAATGAGATTTCTGTGGGCGGCCCCCTCCTCGCCCGAGTCAAGGTCCCCCCCCCAACCAAAATCCTGGATCCGCCACTAGCTGTAGGTAATTTCAAATGTTTGTGAATGAGTAGAAGCATTATTAAAAGAAATAGAAAACTATTTATCAGAGTTACACAATTCTGTGACGACAGCTGTTAACACTGTACCCTGTACTTACTGTGGATGTTTGTCGAACATGAGCGGTATGTACTCGTCGACAGGCAGCAGGTTGTCGAGCGGCTTGGCGGCGACCAGCTTGCGAGCGCCCTGCTGACTGAGCAGGTAGCCCAGCGTCCAGTAGGAGTAGCCAGCCACCACCAGCAGCCGAGAGCCAGGCACCCACGGCTCCTCCGCCTCCTGCATGCGCTTGCGGCCGAGGTAGCTGCCACACACAGAGCAATACGTCAAGTACATACTAATACATAGCTACACAACCCAGTAGGTATGGTGTTGCGACCTGCTGGCAGAGTTTCCATTTGCCACGCATTGTGCCACTGTCGTTGCTAAAAAACGAATAATTAGCGCTACATTTTGAATCAGCTGACAAACCACAGAAAACAATAAGCAGGCATCTTGAGCCGCGCAGAAGCTATTAGAAACATTTCACAACTTAAAACAATAAAATTCAGTTCGCAAATTTTTTTATTTCTCTTCATTTTCTTTTTACATGATCTTTACAACTTCGAAATGTCGCGTCAACCATATGTGCTTCGTGAGAAATCCGAGAAGTCAGTAAGACTTCCGGTATTTTTCCATCAGTGATAAATATGTTCTCATGTCTTTCATGAGCGTAGTTTTAATGTGTTTCAAACAAATAGTTTACGTCTTGCTTTCTGTACCATGTCAAATTTATTTTAGCGGGTTTTCCCTGTGCCTCTTCCGCTTACTCACCAAACAACATTTATACAGTCATTTGTAAAAGAATTATTCAAATTATGCTCTGTGTGATAACAGTTTATGAGTAAGTTTTGAGACGGCCGCAGCATTCGCCAATACACGGAACTGAACAAAATACGTGATCAGGATGGACATTATTTCAGGCTGCAGATTTGAAGGTGGGTCAGTTGACTACCCCCAGCGCCCAGTACGGCCAGCCGTGAACGGTTCAGCTGACGGATTCATGTCTCTAAAGCAGATAAACTTATAGCTGTTATTCAGTGATTGAATTATATATAAAATAAATTCCGTATAGCAGTCTTGGAAAGAACGTGTGTAGTGCAACTGAAGACTTTTATGGAATTTCAAAAAACCTAACGAAAATTTGTAGTAAAATATTTTGAATGAACAAAGATAATTATTGGGATAAGAACATCGATTAATTTTTATTTAGCTGGAACGAATATTATTTATATTTTACTTATTGGTGGAAAACATTTGGTTGTTTATCATATGAAGATTCTACATTTGTCTGTAGAAGTAAAGGTAAATATGTTTGAAAGAAAAATTACATAAAAGTGAAATGTAAAGCATTAATGGCCTCTACAATTAATTCAACAAAATACCTCACTTTATTCTGTCAAGCTGTCCAAGACTACTAGGATATTGAACACGAAGGTTCCTTTAGTAGTTAAAATTGACGAGGAAATATGTAACATTGATTATTTCGTTACTGATGTAGTGGAAAGACCTGGGTTATTTATAACACTACAAAAGTGAATATAATTTTTTTCTGTCATCAGTCTCTCGATTAATTTAAAGCAATAAGGTAACATGATATTTAATTCGATGTCTGGTAGTTCTAAAGCTGATTTTTATTTATTAGGACTTTTGATTGGTCTGTTCAGTAATTACTGATGATCACTGAAACTGTTTTGCTATATGTACATCCGTTTACTAACTTTATGTGATGTCACAATTACTTTATCCGCCATTTCTCAGCATAATAGCATTTAACATTAAAAAGCCGAAGGTAAAAAATCCACTAATAAGCAACCTGAGTCTTCCTTCAGCATTTATAGATGTTCTTGACGGACATTACAATAGAGTGAGAGATATCTGTGAATAAGTGTAGTGCAACTAAAGGATTTACGGAGCTTCAAAAAATACCTAACGAAAATTTGTTATAAAATATTCCGAATGAACAAAGATAATTATTGGGGAAATATATGAGATGAAATTACTCAGAACTTCGATAAAATTCGGATATGAAATATTTCTATCCTCTCTCTCTCTCTCTTTCTTTTTGCCCCAACCCAACATTGCCCTGGAATAATTTCAGGAAACTTGAAAAGCACATCTTTCCGAATGATAAACTTCTACGTATGTTAAGCATGTATCATCATCTACAAGGTGAGAACGTGAATCCAGCCCGGAATTTACCTGGATGGATGTCGATTAAATGATCCAACGATGACCAAAGCTTTGGGTTCGCCAAATAGCGGATCTGAATCTGTTCCCAATACTTGAACCAGAGTATTCAAGCTCTGAATTTCGATTTGAATGTATTCAGAAATGATTGCCATCTGCTGCGTGTGCGCCTCGGGTTCAACACCAGGCAATAACGGCCACCTGGGAGTCGACGACGGGAAGCCATTTCACGCCTGTCTTCAAATCGGACAAGCGACGTTGAACCCAATTGCTGAGCAAAGGGACTCGCTTTGAAATCCGATCCTCTCCGAACCTAAACGCATCATCGTAGCATAGTTAATACTGACGAATAAACAGGCATTGAATTCACAGCTAAATCGAAGCTCGACAATCCTCGTAATAGGGCTCGCATCTCGTATGAGAAACAGCACTTGAAGTTCAGAAGCCAAATCTGGTACACATCAACAGTCTAGAACATGGAATTCTACACGATGTTAGGCTATTCCTATATTCTAGTTCTGGTAATTGATTTTTATTTAATGTATTAAAATGGCTGGTTCCAGTTAACATAATACTTGAGATATTTAAAACGTAAACTTCTAAAACTAGAAGATTGTCTACAATTCGAATTCCATTTAATGCAAAATTTTATACGCGAAGACTTATAAGTCCTTAATTCTGCAATCTTTTCAAGAATGTCGGAAAGTTTACAAAATAGCGCAGCTTTTAAAACATGTCTAATTACACGGCTTATTTCCACTAAAATTTAAAATTCGGAATATATTTTCAAATTGTTATACTCAAAAGTAGATCATTCCAGAAAACTAAAGATCCAAAACTAATCAAAAATTTCTACACCAGACGTTAGACCCTTGTGATAAACATGACTGAAAACCTAAACCATCAAAAAACGGATGTCATAATATGCTTAGCATAAAATTCATTTAAGACGGAACTGAATTAAAAAAAAAAAAAAAGATGATCTAGCCGCATTGCTAACAACAGCTTGTCACCCGAGCTCAGTGGATACATGCAGACTTTGGCTCCAGACCTGTTTGTATTTACTTAATTTGCTGTTATCCTTTTTTTAGTTTACATATGTCGTGGTTGTTACAAACAATTCAAACCCCTTAGCATATTCCTACTGTATTTCACAGGTGTCACTCAATGAATATCCCGAAAATCATTATTTGGACATTCACATGTCTAGGCTAAAATAAAAAACGAGTAATAACAGATTTAGAAGAACAGCTCTGCAACAAATCCAGTAAACTGACAGTCATAAATTTTAACGAATGTAAGCTTCCTCGGTGAGTCAGTTGAGTAAAATCTTCTAAGACTTTCCACTGAGGTAGCGCGTCAATGTGGGGAGACGTTTCGAAGCCTGCCTCAGGCTCCATCTTCCGCCGGAAGCCTGATAGAAGATAGAGCCTGAGGGAGGCTTCGAAACGTCGCCCCACATTGCCGCGCTACCACGGTGGAGAGCCCTACAAGATTTTACGCAGTCATAAATTTGTTTGTCGAAACATCGTTCGTATTAAAAATATATTTAAACGAATTCGAGTCACTTAATATCATCAGTCATTATCGAAGCAATAATTCTCTCAAAGCGTTGTTTCAAGCCACTTACGATTAAGACCATTAAATTATAACACTGTAATTTAAGTCTTTTTTGCGATCTTTAATCATAAATTTGAAGTAACCCAATAGTTTTTTTTTTTTTTTTTCTGGTGTAAAATGTCTTAACAAATCGTTTCATAATAGAAATCCAGAATCTGTTGCAATCACGATTCTACGACTACAAAGCTTAAAGCGAAATTTCACGTAATTTTTTTTATTTAATATTTGAGTATTTACGAAAATATGTCACAGGAAAAAAAAGTAAAAAGAAATCTTCCACGAACGGTAAAAGGAGCTCAGTAAATCAGCAAAAATTCTAAATTTTATGCGATCACAATTCTTTGCTTTGCTTATGTTTCAGCGGGAAAAAAATTTTCTTCTAAATATCATAGCTTTTTATTATTATTATTTTACTTAAACGTAATATCAGCTAATAACTCCCAAATACGTGAGTATAGACTAAAAATTTTTCCACTACATATAACCCAGTTAAATAAGCTTCCTAGATGTAACTATGAGAGCAAAAAATTAGGGGTGGCTTTCTTCACTTTTAGTTTATGGTAATCGCCACGAGGACTCCATAGAGGTTCTGAAGAAAGTATCAGTTGGTTAATATACAAGCGAAAGATCATTTCACATTGATTAATACTCAAAACAGTTTTTTCATAATTTTGAAAGCATCGAGATGGATGCTGTTTCATTTTATTTACAGAGAAGTGATTATTCAGCAATCAACTGTTTTCTTCCGCTGATCTCTGTGGTTTGATACACAAAGCTCTCTTGGGATATTGAGTAACCGAGTTAAGTACCATCCCAGCAACGATATTCCCCGGGTATTGAAATACAGTTCGTTTTCTTTCTTTTTTAAGACGTTTCACGACCCACATTTTACAGCTCTATAAACAGTTTATACAACAGTGGCTTAAAGAAAGCGCTGCACTCCCCACTGCTAACATCAGCAGCTACTAGATCAACACAATGCTGAGTCTGCTTCACAACAGACAGCACTCTCTTAAAGAATTATATGTCTCTACAGAACGGGTGCTTTCCTCCTTCGTTAATCCGTTAAAGAAAAAAGAAAAAACCTTTGTAGATTGGATTGTAAGCTCCCTTCTGTGAAAGTTAATTATCTTCTATTTCATATCTTTTAATTTTTCCGATTTGTGTTAAAGTTTCTGAGTCTGCTGGTGCCAGACTGCTGAAATCATCTGTAGGAACCAGTTATCGCTCACTGTGAATGTTCAGTGACATGTTACCGTGAGCCTATCTTCAGTATTGAATCTAGCTTCACCCTTGAACTATTACAACACCCACTAGATCGATGGTGCGCCCACTACATCTTCCGGTACTGCTAGGTAAGGCTCAAGTTCTTAGTGCGTAATACCACACCGCACCAACATGCTTAGATAAAGCGGGCCTTTCTTATTTTAAAGTGCAATCTGTAATCAGCTACAAAATTACTGAAATTTTCAATAGTTATCCAAGAAATAATGTCAATATTAAGTGAATAAGGTATAACCTCGTAATTGTGGCTCAAAGTATATTACACTCGGTAGTGTTTTGTTTTAAATGCTCAGTCATTATCCTTCAGTGCGTTAAAATTTGAATAGTTAAGTTGCACTTTTATTTTGAAAGGTTCAATCACTACTTTACAGTTCGAAACTTCTAATTATTCTGTACTATTGTTTTGAAATTTCAGTTATTAGTTAACACTATGATGTTTGTAGTATAGTCATTGCCTTGGGCAGTTAATCGCCGTTAGTGTTTTCCATTTTTTCGCCTTTTTTAAAATAATTTCTACTACTACTTTACAATTTTACTTATTTCTATGCATTGTAAAGAATCCAAAATTTACTGCACATGTTTAGAAATTAAGCATTTCTACATCTACATAAATCTGCATATATACTCTGTAATTCACAAAACTGTGGGTGGCAGAGAGTGCTCAGCACCAAAACTAATCTCTTTCCTGTGCATTCCAATCCCGAATCGTACGAGGGGGAAAAGAATTCATATAAGAATCGGCGCGGCACCTTATTTCTCTCATCTTTCCTGTCATTCCAACTCATACAGTTTGGTGGACGAAGTATTTCACCACACTCGTAAGTGAAAGTCGGAGTACACATGTTTACCAATAAGTTTAAACGAAACGTGCGTCGTCTGTCTACCAGAGACTCCCAGCCCATCTGTGACGCTTTCGTAAGGACTGTAGCAAGTGGTCACGAATCGAGCGGCTCTTCTCTGTACTTTCTCTTAGTTGGTACTTAAGGATGGAATATCTAAAAGCCTCTAGTGACTAAAATCAATGTTGTGAGCATACTACGGGGTTAAAAAGCCAGGATTAAAACAGAAAGGTTGGATTTTCTAGCGCTGTCGGTGCCACACCTGCATATAAGGACCTACTGAAAATTCTAATCTCAATGCTTCATCCCCTGTCTTCAAAGAGCTTCTCCTGGCAAGAGTGATGGAGAGTAAACCCTGTAATACCACCCCTGGGGCAACGATTCTGCACTACACTAGACTTCTCAAATAATGGCAGACAGATAAAGTGTTGCCTTCATTCTGACAGATACTGTAATAAGTTTTAATAATAGTATTGCTTCCAGACTATATCGACACGAAAATGTTTCACATAGTCATAATGAACATAAATGTTCCTATTAACTGCAGTCCAGTTTTCGTATTAAACGGCGACCTTTTCTACTCCAGTAAATTCAAAGTCTTTTCCAGTTGTGAGGATCAGACAAGCAAAATTGTAACATTTTAAAGAGATCGTGCTGATTGCATAGATAAAAATAAGCCGCATGAATTATATATGGACTCTAGTTGAAGAAACAGATTTTTTCCTAGAATTGTGAGAACTGTAATTCTTCAATGTGTCGTCTCATAATTTAATAATGGCTGTCCTGGCTGCTTCAACTTACTGTCACGTGTATAGAAATTTAGCAAAAGGTGCCAAGCATTTGTGATGCATTTAGCAGCGACCACGGGCGCTGAAGAAAACTACATATGGCGTCGGAACGGAAATCTCAGACCTCCAGAATTTAAAACTCACCACGATGAAAGAACAACAGAAAACAAAATACGAATGTTATTTGATCAAAATTACAAGCATTTGATATTCTTTTAGCCAGCCTCTTGTCCATTGTAGACAAGGAACAGCAACTATGCATGTCATTCTATACAGAAATTAAATGATTCCAACCAAGGAGGAGAATAAATTTTAACAATCCGGTATATTGCCAACAAGTCACCGTGTGTATTAAGTGAGGTCATAAGACACTTCTGATAGTGAGAAAATGCTCTCGGACTCCCAGTTGCGTCAAAATGTCACATCTCGGAACGTTTCGAGGGAGAACACCGTTGCCGGGGCTGCTGAAGCAAGGGGCACCACTTCAGTTCACAGCAGCAGCAGCCACCGCAGACAAAAGGCCGAGGACGGACGCACCGACATTACTGCCACCTTCAACGGTGTACATTGGTTTACTGGTACCGTACGGCTCCCCGCTGCAGAGTCTCGTCACGCCCCTGCGCCAAAAATCTCACTGCCTGGAGCAGCAGATACCCCCCTTCTCCGCGCCACATGTCACACTGCCGAGGGCGTTGGTACAGTACAGAGTGCATGTCAGTGCCAAGGAGCATCGAATCCTTGACTGCTTCGCAGACAATCTTCTCTTCATCCAGGAACATTTACTCCTGGCAAAGTGTGCACTGTTCGTAGCAGGGTCGCTACTCCGTGGGCCACACTGGACCTCAGAGTTCGGGGCCGGAGGCAGCGACATAGAGCGCACACCGATGGCAGGGGCACTGACTTTGATCTCAGCCTTCAGATCAATCAGGCTCTACCAGTACCATATGATTCAGTTCCACAAGGTCTCGCCATCGGAACAGTGTGCACCCTGGGTGGCAGTACCACTGCTTTTGCCCTGCCTAGGGATCGATCTCTTCCTCGCTTGAACCACGGAAATCCAAAGAGGGTCCGTGGAAAACAGAGGAGGAGAGACCCGGGAACGCCATTCAATCATCCAGCACTTTCCACAGTGGAAGGTCTTGTAACGTGGGGGGCATTTGGAGAGACAACTGGAAGCCGTGAGCCTGGCAATGTCCCAACAAAGTGACATTCTGACGCGGCTGCGAGTATTTCATTAAATTACAAATCCATGAGACACTTCGTGTTACACCCTGCCGATAGTAACTCATCTGTAGGATGGATAGGAACTTAATGGATCCATTGGTTCCTCTTTTCCAAACAGCTGTTGCCACGTTTCATTCGTTCACCTCTTTCATCTTCATCCACAAAATAAACAAGACCGCATTACACTTTCACATTTGCGTCTATTAAAAAAACAGCTAAGAGGACGGAGGAAAATAACTATCATACATGCATACCTTGTTCAATATGATTCTTACACTTGCCTTAGAGCAGAACACCATCTTCTCTAGTATTATTTCACTATCATCATCTTTCCACAAGCATTCAGAATTGTAATTAGAAGGGGAAAGGAATCGCTATGGTGAATTACAAATACATGCATCCGGATTAAGCTCTCCTTACAGTCGTGTCATCTTACAGTCAAACGTAATTCGTTGGCATATTTTCAAAGTGGGAATTCGCAGGAGTGAAAGAAGTGAGAAAGTACTCCGAAACATGTTGTGTGTGAGTGTTAACGAACGAAGTTTGATGCCAAGGCGAAAGAACATTCGATACTGTGTTGTCACAAGCCACCAACACCTTGAGAATGCTTTCTCTGACAATCAGGAATAATGCCCCCCCCCCCCCAAAAAAAATAACGACTGAATGGCCGCAGGTATCTCTGCCAGAAGGCAATCCAGAACTATAGGTTGTGAAAAGGAGATGTCGGGTATAGCCTTTGAAGATAAGTACCGCAATAGAAGACTAGTATAATCATTTTTCTTTGCTGCAGTAATTTAAGTGGGACTCGCTTTTTTAGTAATACACTTAAGCTGTGAGAACGCACAAGGTTAACAAACGACTGTTTACCACGGAAAAGTAGATTTTGCAGAATCTGGTAGAGTTAGTGCAAGAACTCCAAGAGCCAATCATAGAGATTCGCAATAGCTGTATACTAACATTGTATGCCAAAATATTTTTTCCAAACGACATGATTCGAGGAGAAGACCTTGTGTGGAGCTTCACCTCGTCTGTGGGATTCTGGAGGTGTGGTGGAAGGGTTGGAAGTTGGAACCCCTGCGAGAACGGAAGGAACTACAGGCAACCAACATCTCGATTCCTCAGACTGGAGAAGCCAAGGTATCCCCGCCAGCCTCCGAGAGCAGCGCTGTGGGGTTCCTAACGACGCCTCCCCCCACCATCCTCATCTTACTCCACTGCGGTAATAGACATCAGAGACGTGACCACAACAACTATCCAGAGAAATAAATCACATGTTTCATACTCCACTAAACCTATTTGACCACGTACAAGCTTTATTATAATAAATTCAAAATGCCGTAAGATTGTATCCATTTATTTTAATTTTTGTTCAATTCATCCCCTCCATAGACCTGTTAAGTTAAAGTTCTTGCTCTCAAGTACTGATAAAATCAATTAACAACCTGGGACATTAAAATAAACTAACTGAAGAGAACTTGTGGTATCTGCTGATTTAGGCAGTTGGCCTAGGAAAAAATTTCTGAAGGAGAAATGTGTACACAAAACTTACCGAGTGAAGTCAGAGGTATGATAAGGCAGTGGAAGAGGAAACAAATCAAACAGAAGTCGTATACCAAGAATAGTTTGATTAATTTTAACTGAGATAATCTCATAAATTATAAAACTGACAGCGAACAACCATGAACAATAACATTACAACGGTTCTAAGATAACGTGATACATCAATCGTCGGAAAAGTTGTCGTTTGAACGACAGTTGGGGTCTTTTACTATTCCAGGTAGTTTAAGTAAGTTTTGATAGACGGTAGTTAACCTTAATATTTATGTATGAAAAAACTCACGTCTCTGAGCGGCAGCGGTCCTACATTGATATCCTTATTACCAGAGCGGTTATTTCAGGGCCAACACTGCCAGCAGTTTTATGGGATTTGACGTCTAGACGTTATGTAGAGGGTACTAGAATAGTACTCCAGCCAGCAATTAGGGCTCTCGTGTATTTTCCATCCAATAACGGCCAGTCTCCCCTCCCCGAGGTACCAGGCAGAAGGCGCATTAGCTAAACTTCTGGCTGCAATTCTACGGAAAACTCTTACAGTGAAAATCTCATTTTAGGCCAGAATGTATTTGAACATTTATTGAGTCTCTACCATCAACCAAGTACGCTAAGACAGAGGCTTCTGACTGTTTTAATTAGCCGCCTCGCACCTTTTACAGAAATTGCAGCCAGCAGGTACACATTTACACTGCGCAAGATGTTTCTGTCATTTAACTGCCTCCTCACTAGTTAACAAATAAATGCCAGTCGACCTCAGCGCTTGAATTCATTACAAGACTACCTCCGACGTCATCAGTTAAGATACTATTAAGTTTTCTCCCCTAGCTAAACGCCTGCATACGCTAGCTGAACGTTTTCCCCAATAACAGTCGACGGCAAGTGGATGGAGCGTGCCTGAACTCCCAAAGTGTAAGCCGCAGTAATCTACGATGGGCTACACGCGACAAGGTGGCTCACTTCGCGGCTCGTTGCAGAGCAGTCTAACAGTCTTCATTCGTCAACATAAAGGTACGGGCTTATGAATTTGACTCTTAGCAGTAAATCTACCAAGGTAGCGGGAGATGCACAAACACATACCCTTGTGGCCGCGACAAAAAAAAAAAAAAAATATATATATATATAGAGCTCATCACAATTTAATGATTACATAGGGACTATATATACACGTAAAATAAATTGAAATATTGGTCAGACTGAGATGTAAAAAGTAGAAATAAATAAAATATTAAGTAAATTAAAATTAAAGACTCACAGAAAGAAAAAACGTTAATATTACATTCCGCATAACTTGCTTGGCCTTTACCATAAACGGCGATCTTAGAGGCAAACCCATTTACTAAACACTTTGAAAACTTTCTTATGCTGTGGTATTTTCAAGCATAACTGATTTTCCAATGCGTTGTAAAAGCATACTGAGCTCCCAATGGTAGCCCATGTTAAGAACTGAATGTTGGCATTTGTCCCAAATAATTCTTGTATACGTCAATTTGGTTTAGGGGGCGTCCATTAATTATGTCAGGTATTATATGAGATTTGGTGAGATCTGATTGGACCCCCCCCCCCTTTGGTGAGGTGAGATCTTGAGGGACCCCTACCCCTGCCGTAGGAGTAGTTATTTAGTTTCATTTCCGAGCTAATATTGCATTGGTGCAAAAGTTCGTAGCATTTCTTCGATGTTGCACAAGCTTTTATTGGAAACGAGCGTACAGAAACTAATCGGCAATTCATTCTCCTGCATTATCTGTGACCCCAAGGCAGGGGCAATTTTTCGACTCTGCCGCTGATAATATCTGCTAGTTCGGAGTTTAAAATGTCGTCAACATTAATTTTAAGTGCGTTTTCTTTATAAAATGAGTTCTTCCTAAAACTCTTGGGCAGGGATCTGAAATGATGGAAACATAAGGTAGATCAGACGAGTAGCTGAATGTGGAATAAACCTACCAACGGAAGCTTCCGGAAAGTTGTTTTGCCATTTCCGCGTGATGTCTTCCTGATTGCTTTCCTCCTGACTTAACATCTGGCCGCAAGGCGTCTGGCAGTATATATAGGAAGGTATGATTACGTGTGTAGTAGAAGATACCTTCTGCTCTCTGTCAGATTCATAATGTATATGTTACGCTCAGTGATCGAAGGGAAAAAAAAAACCGACCTCGGCGCAGACAAAAACGCGTTGAAGCTATTTCAGAAATACCACAACACTAAATTCGCGTCGTGGCTCTCATGATATGTGACCAGAACGCATTGCGGTTATTAAGAAAAGCCACAATGCGTTCTGAACGTTAGCTGATGCAATGCAACACGACACGACGGCAAGGTTGAAACTACATGTTCTGAATGATAATTAATAATCGGGTGATGTTAAGAAAATAAAACTCTTTTTCATTGCCATTTCTTTATCTTTAATCATTTTATGATTTAAGTTGGGGGTAAAATTATTAAAATAAAGAAAGTTGGCAACAAAATTACCAACAATGTTGCAGAGTTATTTACTTTTACAAGCTCTATTACTGTGACATTTTGAGTAACATTTTAATTTTTTGAGCATATTTGCATTTTTTTTATCAATACAGATCTTTTACAGTGACACATTATAAAGTCTTGCTGACTTCCAGATGGCAATATAAGTCCTAAGAAAAGTGTTAAAGGAGTTGAGAGACCTCCTGAATGTTAAAGTTACTGTCTGATACTGTAAATTCATTACGAGCATAAAGTCGATCGAGAGTACTTTGCTTGTTTATTATCTAATAGAGACCCGATGGATTAATAATTTTCATAACATCTTTCCTTAATTTGCTATGAGTACCACATGTGATGCATAGAAACTTCCACTGATATAAGTTATTTACATACTTCTGATTAGTTCTAATTTGAAGTGAGGAGTCTGTAGCTTTACTGAAGAGCGGGTCAGCATTAGTTTTCGCTGCGGTACGGTAGGTAGAGGGCGTGTAAACAAAGTCCTGCAACTGATAACGCAGTAATTATCAGCTGCATGGAAATTTGGACTGAAATAGCTATATTTACCACATTGCATAACGATATCTCTAAATCAATTAAATTATAGCGTGAGAAAATAAGTCCGGTAGTAAGTAGATTGATAAACTTTCATAAAAGTTCTCGGGTAAAATACATAAAATATGAATTACCATGGCAGGTAAAACCGGCATCGTTGTGATTTTAAGGCTGCATTCGATATTGATTTTAGATGATTACCTGGCTAGAACAAAGGAAGCGCACTCAAACGCATAGTTTCACTGAAAAGAAAAAAATACATAAGTTAATCCACTAGCTCATGGGTGATAAAAAAACAAGCACCAAAAATAATCGAAACAGTAAATCCAGCGGAATTCAAACTTATGCACCTGTAGAGTAACACGACAGAATACATACTAAACTCCGATGGTCTCAATTACAAACATAGCAGTGAAAATACGCCCAGCTCTGTGTGGAATATTTACAGAATTTGAGTAACCTCAGAATTAACCGAAATATAGACTAGTTGAATTACCACAAAGAGTAGGGAGAATAGTCTGACGCCAAAACCGTAAACCCCGATCCACACTGCGACGCTGTTAAGTGTGTACAGCTGTTGCGGATTGGAAAGCCCGCCAGAGGAGTGGCGAGTGAAAAAGTTGTCCCGTGCGGCGTTGACCAGGCGCCAGGCTATTCCAACTATTACTCGCCGAGCGGTGCGCCCGCCGTCTGGTTGCGAGTTAGTAATTGCTCCTCGCTGTTCACTGCGACACACCCATTACACAGTGCGTCAGTTGGCGAATCAGTGGGAGCGCAGCGCTGCAGGGTCTAGGCGGATCAAAAGGAAGTTCTAGACAAATCCGCGGGGGCTGCACGTGAATCAACGCCCACTATTCAGGAGGTCTCCTTTACCCACATATTCTATTGGCAGGTGTGCGAGCGTATTGCTGGATGCTTCTAGTCGCATCGATTTTGATTCAGCACGGCAGACATTGAGGCGCTCGCCCGCCGCTATTACGACCTACTTGCGCACAACTTATTCCCCTGCATAGGTTTTCATGGATATCACTGGATTTCTTGTGAGATGCTCTTCCTACCGTATGCGGTTCCTCCATCCCGACTTTTTGTCGTCTATTGTGCTTACTTCCGTTTATTATCGTCTACAAGCGAATACAACCTCATCTCATAGATTTTTGTTTTGATTTTTGATTATTTTACTTATGCCCTTACGCCTGGTAAACATCGATGTAATTAAGAGACGGTTTCTTATAGAGTCAACGCTGAAGGATTAAACACGAAATCGATAGATCTTGACAGGAGCTGTCGAGTAAGAGAGTGGTAGTTTCTCATAGTGAGAGGCCTTACGCGCAGAATTTTCCAGGTGCAGTGAAACGACCCCAGGCGACTCCCCCTTCCGTCGCGCACGTAACTTCACAGCCTCCGTTCCTATAGTAAATTCTTTATTCCTTTGGCTATCAAGAAGTGTAATTATATTTTGGATGTAGACGATAATTTCCAGCTGCCATTATTATCGTCCGGCTTTCTAAGTGTCCCCCAGTACCGAGGAAAAATTAAAATACGTATTCTCGACAAAAAAATAATATCAAAATATTAAACTTCAGCGACAACTGGTGAGCCTTTAGGAATGATCTATGTAGTGACTTGGTTGTTTCCATTCGTTCGACCGCATTTGGTGCCTTGGTATCAGTTTATACATCGCTTAGTTTTAATTTCGACATACGACTGGAAGCCTCCCGTCTAAAGAAACAGTAGACCAAATAAGATGTGGAGATGCAGCATTAATCATACGGAGGCACGAAATCTCGAAGGAAGCAGATGAATTCTGTTGGTTATGAATTATTATAGGAAGACATATCAAATATAGATTACCAGAAGCAAGAAAAATACTTTTCCTAGCGGAATCGCTACTGTCAAAAAAAGATTCGTACCATTCAAAGTTACTTAATAATGGTTATATAGCACGTTACTCCACATTCAAGCCAAGTGAATATAAAAAGCAACACACATTGAAGATAACTACTAATGATTAAATAAACGAACAGGAGAAAAAATTGAGAAATACCGGACCAAAGTATTTAGAGCGGATGTACTCGTCACAAGTCGTGTGTACCAGGGACTTACGATGCTTCAGAAACCATAAAGTGAGCCTAAAACTGGTCATAAAGGGTAGTGTCTTCAAATTATGAAGGCATGCAATACCTTTCTGCTAAACCGCGACCACTAAAAAGCTGGACTAGTATTACAGTATTTTTCTCATGTCGGTTTTTCAATAACAGTTTTTAGTTGGCGGTAGCAAAAGAGCCAAAAGATTTTACTTTACGCAGAAATAAGGGACTTCGATTTTTTTGTGCGTATCAAAAATTATTTCAGATGCGGACTCACAGATTCTCACTTATCTTATACGTCATAATCATAAGTCATTCCATGTCCGTAGAACTACACATAGGGGTGTGAGGAGAACAAAAATCTTCAAATGCCTGGATTAGTGAATAACTCTTGTCTTCCATATACGGTCTCAGCAAGCTGGGACCGAGCGTGGCGGGTGAACGGTTAACATTCTCGCCTCGCATTCGGGAGGACGCCGGTTCGAATCCCCGTCCGGGCATCAAGATTTGGGTTTTCCATAGTTTCCCCAAATCACTCCAGGCGAATGCCGGGATGCTTCCTTCAAAAAATGCCATGGCCGAATTCCTTCCCGTTCCTTGTCCCCCTGTCGCATCCTGCCTCTAATGACCTTAGCCGTCGACGAGGCGTAAAGCAGTAAGTGAAAAAAAATAGCAAGCTGGACTGCTATTCCGGAAGGGTCAGTAGGCTTCTCCCCTTCGTCCAAGATCCCCATCGAGTAGCTATCCGGTACCCCATTGTCATTGCCTTAGAAACTCAGTGGATAGCCAGAGCCGGAAGGCAACTTTCATAGCCCGCAGGTTACCAGCTTCCCATCGTCTCTGCAAAAAGCAACGGGACGCATGCTCTTCAATTCGGCATACTGGCAATAAGCCACCAGAAGCATATGATAAATATCTATAAACATCACCACTCTTCGTCCAATGTATTTCCTTGCCAATTAAACACGTAAACGCATGAGATTAGAGTTCTCATAAATTTTCTCGTTCCTATCGAAAGTAATTTTTTCTAGCACCGTTGCTAATGTCATATAGTTTTCTGTACCTCCACATTAGAAAAAAATTTAGACCACAACGCGAATGTTGATTCCATCCTCCCGAAAGAACCATACTAAGCCACTGTGTTAGATGTGAGAATTAAGTTTTTTCCCGGCGTATGGCTGATAAGAATTCTTCTCGGGTATTCTGACGGATAAGATCTTCTGTCCACAAGGTCAAGTCGATGATGTTTCGTCGCAGTGGTAGCTTCACTGTGACATCTCACCTGATGAAGGCAGCGGAAGTTGCTGCCGAAACGTTGTGGACAGAAAAACTTACCCGGCAGAATACTCGACAAGAATTCTTGTCACTGTGTCAGAGGCAGGACAGACAATTCCATTCCTCTGGGACCTACAGCTTAACCTGGAATACGACCACGAAACATCCTGGCGTAGCTCATATGACTGAACCAAATTCTTAGTAATTCCTTGTCCTAACAGTATCTGAACCCGAGACTAGACTTTTAATACCCCTTAACTTCCAGAAACAAACATTAAACCCCAGATTTATATGAAGCAATAAATAAATTAAAAATTAGCTAATAATTTCAAATATTACAACATTAATGGCCAATGAACATCTCGATAACATTTATCACAGAAGCATCTTTGGAGCACTACAGTCTACTAGAAGCACGACGCTAAGGTTTGAACTGAAATCTATGGGGACATTAGGCCTCTTGGAGACTGCTACGTGCAGCAGTTACATCTGCATGATGTGAATTTATCTTGAAAGTAAATACCTTCGACGAGATGCTACGGCTCGAGAAGTTTTTTTTCAGGAGGAATTTAATTAGAAGAGCGCCTCCATTCAAATTTCTTAGGTGCCACTTGATAAGATTTCTAAAAGAATAATATGTTCTAGTAGGCTCTCAAAAAAAAAAAAAAAAAAAAAAAAAAAAAAAAAAAAAAAAAAAAAAGCTTACGACTATTTTATCCACCAAATTAAATGTTGACGAACGATAATAAGCTACAGTAAAATAGAATAAGTGACTGGTTAGAAACACAAATATAAAACTATTACTTTCGGATAGTTAACAAACGGAATATGAGCCACGAAGAAATATCGGCGACGCTATGAGACAGAGGCCATCAGAGTTTTATCACAAGGACTAACGTGATCTTTAAAATGAAATACAAAACCAGCAACAACTGTGTAATCTAAATACTTACGGCTATTCGACAAGCAGGCTTGTTAAATCAGGTACTTACCGAATTGCAGAGAGTTTGATTGGACTAAACCTATGAGTAGTGTAGTATTAGGAAGGCAACTTACATGAGGTCCCAATCGAGCTGTAGAGTGTCCACTTCACGCAGGATTTCAGCCAATTTATGCCGGAAGTAAGGCTCAAACCGGATGTCATCTTCCAACACCATCACCCTTCCAGAGCCACGCTCGACCACCTGAAGACAACAGCAGATCATGAAGACGGCTCCTGTCTCAAGAATGCTAAAGCTAATATAACAAAAGGATATAAAAGTGTTGTACTGAGGCAAAATCTCGGAATAAACAGTACAAATAAAGTATGGCCTGGAAACATTTCCGATTCTAGGACTTTCGACGTACTGGATACACAGATGACTAGCAAAATAGTCACCGGAGCATGAGTTCCATCGCAATTCAATTCAAATTCAAGGTGTAAGTATGCAAACGCAACAATTTAAACCAATTTCAATAACACAATATCAAACCGGTAGCACTCAATGGTCAACACGCTTAGATCTCGGTTATGTTACCGAGAGGAATTCACATACTAGAGGACATCATTTCTATTCTTCTTCAGCATATTTTTTCCCAGAATTAGTGGTGAGCTGCCTTTGATGATATTTACACAGTCAAATTTGGAGTTTTGGTATAGTGGAGGAAGTGAAGTGTTGCCATCTGTCTGTAAAACGTGTAACTACGTTCTGTATGTCATAAATGTAATTTTTATTACTGAAATGTGTAATTTATGAAGCGGAGACTGTGGACCATCCCTGCATTCACCTTGGTAGCTGCAGAAAACCGCCTAAAACCCCAATCAGGACGGCAGGTAGGCGTGGGTCTGGCCTCGTGCCCGGTCCCGTTGTACCTCCTTCATACTGTGTGCGGCAACTCAGCGCACTGAGCCACAATGGCGGGTAGTATCATTTCCATTAGACATGTTTAATTCTGCGATCTTTATTAACTTTTTACATGAATCAGTTCCAACGTCTTGTTTTTCACGTGGACACATCTGGAGCCCTTATATCTAGTATTGTTTTACTCGAAAGTCCCAGAAGTCGTGGCATAGCAGAATCCAGATGTACATACATACCTTCAAAACGGTATAAACAGATGGTTAATAATCATGCCAGTAGTACTCGTTTGTGTTCTGCGTAACGTTCACTTGCGTATTAATGGCTAACCGGCAATTTTGAACGTGTAGTGATAGTAGGAGCCCGTGGCGTTTTGGAAGTGGTTTTGACATTTAGGATTCCACGCTCCGCAGTGTCAAGGATGAACCGAGACGTATCTCCCACACAGGCACGTCTGCCGAATGAGATGCGGCCATGCCACCAGACTGCCAAATTCAATGAAGGACTCAACAGGAGCGACATTGGCGTTGACGGGACATGGCAGCGGAAGACCGACTGAAATGTCTTCACACATAGTACAGAAACAGCATCAGTGACTCACATGGATTCGGAAGCACTGCACTGGACCCTAGCTGAGTAGAAGTAGATTCAATATGACTGGTTTAAAGCTGGTATGCGTCAGTAATTAGATTCAAATGTGGTGCAAACTCACCGAGGCCATGGATCAAGCTATTCAGCAAGGCACTGTACAAGGTGGAGCTGCTTCCATAATAATATTGCGACATTGAGTCCTATTGTCAAAATGACCGGTTCATACACAACATCTTTATGCTCAGCTGTTTGATGCATATCGAGCTTGATGGATGAAGGGTAACACCCTGGCCTCCCATTCTGAAGGACGCAGGTTCGAATACCCATACCACCATCCAAATTTCGGTTATTCATGGTTTCCTAAAATCACTCCAGGCGAATGCAAATTTCTTCCCATTTCTTGTCCCCAATCCTCCTCACGTCTCTAATTATCTCGAAGTCGACAAGTCGTAGTGCCTGAGTTTAAAAATATATACAATTTAAATCTGAAAGCTTCACTTAATAGCTTTCGTAAAAACATTTAAGTAGTCTACATAAATAAACTCTATCACTGAAAATAGGAATAAATAACTTTTCGCAAATAATAGTTACAATTTCAGAGGGGCTTGGCTTTAATGCGGTTTCAGACAAAATATAAAAACGCTGAGCGTCAGTAGTTATGATTTAATGTGTCCTAACTTTTGAGAAGTTGCTTCTGCAGTTGACAGAGAAATCTTAACCTGCCGAGTAGTACATGAATTGCTTATGCGCGTACATACTGTTCCGTCATACGTCATTTAGCCTAAAAAGAGTATATAATAAAATTAACATGCTTGCGATACCGAAATGTATTATTCAAGGTACAAAGACTGCTAAAGAAATGTAAGAAAAGAAAAATTTAAAACATATATTCACAAAATTCTTTCTTTCTCAGTGGTGATAAGAATGTGAGTTGACGGAGAGAACTGAAATACTAGAGCAAGGCTGCCCAGTCACTGGCGCGCGGCTAGCTGAAAAACCTCTGCAAAGGTCTCACTGATGTTTTTTACTTTTTCATAATAATTTTAAAAAAACGCTTAAAAGGTCTCACTGATGTTTTATACTTTTTGATTATAATTTTTTAAAAAAAAACTTCAAAAGTCTCACTGATGTCTGTGTGGTTTATCTTTTTTTTTACTTTTTGATTATTATTAAACTGTGTTACTTATTTCTTTATTTTATTTAAATATCTATTGTAACTATAGGTAAGTATTAGGTGGCCCGCAAGCTAATATACACTCGAAATTGTGGCCCGCACGCTAACTTAGAATCAGAATTGTGACTCATCTCCAAAATTGGTTGGGCAGCCTTAGGCTAGAGCAATCTGTAAGAGAGAACACAGTCTTAGTTAGAATTACAGTATCCTCATGCACATTTATAAGATAGGAATTCAGTGGTAGAAATATTCCGCCCGTTGTTCGTTAAGTGAGAAACACAGTGAGAGAAAGGACGTGATTCCTTCACTGAATATAAAACAAGATATGATCCACCGAAACAATGAAGACAGTTTCTTTTATAGAGCCAGCAATTTCATACTGAGTAAAGCGGAACGCCTGTTCACCCAAATCACGCGAGGAAATAGCGACATTTGACGACCGCGCTGAGTGGTAAACTCGGTATTCGCCTGCCGGTAGAAATAGGTCAGCGCCGTCCTTTGTGGAGCGCGCACTGTGACAGCAGAGGGTTCGCTGGGCACCGGAGATCATGAATAAGTTCATCAGCGGGGCTTAACAACATCGGCTGTCACGCCACTGGCTCCAACGCAAAACTGCTAGTTACAAACAAATAGAAAACTGAAATTAATATCATATAACAAAAAGTCTTCTTCTCTCTTATATCTGTCATCCTGTAAACAAGAGCGATTTGAGAACTATCCCGAGCTTTCAAACCTAGTGAGACGCATATAACGATTTAGAACTACTCATGAATATTTGTAACTGCGTAATTTTTCACACAGTTCGTTGATTTTCTTTTCAAGTGACCGGCTAGTATTCAAAATTCCATTCAAATTCCATTTCAAATGAAAAATTTGATGAAAGCGACAGTTACTCAAGGACCGACACTAGCCGAAAGTTTTATGCAATTGCATTTCTAATATTGTCCCTGTTCTGTTCGAGACGTGTTTTGTTTTACAATTTACTTGTATTCTTATAATGAAGTCCTGCATAAGGTTTTATCTGTATAGCAGGAACCATAAAAACCAAACTTTTCGTCGAAAGTCTTTGATACAATAGGTACGTAATGTTTCAACAGATGTCGAATCTAGCAGCATTTCGAATAGAAAATTCTATAATCTACAGTATATTCCATTCTGAAGCCGCGCAATCGTGTGTGCATCATGAAAGTTATGATTTATTTTCTGAATAAGATCTGTGGAAGCTACGACTAGCAGTCTGTTCTATACTATAAACAGTCGGTTTGAAGCCACCGTTCATCCCAACTGTACAGCTTTTTCTGCTTACTTAAAAGAGGATAATCAAGAAAATCTGCACGACAGCCCAAGATTCTTAGCAATCAAGAGTCAGGCTACTATGGAACAGTCGTCCAACGTCTGTGCAGGGGACATTTGGTGCTTCGACTTGCTGTATAAATAACATGATGAATGTATCTCCAACTCGGCTCTTTTCTTTCCGTTCTCTTTGTCATTGAGACCAATTGACCGCGGTTAAACCCTTGCACAGAAGGGAAGTTGAAACAATTAAAATTTCGGCTTTCTATGATACTCCAGAACCAATATTGTCAAAGACTGCAGTGGTTCCTTAATACAGTCAATGGCCCGATTTCTCTTATATTATTTTGTACCATTATTCCAAATGTAGAACACTTCAATCACTGTAATGTGGGTTCTCTGAATATGTAATAAACGGTAACTATAGGTTAAGTAGAACAGATCGAGCGTGGTGGTTGGACGGTAACATTCTGACCTCGCATTTGGGAGGACGTAAGTTCGAATCCCGTTCCAACCATTCATATTTAGATTTTCAATGGTTTCCCCACATCATTCTGGGCGAATGGCGGGATGATGCCTTAAAAACGCCATGGCCGAATTCCTTCACGCTCCTCCAAGTTCCTAGTCTCTTAAAGCCATAAGGATAGAAAAATCGTTCAAAAGCAGAGATAAATTTTGTAAACGATTAAAAATAGACGCATCTTACCAAGAAAGAAATATACAGAAAATTAATATTCTTTCGAGTAGAGCATAGAGGAGATAAGTACGGAGAAAGGGGAAAAAATGCGAATGATATTGCTACCCGGGAGATTCCAAAGCTCCAGCCCGCAAAATGACAAAGGTTGAATTAACCGTGCAATTTGCCTTTTTCGCGACTGTTCGGTAGGCGTTGGATACATGTGACATTATTAATAGCATTCAGGCACTAAGCAAACTGTAACACAACCTTAAGGAATACATTAAATGACATACACAAACTCGTATAGGGCTGGAAAAACTACCTCCCCCAGGGTAAGAACTGCCGAGCCTAATCAATCAATTCTTTGTGACATGTAACATGCAGTAGAGATAAAAAGCTCTATGTATGACTGAGCTCCGCCAAGGAAAGCTGAGGGACACATTAGGCCATCGACTCCAAGCGGGATCATAGATGATGGGGCTTCGGTCAGGTGAAAACAGCAGAAAAAGAATCAGTCTGCAAACAAAGCAGTACCGATAGACAAAAACATTATTGCGGTAGAGTGGTTCTACTGGTGGTTGGGAGAAACGCGCGGGGTGACAAATGTTTTCGTAGAGAGATAGTTTCTAACTTGTTACTCACTTGTTTAGCATATAGCATATAGCATATAGTCGATAACTTGTCCGGTGGGGCAATTCAGAGCTTTTTTCCTAAAACGGCGCACAGGTACTTGTTTTCGCTACGGCTTTACCTAATGTCGTGAACTTCACTCCAGAGGTGACATATCTTCTGAGTCTAGTTGCCACTGGTCGAGTGAGAAGCAACCGTGTCAATATGAACATCTGTGGAAACGAGCGACTCTAGCAGTTTCGTGTTTTCCCTCCCCTCTCTCCTTTCTTTATTACATTATTCCCCGTTGACGTCAAGGTCATTAGTGGAGGAAAAAAACTGGAGGCAAGAAATTGGAAGTAATTCGGCCGTGGTATTTTTTTTAAATAACCATACCGGCATTCGCCATGAGTGATTTATGGAAAAGATGGAAAATCGAATCTTGATGAACGGCCGGGAATTCGAACCCGCGTCCTCCCGGATGCACCCACAACGCTCGGTATAAATTTCGTTGCAACAGTCTTCGTTCATCCTAAAATGGCATCAAGTAACTAATGACCTGATATGTTTTAATTCCATGCTCTTCATTTGACATTCATTTGCACGTATACAGCAATCACTATTACGTAAATATGTGGCCTCGCATTCGGGAGGACGCGGGTTTGAATCCCCGTCGGGGCATCAAGATTTGGCTTTCCAGGGTTTCCCCAAACCACTCCAGACGAATGCCGGGATGCTTCCTTCAAAAAGGCCATGGCAGAATTCCTTCCCGTTCCTTGTCCCCAGTCCCATCCCGCCTCTAATGACCTTAGCAGTCGACGAGGCGTAAAGCCGTAAAAAAAAAAAAAAAAACACTTAAAGATGGATTTCGTTTTGTCTGATATTATGTCGTTGAAATGTTTCAGACTAACAAATGTCAGTGATTGCGTTTAGTTATAAGAAGACATTTTTGCACACTAGTAGGCTCTTTGGGATTAGTATTATGGGTTTTTTGTATATTTTTTCCGTTTTAATATCTTCATAGTGTTCAATAATCCAGCACAAAGCAGATAGTTGAACGTTTTTATTCTCACAATAAGCTACTAATAAACTTACTAAATCGTGTTGGAAGCGTAGCGAGGAACAACTGAATGAAAAATTACAAAATTAGTTCATTACAATATAAACGATATTAATTCAGGAGAGAATCTCAGTCACCGAGCGTGGTGGTGTAACGGATAGCGTTCTGGCCTCGCATTCGGGAGGACGGCGGTTCGAATCCCCGTCCGGGCATCCAGATTTGGGTTTTCCATGGTTTCCCCAAATCACTCCAGGCGAATGCCGGGATGCTTCCTTCAAAAGGCCATGGCCGAATTCCTTCCCATTCCTTGCCCCCATCCTTTCCCGTCTCTAAAGACCACGTTGTTAAAAAGGGACGTTAAACTGTTACAAAAAAAAAAAAAAACAAAAAAAAAAGAATCTCAGTCATTCTTAAATGGCACACCTAAATGCCTTTAATTAAAGGAAAGGCTTCCTCAAAATTGGAGCCGTAGAATAAAAATAAAAATATAATGAAGCAGGTTGTATGAAGTGATGATTCTGTTGGTACATACCGTTCTCCAGATGTTGTAGTGGCTTAGGAAACAACCAACTTCGCCCATTGTTATCGGTCTGGAAAAAAAAAAAGAGATGAAATTAGTTGTTAGTATGAACCCAACAGAGTGGCTGCGCGCGTTAAGGTGGCTCGGGGAGATACTGTAAAACGGGACCAGGTTCCAATCCTGATCGCGCTTTACCCCCAATTTCCGCCTTATAAACCACACATTATTATAGTTACACGTGTTGCAGTCAGATGGCGACACAACACTCCTCTAATTGACTCAATGCTCCGGATCTGACAAATACGGTTCTCTTACGGGTAGGGCACATGTACTCCCACTACACACCGCACGCCTGTGCACAGGAGCCGATTGTCTGTGGTTCTCAAGGGCCGATACGAAAAAAAGACTGTTATTAAGATGAAGCCAAAATCACTTTAAAAATTACATATAAACTGGAAAAAACTGTTGAATCAAATATTTTGGTCTGCAAAGGTTCCTACCGAAGGGCGAAAAGGAAATTTGGTGTACTAGTATTTAAGCTCTTACAAAACAACATGTTGACATGGTCTATGAAAGAAACAAAGCCATTGTTGACTGGAGTTTCTGTGGTGCGTCAACTCTTTTCTTTTTCCACCAAGTGCGTGGAGGGTGGTCGGTAACGCCCACCTTCACATTCCGGAGGACGAGAGTTCGAATTCCCGTCAGGCCATTCAGATTTGGGTTTTCCATGGTTTCTCCAAATCACTTAAGGCGAATGGCGGAATGGTTCCTTCAGAAGGCCATGATCGAATTCCTACCCATTCCTTGACTCCCTTTTTCTCCCCTCTAATGACATCGACGTCGATAAGGCATAAGGCCTATGATACATACTTCGTTGCCTTTTGAAGATTCAGTAATCAGAAATTCTGCTGAAGATGATTCCATGTTGGGATCGAAACGTCGCTGACAGTACAAAAGAGATGGTGCATAGGTACAATATGACGATTGCGAAAGACATAAGATCTTGCGACACGCTTTTGTTCTGGCAAGAGGGGTGGCGGGGGGGGGGGGGAGAAGCTTTGCGGAGGTATACTTGGAGATAACTGATGCCGTCCGTTAAAGGCGGGAAGGAAACTACACACTGCATGAGTTAAGAAACGGCACTGGCGTTTACTTCGAACTATACTGAGATTGCATCCCACCCCTACACGAATGACAGTTCAACGACTTTTCCACTGGACCACCTGGTATAGTACTTGAATTTAAAATCCACATGCTAATTAAATATAAAAATACAACAAAATTACAAAAAATGTGTTCAAATACACCCACCTCATTAAAATTTGTAAACGTACATTATTTTAATAGAACTTGGAATCAACTAAACATTGATTTGGAAACTAAAACATATTTCCGGTTTATTGCCATGAATCACAACAATCGGAAATTTATATACCGAATATATAACCTCATAATTAACTACTGTTTTTTTTTTTAAGTATCGGAAGCATTAGAAAATAATAACCTTCAAAAACGTCAAAAGAATAGCGTGAAAAAAATGAAGAATGTGCTGCTGGGTATGCAAATTGCCATGAATCCTCTTCTACACACACACACAGACACACACACAAACACATGGAACAAGCTGTATTTAAACCAAACAGATTCAAGGAAACATTTATAGTCAAACAGCAGTCCAAATTAAATAATATTAACAGTCGGATTATAGAAATTAATCGGAAAAATTTAACTATCTCTTTGCTGTTATATACGTGAGAAACGCAAACAGGGCAATTGTTCAATAGTCGTTTCAATACCGGCGATTAGCTGAATGAAAATGGTGGAATCATTACCATTCCAGCCCAATCGTGGCATTAAAAGTGTTTTTCATACGTCAGTCCAACCGCTGAAGACATCGTGTGAGGGTACAAATATAATTCTAGTTTCTTATTTTCGTTATATACAAACGCATGGCTGAGCCAGAAACGAGCCCTGACGGATAGTTGCTGTCCGAGTCAGAGGGGGAAATCACAGGTCACAATAGGGCCCGCCAAACTGGGAGTCGGCATGCAACCATCATCGTTTCAGAGTGTATATAAGGTTGGTCAGGAGGGGGACACCGAAGTTTTCGTTCATAAATCCCCTCCCCAGACCCCACCTGAAAGTACCCACTACGCTACAACCGCCCACGTCGCGGAATCATGCCGTCTGAAAAATTAACCACCGATACAGTGGAGATGCTGAGGCACCCCATTAAGGGTACCCCCGGGGAGCGACACAAACCAGGCCGAAGACTGACCGTATACCTAAAGCCCACGCTCAAATGAAACAAGGAGAAGCTGTTTCCATCTTTCTAATTTTTTTAAGTGAAAACTTCTTTAGGCGTATTGGGCGAGTTTTGGATGGGTAAAGTTTTATAGGTTCGCGTCACCGACTTGCTAATGTTTACACTGTACTCGTATCCGTTGCGGTCTGGTGGCTCAGTGGTTAAGGTGTGTGACTGGGGAACGAAAGGTCCCAGGTTCGAATACCTGTCACGGTGGGGATTTTCATAGACCCTTAACCCGACCTTCAACTCTGGCACAGTTTGTTGTGTAACGTGAAGTACGACAGAACGTTTGCGTGGTTCGGATTCCACGTTAAACTGTAGGTCCCCTGTAACTAGTAGCACTACCGGGTCAGGTTATGGCCGCTAAGATAGGGGTGGAATGTGCAGTAACCCTGTCATTACGACCACGGGGAATTATTATTATTTAATATATCTGTAGAAATAATAATGTCCTGTTGCGCCTGTGGTATTCACAATTTTAGGTTTTCATTTCTATCGCAGTGACTGCCAGTTGATTTATTATAATTTTTATTTTGTAGTTTTTGCTTAATTCATTAATGTTGAAATAAATTCAATCGCTGTGACGGTATGGGCTGTTATTTTTACCGATACATGAAAGGTTGCTGGAGATGATAGTAAGGAAGACTTGTAAGCAGGCTGTGAGACGTTCTGGAGAGGTGGTAGCTTGCGCAGTGGTATAACGTGTCAACAGATTGAGTGAGGTGATGTCGAGTAAACAGTGAACCCTGAGAGGAAAAAGCTTCTTGTATCATTACGTCGTAAAACCTGGACTTGCAATTACAAGGTATATTCTGTCAATAAATGAAGATAACTGCCTCTACAAAAAAACTTGTATTCAGTATACAGATATTATCTCCATCGTGTACTTGAACCAGTAGTCTAACAATCTGTCACACCAGTCATATCCATAAGTCTTCCATCTCCTGCACTTGAACGTTACCGCAAGATTGATTAGTATAATCAATGGATACGATGCTGACACTGCAATATGCAATTCATCCATCACAATTAATGTTTAACACGATACTGATTTTCGTACGTTGATCTCGTTGTACGTAGTTTGAGGTGCCAGCCTTAGACATCGTGAGATTTGAAGGGTAATGACACTACACTAGTTTTGGCGTACTTATGTCCCTAAAAGCCTGTCCAAAAAAGAGATTTACGGCCTCCTCTTGTGTAAACTGCTGACGGCGCTGTTTGCTTGGACTATCAACTTAAAAGCCTCCTTAAACAGGCTAACAACATCGGCCAGATCGGCCGGGAGCTGCGTTCACGAGCATATTACCACCGGTCAGATGGATCCCCGGAGCTTTCTGGATTCCACAAATTAAAAAAAAAGCCATCGTGTTGAGAAATAAACTTTCGTACAATAAAAGGATATTGATAAAAATTTGCTGTATGCCTCTAACAATAATCAGTGCTGGACACGCTTTTTAGATTAGCCGTACATCCCGCTCTCAGGTTTCCACGTTGCCGCTAGAGGAATGAATTCGTACAATCGTTTCGTTCCAATAAAATTTATTATGTGTATATTTATATCCAATCAACTCTGAATTAAGTGCACTTTAAAAATGTAATAATGCACTGCAAAATAAACTTAGGAATAAAAACTATTGGTTGTTTTTCTCAGAATTTATAAACTTTGTTAAATGTAAGAAATTCCAGTATTTCTCATTTAAATCAAGTCCTGTAGAGTTCCTAGGTAATACAATTTCTGAATCATACCCGGAATAGTCTAACATCGACAATACTAACGATCGCTATTACAATAGATAGAGCATACAATTTTTGACATTCTTAACGTTATTATTCGATTTAATTTTACGATAAGTTGCCTGGAGTTAACTGCCATTAGCAACTGTAGGAAATCGTGCATTCCATTCCTCTCGTGGTTAGCAAACCAATCTGGTTTATTTCCATCTTTCTTGCACACATTGGTACAAAATTTCATGTACATTTAACAGGTTACTGCCCCAAAGAAATAATCTTCAATGTGAGGAATAAACCCCGAAGAAAATTAATGCAATATAGAGGATAAATTTAAGAGAACTAAAAGGATAAAAATACAAACAGAAGTAGTGCTGATAATTGGTATTGTTAGTTATTATTTCTAGAGTCTTCGTGTTCATAAACGTGTGAAGCAGCATCTTGAAGTCAAGGCTTTTCTCACTACTTTAATTTCTCTGCACAATCGTCTCGAGGAAGTGCAACGTTGTTTGAAAATAGCTTAAAACAGAATCGGAAACGAATTATCCTTCACGCTCGATATCTTGTCAATTTTTCGAAGCTTTTGAATAAATAAAGGGACGTAATTGGCTCTTTCCCTTTCATTAACCCGTGGTTTGCTTTGGGTGATTTAAGAAAGCAATTAAAACCCAAACGACGAGAATTCGGACTCGAAATCGAATCGAGGTCCTCCACAAATTTAACACAAAAATATAACATTTATTACAATATTTAAGTTTAAAGTCATGCATAACTTCTAATTAATTTATGTAATCATTTATCTGATGTAGGCCTAAACAGTTTAAAATACGCATTTTCACTAATGCTACTACTTTAATACGGGTATTAGGGTGTCAGAGTTGTTGGAACCTTGAGGGCACAAACTTAACCGAGCTTGGGGAGTGTCATATATATGTTATTTCTATCAGATGTTTTTTTTAACGAACTATCTTTCTCCCTTATACTTGATCAAAATCGATAAATGAGGAATCATTTTGAAGATTAAGTAATCATTAATTAAGGAATGAATTCATCTATCTTCAACCCATATATAGCTAGCAAAATTATGAACAATACTCGTAGTTCAGAGTCAAGCTGCTAGGATTCACTGGCGTCGATAATGAGTGATCTCATTGCCGCTAGATAGTAACACCACATATCACATAGATATTGAAAAACCGTGTGTATTTTCCAGAGGAAGGAGCTTTTTGAATATTTTTGTTCCTGTTATGGAAACATTACAATCATTTCTAGTTGTTTCGTAAGACGCTGTAAGTGTTAAGCTACGCACCTGTTTGAGCTGGCAAATAAACAACTGAGCTGGTTCTTCTCTCATCCTACTACACACCACCGACATCGCTATTTGCCGTACATCATTCGCGAAATTTTCGCACGGGCCAAACAGGAAGGAACAGATTTAAATTCATGTAGTTCGAAGATTTTCCACTCGTGTTCACAAACATGTATAACAAATCCGCACACACGCATGTAGACGTACCACGCTGACATTAATCAAAACGTGAAGCTAACTTGAAAGATTCAGATGGACAGTTTGGGTAATTTCTCTGTAGTATCGCACACGGCAAAAGAACATTTTTACTTCGCTTGTAATTTGTTGTCATGAACAAGGCAAAAAGTTGTTAAAAAACTCTCTTAACAGTGTCTCTGTTAGCGTAAGCACTGTGAAATGGCACAGATAATAAAACTTTGGATTTCTCGCGCGCTGTTCCACGATTTCTCTCTTCCCTACATTCCCTCACACCAAGCGGAAAAGAAGAAATTCGCTAATTGATGCCGCTAACTTTTCACCCAGCTCCGCACTTTGAACTTATGTTGAAACCTGCTGAAAAGGAAAAGCGTAATAATAGAAAGATTAATCATACACACACACACACACACACACACATATATATATATATATATATATGGAATGCTATGTCTTGGGTCCATCAAGTAAAAAAAATATAGAAAAACCTAACATAAATTCATGGGAAATGCAACAAAACAAAAAATTAACAAATGGTGAGAATGAAGTCACTAATAGTCCGGGAACGAAGTGGACTGAATAATCTCGACGTCAACATCCCATATTGTCAGAAGCAAAAAGAAGATAACACAAATGAGAACGATATAACATGAAACAAGGGAGCTTATTTCCAGAAACCTTCAAAATTGTGACGCTTCAGATATTTGTAAAGCGCTATTGGCATGGTTTTGCTGAAAGACAAGAGAAGAAATTTCCAACCTCTTGCGAGACGTGTGCGTATCTCAAGACATCCCACGTTGAGTTATTTGTTTCTAATGGCGGACGTAAATACAACCCACTTGGCGGATCTACTGTAGGGCCTACTCCTGCCAATGACAGACATCTTAAAGACAGCCCTGGCCGTCCGTCTCAAGCTACTGGCACTCACAAATAAACCTGTCCTTCCGTCACCAGAGCCAAAGCCACTCTTCATATACACACGCACTATTTTTCCCCCTTTTTTCTATTGTTTTCTTCAGCTGCTTTTCTTTTTAAAAAATAAAAGGAAATGTCCATTTATACTGAGAGCAAGTCTATATTTTGCTACCATTGCCTTCGGCGAATAGTTCCTGTTTTTAGTGTATTGAATTCATCGGAGAAGCTACAATTGATACTAAAAACTTAGCTAAAACGTCCACAGTTCACGAGAAAAAACTAAAGATATTTTAGTAAATCTGTCAATACGCAATTGTAAACGATTCTTTAAATTAAGGAATTAGTGTTTCATACATTTAGTGATTCCAAGCAGAAAATCGACGTACGCAACACTTTTTCTATTCCAAAGACGACCAGAGAGACTTGCCAGCAAACATATGTGTTTTCGTCTTTTGCGAAACAGTGAGTGATGGGTAAGGGTTAACGCTGTGGCCCATCTCGGGAGCACGCGGGCTCGAATCCCTTCCACCCATCCAGATTTTGGTTTTCCATAGTTTCACTAAATCACTCCAGCCAGACGGTTCTTTTGAATGGCCAAGGTAGAATTCCTTCCCCTTCCTCGCCTCCCCCAACCCCAAACCCCAAACCCCATCCTCCTGAGCTGCTTTTCCTTTTGCACACATTTCGATACATCTACTTAATGCGAGTAGCATCTTCAACAACTTGTCCACGAACATATGTATTAATGATAGCTATAATATACGAAATTTCACCAGTTACATGATGTTTCAAAGAGCACGTAATGAGAGAGTTTCTTATTGGCTGCGCAATCCGCCCCTATCATAACCTCCTACCGGGTATAAGGAACCTGGAGTTTAACGTGGACTCCAAACCACAGAAGCGTTCTGGAGTATTTCAAATTACACAGCAAATTGTGCCAGAAGTGAAGGTCGGGTTAAGGACCTCTGAAAATAGCCGACGAGATAGGAATTTGAACTTGGAATCTCCCAATCTGCAGTCGGATACATTAACCACTGCGCAACCAGACCGGTCTTTTACGGATATTATTAAACTTTAGATGACTCTTCAAAAAAAATTCTCCTACTAAATCACAATTCTTTCAAAATAATTTTATCCAACGTAGAAGGGATGTGGCTTCACTTCAGAAACATAATCTCAGAGACGACTGACAATCAAATAACTAGAAGGGAATTACAGAACGGAAACATGCATCAGGGTCGAAAGATAAGTGGAAACGTACGACCGAATGAAAATAATTACCCAAACAGAGGCGAAAACGAAATAGATTAAGACCCCGAATCCATTTGGCTGAATACGAAATAAGACTCAAATCTGGACATTAAAAATCAAATCATGGTTTAAAAAAAAAAAAAAAAAAAAAAAAAAAAGTTCACGCTGATAATCAGGGTACCTTCTTTATACCTTCGTACATAGGGAAAGTAAATTAGCTGAATATTCTTTTTAGACTGCTATAACTGCCAATTTTTTTAAAGTCAACGACAACTGGCACAAATTGAGATCGGTATTTGATGAAGTGTCATACGATTTGCTGCTTATCAAATGGTATATATGATGGAAAGCTCACAAAGCAACAGCTCAAATCACGCTTTATGAGCTTACACAGTGTCGTATTCACTTCGAAAGCCATTAATTTGTGCGCCGACCTGCCTCATTAAGGTTAATGAAGCCTGTCAGGATTGACACATTGGTGGTGAATGACGGAGCGCAAACACAGGGTGAATGTTGCCAGAAGGGAACAGTCGCCAGCAGAACGGAATCCTCTCTAAATACAGATAACACGGCCCATGTACTGCAGCAATATCGACGATATAATATAGGCCGTTCCCACAACTTGAGCACTCTCACCCTACAGCACGAACGAAGGACGTTCACCGTCAAACGTTTGAAAAAATTTATATTCAGACGTATTCTTGACTTTGAGAGACCAGAGTCATAAAGAAAATAAATATCCATTGTCTTTCCTTGTTTATTTAATGATAACTATTACATGTCAGATAATCATGTAAAGTTCAAAGCGTTTGAAAACTGGAGAGGATCCTTCCAGATCAGGGAACCGGATTCGGATTAATAGTGTGGTGTTATAAATTACCCACATTCATTAAATATATTTTCATATAACCAGAATTCACACATTTTTATTTCGTTTGGCATCCACATATTTTTACGAAAGATAATGTTGGAAAGAGATGTTTATTGAACAATTATTGTATACACGTTATCGAGTAGTGAGAAATGAAAGATTAGTGAGCTGTAAGTGTGGACCCTTCCTATTGTGGTGGCAGGTAGGAAATGTATCACCCGACAGTCGCTACAAGAGGGATGAGGGGGGAGGGGGGAGGCGAGCTAAGGTGTCTCATGAAAGGAGACAGGTGTGGGGCTGCGGGAGGTCACTCTGTCGGTGTCTATAGATCAGATTAAAAGGGTGAGAGAAATCCTCCGTTCTTGTGACAGACGCACGAGTGACGAATGTAGATTGCATCACATAAATTATACCGTACCCTTAAGAAAATCTTCAATAAATTGCAGACAGGGCCGGTTTAAGGCTACCGCAGTCGCGGGGGGCCCCAAGCTTGAGGGGGCCCCGCCACGATCCCCTTCAAAATTGTCCTTACTTAACGAACAATTTTCCTTCTACAATAAATAATCTACAAGTTTAGAATGTCAACAAGCTGCGTTCACAATAGACGTTTCCGAGGCGTGGAGTTCAACGAGAAGCCCTACATCAGGTTCAGTTTTAAGAATGTCGTATATAATGTAATTACAATAGGCCTATATACTTAAAGGCGTGTGTTGCTCTGAACCTGATTTAGCAATTTATGTAATTTCGTTCGAATAAACTCATTCATCTCTTGACGTTTCATATAAAAAGTTATTGAATTAAAATTTGTATGCCTGCTCACGTGTCTCCAAGCCCCAAAAACCTACTACGTACTAGCAAAGAAAGGCAAGAGTAGAAAGGTTGTATAAAAATATGTATTATAAATATGATAGCTAAAAAATTGAATACAAAAACTATTTCACTTGACACAATGGGCAGCAGGGCTCGGGGAGAAATGAAAGTGACAGTAGTTGGGACATCCATATGAGACGCATTGATAAAACACCAAAGACTCGGCGAAGTTTGTCCCGTTCAGCTAATACCCAATAAACTGCTGACCCGTTTGTACACACACACACACACACACACACACACACACAAACACACACACACACACACACACACACACACACACACATATATATATATATATATATGTGTGTGTGTGTGTGTGTGTGTGTGTGTGTGTGTGTATAAAGCCACGAATATTATCAAAAGTGTAGGCAAAAGTACATCTAGAAAAGAAGTAGGGGGCGCCGAAATTCCTTAAGCCGACCCTGACTGCAGACGTACGTCACCTAGGTGTCGGCTAGGGTTATTTAGTGACAAAACGCAAGAAGTGCAACAGAATACACGTGGCGTAAGATGAATTCTAAGAACAGTAGGAAGATATGGGAAAGTTTCTCTCAAATTACAAAATAGCGTGAATGAGTGGGAAGTGAAATACATGGGCTAGCCAATAGAAAATACGGTTTTTATAGCGATAAACTAATTATTACTAATTCTGTTGAGATGTGCGACGAATCCCGTCGCGAGAGAAAGAAGAATAAGATGTGATAGGTTATGTACTGAGCTGCTGGAGGGAGAGAGACGGACTCCGACATTTCGAAACGAAAAGACGAGGATCGAGTTTGAAGACTGAGGTATCCGCTTTGGTCACATTATATTTTAAGAAAGTAATTTTTTCCAAATTCGACCCTTAAAGAGCAAAAATGTCAATATTTCCAAAATGCTGTTTTTTGTACCACCTACCATCCAGGGCTAGGTGTTGGAATTTGGCAGAGAGAGCGCCAGGAATTACAACAATAACTTGGTTACGAAATATATTCATAAGTACAATTGTAACTTGAGCAGTTGTCTCGTTTGTTTTGAAAATGTCAGGAAATGTGCTTCGGACTGATGAGGCCAAGTATTAAGTGTCCGCAATGCACAGACGCAGTTACGACTTTTGGAAATGATGCGACACTCTGATCGATCAGCGGTAATTACAAATTAATCGAACTGTTGTTGCAGTAAATAATATTTTTCCGTCTCAATAGCCCATTTACGACTTTGGTGAAGCAATCCACGTAGATAAAAATCCTTGTTTCGCCACTTCAAGATATTAACATTCATATTTATGCGTTTTTCAATTTGTAAAATTATTTATAAATTTAATATTCATAATTATTTATAAGTAATAATAATATAATAAATAAATAATAATCGATGTTTGTCAGATATTCAGTTCGTGAGTATTTTCATTTTATTAATATTTATTACTTATTAATACTGTACTTATAATTCCTGATAATATGAGACCACCACACCAGCACACCTGATTACACGACGTTTTCAGCGTGGTGCTGTAATACGACGCGTCACCAGCTTCCTGCCTCTCGGATTTATATCATACCGCTTTGAACTCCGAAATGTAAAAAGTATAGCGAGACTCAGGCCTCAGAAAAATAAGAATCTGCTTACGTCAGTCCAAGTTACTTAAATGTATTCTGAATCTCGACAAGCATAGCTGAAGAGTCATAAAAAGAAACATCTCAGGCATAACTCAAGAGAAAACCTTTAGTCCCGATTTAATATCAGTAATTCTTTAAGACTCAGGATGATTCGTCCTACTAGGCTACTTTGAAAACTAACTAAAGACAAAGACGGATCAAGGGAAAAAGTTCTTCCAGAGCTCGGTGAGGACGATTCCCTTCAGCCTGGCCAGAAACTGCAAGTTAATTGCTCTACAAAACCTTTCACATGGTCACTCTTCTCCGTTGTGAACACTTGGTCTGAATACATAAATCAAATTTCCACTCTCAAACTCCCCTTCAACAATAAAGGTTACGGTAAAAATGTAAGTAAGTATCTGTAAATATCATAATTTTCTTGTGTAAATTGTAATATAGAACAAATTTAATAACCACTGAAGATGCTTCAGAGAATGAAGTGAAACGCGTACGGAAAATAAAAACAACATATTCAATTGCATTGGTCTGAAAATTATTCAAAAAAAAAAAATTGATCCTACCACAATTGAGGACATGGCCCACAGTATCCAGATGTTAAGGTTACTGTGGTTGGCGATAGCTATCGACTTTGGCGACATTAATTCCTAGCAAATACGTTTACTTCAATCTATTAAGCTTGCATTTGCCAGATTTTTACAAGTTATCAAAAACTTCAACAAAAAATGAAGAAAATTAAGAGGATCACAAAAATCTGTCACAAATGAGCGTCAGATTTCTTGCCGAGATTACTCAAAATTGTGCTGCAAAACCGCAAACCCATAATATACGAAATGCACATTTTGCGCGTATACAATGCTGAATATACTGAAAAAATTAATAACTGAATAAATTAATAGAAAATCAAATGGTTTCTGTTGGGCAGAATAAAATATTTTAAAGTGAGGATCAAAAAGCTGATCTGCGGATTCTAGATTGTTTAATCCGCGTTAGTCTCTTTTAGCGAAAAGGTGTTATAGCGCCCCGACAAGAAAACAAGCAGCTATTGCCTGTTGGCAGCGCGTTTGCTGTGTATCACTGACAGGGCGCCCCACTCCAACATGCGGGGCGTCTCCAAGCAGTTTATGCAGCAGTTGATCACCGGGGAGCAGAAGCGAGAACGCTCGTTTGTGTTCTTAGCAACTGTTGAATGAGGTTACAAATGGCCAAAACTTCCTCTCGGAGATTATAACGGGGGGCGACAGCTGTGTCTACTTTTACAACAGTTTAACAGTTACGCTCTCAATGAAAATTACGCTGTTTGGAGACATAAAACCTATTAATTTTTTTCCGATGATTCGCAATTCACCGTTGGCAGAATCATAAATTATATCTAGTCGTCGATGCAAATGAATGTGGGATAAGATAAAAAAAAAAAACAAACGAAGGTTCTAGAACACCTTAACTGTTGCAGGAAACAATTGCTTTATGTTTTCAGTGCAGGACATGTTTACACGTTTTTCATTTGGTTCTATGTATCCCCAATTGAAACAATTAATGGCGGCAGGTATAACTCACAGTCATCTGGTTGTTGTGGGCCATTTCCTCAATTGCGATAAATAATATTTATATGAATAATAAACAAATATTCAATTGCATAGACGTAATTATTCATATAAATATTATAACACAGTTTTTCGGTCCAGCAGCACCTGAGAAAATTTTAGTTTTTTTAAAATTATTTTTCTTTATTATTATTAGCTAATTCATGATACCTAAGTAACATACTGTTGTAACTTACAAATTGTATTGTGTATCTCGATAAGAACTCCTCGTCATTCTATGGCAAACCGCTGTACTTAGTGTCACGAAAACTAAAACTGTAATTACCTACAGAATGCAGTCGAAAGCGAATTCTACGTAACTTATTTCCACAATACGACTTTTCCTTATGAACATCGATAAGCATAGTTTAAGTGTGTCTGAAAATGCCTCTTCTTTCTGTCTTACCGACAAACGATCTGTATCGATGAAAAATAATACCATATGAGTTACAATGTATGAGTTTCATACTATAAGTGTAATTTAACAATACTAATTTAATTTTAAAAAATTTCAATTTCTGCAACACTTGTATCAACTCAAGATTATTACTCTAACTTAAAGTAACTTTTGTTAATATCTTAGGCCGATTTTCAAAAAGTCATATTATAAAGTAACGGAATCTGCAGACTCCCCCTGTCGCACGATTAGATACTATCAGACGAAATGAAGAGCGCACACGCTTCATATTCAATAACTGTAATTTCATTTCCTTGATGTTTTATTGTGTTCCTCCAGTGTGATGAGAAGATATTGAGGGTAATGATTCATGCTATCACCGAATGATACTGCATAGCCGACAGATCGAATACTGCTGATACAGACCCAGTTAAATTTTATTCCTTTTTTAATGTCTGCATCCACTTCCTGAAAAATACTAAGCATGGATTGAACACATCCTTGTCGAACACCTGTACCGACGATCTTGATCTGGGCTGTCTGATTCCAGTAAAATTTCTATGCAGCAAATATCGCGAAAGTTGTATGAATTTATGGTGTAATACTTTGTCAATTGCCTTCTCCTGATCCATGAAGTATTTGTACATTTTTGTTTGTTTTTGTTTAATTGTAACAGTGCTGCATCTATACACGTAAGGAAACTATTGCTTCACTTTTTCCATATTATAATTGTCTACATTTCAAATTGCAAATCAAAAAATATTCCGGAGAATCGCCTAGTTGAATCACCGAGTAAAATCTGATTAAGAGGAATTTGGCACAAAGATTATTTACCTAGAACCGTTGGCATCTGAATTATACAGGTAAGCTAAATAATTGAGAGGAGATTTACAGAAACCACATTTATACTGTTGGCACTAGACGTGCAAGACGTACAGGCTGAAGACCACATAAAAATTAAAACATATGCTATGAGTGAAGTCACATGTGTACGATCTACAATCAGACACACATCAGCAGAAACGTAAGTTGGTATAAACAGCAAAAGGTAATGTCTAAACAAGAGCTTTGGCAAGGCAAGTCCAGAAATGTCCATGAAAATACTGTCCGGCTTATCACAATGTTGAGTCCTTAAAGGTGTGAGACCGAAGTTCAAGTAACGTAAGATACATTGTGTTTATTTTTTACATTTATGAAAGATAACATTTATACCCATCAAAAATTTATGGAATTTTTTATATTTTAATTCCAATACTCCATAAATTACAAGAAATAATTTCGCAAATTAATACAAAATTTTGCAATTTCAAACAATATGGTATGTAGATACTTTTATCAACTTTATGCTGATTTACGAAAAAAACGGAAATTGAAGGTATTAAACGGCAGCAATGACTGTATTACATACATGATATTTGTCCAGTCGAATCATAAGTATAAAATACATACACAAAACATATGTGTTCCTATACTTCACTCTTCAGTCTCCACTACCTAACGCAGATCACTAGAGTTTGTGTGTGGTAGTAGCAAGTCGTTTCCCATCCGGCACAACGTTGGCCGAATACTGTAGCTGTGAGGGTGTGGGAGATATTGTGGTTGAAAGTGGTCGATCTGGGAAATGTTCATATTTCAACCAAAGACATATGTGTAATATTTCTCTTTGCTGCCACAAGTATATAGCGCAGACCACTGGTGTTTGTTTGTGGTAGTAGCATCAAGTCTCGAACCCACGTCCTACCGAATGCGAGGCCAGAGCGTTACCACTTACTCACCACACTCGGTCTGAAGGAAATACAGTAAAGAACACATAGTTGTGATGGCCCAACACAATACAGGACACAGGATATACTATGGTAATGGTAAAAATTTACTACTGAACATGTGAAATATCTTGACTAGTGAGGTGTTCAGTAATCAAATATAATTGTGCACTATTCATTTGTGAAAAATGTCTCCAAGATTTTGTGTGCAAAGATTTCTTGGACGGCCATGAGTTTGATTGTTCGAGGGTAGGCGCCTCCTCACGAGAAAGGGCGGGGAATTCGCTGTACCTTGCGCAGGAAAGACATTCACCGGGGTCTGCCAAATATTTGGTATATTTCACTGTATAAGGTGGACAAGGAGTGTCGAGATGAAGACCCATCAGTATTATGCAGATACCAGATTCTGTATTGAGCAGGTGCACGAACAGTATCGACATTTTATGTAGACAGTGCATACAGTAGGCAGTGATCGGGCAAACAACGACAGGTAACTTCTATTGTTCTATCGCCACCAGTGGCCCAGATCATCTCGCTCGCCTCAGAACGCACTACAGCTTTATAGGAGTAAACCGAGACATCACACAACTTCGTGGCGATGAACACAACTGAGAAATAATATTAAGGACACAAAAATGCGAGTCACGGAGAATGTATTCATCAAAATTTAAAGCCCAGTAACGCCACCAAAGATGTTTCTTTCAGGCACTGCTAGTACTAACATAGTACAGAAATGTTATGTTTTTCAATTTGTTCTATGAATTAAACTGATTGAGACTGATCGTTTCTAATATTGGTTTCCTTAATAAACAAATGAAATTTTTTGTAAATGTTAAATTTTACGTTCAAAACGCAAATAGCTTTCCTTGTGTAATATTAACGTTTAGACATGTTTTAAAGTTTTGTTATTTACAGGAGACATCCACGCTTGCCATTATGCCGAACAGAAACGGAATTATATGTAAATCAAATGAAACTGTTTAGTCTTCGAGCTGCATACCCCACTTCAACTTACAACAGAAATTAAAAATAACAAGCACAACTATGACGTCATAGATATAAAAGTATTAAAAATAGTATATCTACAAAGAATCTAAGCAAGAGCTTATGCTGGGAGTGGATGGAAGGATGTAGAGAAGGCGAAGCGACGTATCATTATCGAGTTATCATACATACTGCTGGAGTCAGTTAAGGTACAGGAAAAAAGCCTGCTCTTACCTCTTATGGTAAGGGTCTTCATAAGACGGCATCAGGTGAATATCCCATTCCTTCAAGACACTTTCATTCAGTAGTCTGAAACAGAAAAAATTATTGTTCAGAGATCATCGAATATTATAGGAGAAACAAGTATATTTATTTGATTTAATTCTAGAACCAGTAGAAGCAGTAAGTCAATTCAAAAAGCAGTAGGCATCACAGGAAATTTTTCCGACATTTACACTCCATACACAAATTACCTTCATACATTGAGGCGAGAATAAGATTCACAAATGGTATCAATATTACGTCCAATCAAGATAATTTTCCTCAGGATTTGCAACTTACATCTTACAGGTATGAACGTTTCTGACTAGATATTGATGTCAGTCGCTTGGTATTATAGGCCGAAAATATATACGACTAGTTAGTTACCTTAAGTAATTATAATAAGTACTGTTTACTACAAATATTCCCAGCAGTCTATAGGAATCCTTAATTTATAATTATCTGTAATATTACCTTATAAATTCACATTAATTTTTAGAAAAATGTTAGTTTTCGAACTGTGATTGATTCAAATAGTGAACTATCCTGTAAAGATTCATTATATCAAATTACTTTATTTTAACCCTATGATATGGACTGTATTGTCTAAAATTGTCAAAAAGAAAAGAAGTAAATAAATCACGATATTAATATGTACACTGTGATTCGCATGTTGTGAAACGCTTCTAAAAACATAAGATTACAACAGGCAGACAAACTTAATTCCAAATTTGAAAATGATGATTTCACACCTGAAGAAGTCGACGGGCTAGCCGTCGAAATATTGTGTTTTCACAAGACAATCAAGGAATTTTCTACCTGCAGGCAGGTAACATAATAAATCTTAGATTTAGAAATCTCAATGGACTTTGTATTCGTCTGTATATATTCAACAGTGATAAGTGGTCATGCTCAGCGTGGCAGTCAAAAATTAAAGGTGGATAATAAAATTACTGATCACTAGTTGGGCAATATAGCCAGTACTGAAAATTGAAAATGTTTTCTGGTAAAATTTTTCTCTTTCTGATTTGAGGGTTTTTTTTATCAAGTATCTGTCAAAGTATTCTCCTTTCATTTAGGGTTATATAAATCGGAGATTTTGTTGCATTATTAGACGGAATATTGGAGTTTAATGTCATATCGAATTGAATCTTGTTGATGTTTAGGAGAAAATTTTGTATACCAGTTCTCACAAAGTCAGTGACGCGTACTTACAAGAACACTGAATGAGTTTTCTCTAAGATATGAGAGCTTCCAATATTAAAGATAGACGGGCACGCCAGTACCAACTAAAGCAGAGTACACGACGGCATAGAAATAAAAACACACACGCGCGCGCGCACACTAAACATAAATTTTTTGGGCAAATCACTTCAACAGGGGGAATGGCCGCGGTGCTGTATCACGGCAGTAAATATTAGCCTTCTTCGCTATCCTTAATATTATTCCTCTAAAAAATAGCCTTTCCTTCCCGTGTAACACATTTCCGTTATTATTCAGGCAATTCAAAAGTTCCTATAACATCCAAAAATACTCGAAGATTTTTCCTTTACAATTTATGAAGTCAAAAATAGTTCTTGTGGCATTTTCTCTCACACACTTGTCGAATTTCTTTCAAATTAATTATTTTCAAGTCATAATACTGCCTAGTGACAAGGCTACTATCAATGGAATTTCCTGCAAGATTTGTATAGTTTGATGTTTTCAATTTACAACCCATTCTTACGCATAATACCGACTGAAGGCAAGGCACCACGAAATTAAAGATAGTAAACAGGAAATTCTTCGTGTTTTGAGGAGATGGATTGGACTCGACCCTCCCCATGTCTCCTGCCGATAAACATCCGCCTGTTGCCTGTAAACACGCCATCACAAACGCGGCAGCCTTCTGGGAGACAACAGTCCGTAATGGATCCTCGGGGTTACTGAATGATTAGTTTCTTAGCATTTCCCGTCACTTGAAATGAACTAACGAAACGATACAAGGAAATGTCACCCCTAGTTTCAGACTTCTACGTTTCTTCAAGCTCTCTAAAAGATATTACCGTTTCGTTAATTCGTTTGACCACTACCTAAACGAAGATATACAAATTCATCATCTCGGTTCAGCTATTCTAAGCGAGCTTCGATTTTAATCAAATGGAATACATTAACCACATTAAATTAAATACGTGTTTCAAATGACTTGGTCAATTTCTATTAGTTAAAAAATTCTGTTTACAGACAGACACATAATTATTTTATTCTTATCATTTACGAATATATTATAGGTAATTGGAAAAAAAGTATGTTTAAATTAAGGAAACTATTTTGTCTTCGACAAGCTTGTATTATTCGAAACACATAAACCTCAAAGCTAATATCTAATATATTCATAATTTCGTATGAATAATAGCAGATTCGTTATAGTTCTTTTTTTTTATGGATACTGAATATTAGACTGTTTTCTACATCCCTTTAGATGTCCGTTGAATGGAAAGGGCTTTCCGCAACTCAGTATGCATTTCAATAATGACTGAGTAGGTAATTATCAGAAATTATTGAGAAACACTAAATGTTTTTATTTTATGCAATTTGTTTTTCAGTGTCGGCAGGTAAGGTTGCTTCCTCAGAGTTTTGTACATTAATTTCAGCTCGTACATACCAGATGAATAAATCATATGCTAACAGTTACTGTTACTTTTACACTTGATTACATTTTTTTATGCCATCATCCGCCTTTCGGCAGTAAAAATCTGTAATTAGATTTTTAAAACTTACTCTCATATTCAGATATGAATCCTATACCACCATTCGACCAATTTCCATATGGTTCACTGCGAAGTCAAACACTTTCCTTCTCTTCACATTCCTGCTGGTTATCTTGGAAGCAAATTCGAGTGGTCTTGCAGCTCGGTAACAATTTCAATTTGCGGCGCCTTCCGCCTGTGTTACAGGTGGTACTACAGCTTAACGTGTAATAAGAACCACGGAACGACCTAACGTAGCGCGTACCATTAAGCAGAGCTCTTAAAATTCCCTGGCTCCAGCCAGATTTTAGCCCGTTATCCAGAGTTTGCAGAGCAAAAATCTTAACCACTGGCATACCAGACCACTCTACAATTGGTGCAGCCGCTCATTTTAGAAGCCGTATTATAATCTGAATGACGCCCAGTTTAAAGTGTTGCATTGTTCTAGCACTGTGATGTTCATTCAGGAGGAACTGTAGGTACTTCGATACCTATTTAAACATTGTAAAAATTCAAGCTTAGTATATTACGTGATTTATAAGGATTTGTCATTAGAAGCCGGAAAGGAATGGAGACAAGGAAGAAATTCTGCCATGGCCTTTTGAAGGAACCATCCCGGCATTCACCTGGAGTGGTTTCGGGAAACCACGGAAAACCGAAAACTGGATGGCCGTATAGGGATTCGAACCCGCATCCTCCAGAATACCACTCACCCTTTGTAATTTATAATTAAAGTTTCTTTAATCAAAATGTTTTAAAGTAGTTCACAAAATTGTTCCTTCATTTTCCTTGACTTTCTTCTCGAGACTTCATGCCTTTGAAACCTAAGGACTTAACTCATCGTCAGAAGCTATAGAATGTCTCGCAAGTCTGCAGTCATAGGGGACACAGTGTACCTTCATCTTTACCACTGCGTCTGAAACTTGGATGATGTAAAGAGTAACGCATCCGACAGATCTTGCAACAGTCGCAGCAAAGTCGACACTGAACTGAACGTGTGGTACATAGAGGGAGCGCTGATTACACAGAGCTACGCCTGCAAAAAATTCAAGATTCGGTATCTGCAGCAGACAAAACAAAGCGGTGGACAACCGAAGATATTAACAGACGAGCAGTAGGCATATAATATTCTGGCAGCGGTTTTAAAAAGCCATAATAAATATATCCTCAGCATGTTCGCCGAGATCTGGGTTTTGAAAAGTTGCATCCAACGAATTTTTTAATCAAAATGCAACTATTACGGAAATTAAGCGTGGAAAATAAGCGCCGTATAATAGAATTCCTTGAATGAGAGTTCTAAAAATATGAGATTAAATCCAATTTTCTGTACATTATTCTAAGCAGTGGTGAGGTTAATTTTTACATCAATTCGGAAGAGAATACGTAAAATACACGTTACTGAACACCAGAGAATCTTGCTGCAGCCCGTAGTAAAAGGAACTAGGTGTAGTCCTTCTTACGGCTTGGTGCGGTATATGGAATAGTTGTAACAACAATCTGTTCTTTAGTGACAACTTTGTTACTGGAAACACATGAAAACGTTCCAAGAGGAAGCACATCCAACAGTAATTAACCCTGAAAGACTGGTTTCAAGATGTCGGTGTCCCAGCACATTACAGTCAACAGGTGCGCACATGCATGGAAACGCAAAATCCAGGATGCTGGATTGCCGTGGAGGGTGTATTAAGTGGCCACCGGAGGGTCTACAGAGTAATATTATAAATTCGACAGTAACTCTGTCTATCTATCTGTCTGTCTATTTGTTACGTTTCTTGGGCTAAACGGCTACTCCAATCGTGATGAAATTTGACAAGGAGATGCTATTTGACATTAGAATGGACATTGGATACCATATTCTGTATAGATAAGAACATATTGTCATTAAATTATGAAAATTATCTGTACTGTGAAAGACAAACGCATAATATCTACATATCTTTGTAATGCGTAGAGCAGTGGTAACGTGTGGCTTCGGGTTCAAACCCCACTGGGAGAAAAAATTTTATGATTTTTTTTCATAGTTTGAGCAAAGCCTAGGATTTTGTAGTAAGGATACCATGTTCTGGCAAATCTTTGGCCATAGAATAGTGCCCTAAGCGTTTACTTTATTCAGGGTATACTGGTTCCACAGGCAGTTTTTGTGTGATCTTAACTAATAATATAATATATGTGAAAGTAAGTCTCAGTCTTTTTTTCTTTTACGTTTTGCCGACTATATGTGTATACCGAAATACTTTGTATCATTAAGAACGAAATAGAATACTTTTTCCGATATGAATAGATGAGACAGGTTCGACAGTAGAATGGTATATCGATAGTGTTCCCGTCATATTATGCCGACATATCTTAGGTAACTTTCAGCTTTGTGTATCCAATTCTAAATCCACGCGTACGAAGTTACAGGTTACAGCTAGTAATGACAAAAACAGAAACCCGGCTCACCTGAGATGTGCTGCCACCACTCCAGACATTCTTAATCGTGTCTTGGAAGACAAGGACAACCGTCTTGAGTTGTGCTTAGCATATAATGGAATACGCACTAGACACACTGAGATATTGGGTCATTTCGCCTATGGTTCCACTTTCTACAGTTGCATGACCGATCGACTGGCGTTGTCTGATTGGTTGAGGATTCTTATCAGATGTGGGATTCTGATTAGTCGAATACACATTGGTGCAACAAAGTTTATCTTACAGAGAGCGATTTACTGACAATACCAAACCAACGATAAGCTTAGGCTATAAAACAACAGCTGTACTTAAATAAAGGGGAAAAGGATACAACCAAGTTCTGCAATAGATTAAATTGATAAAGTCTAAGTGTTATGAAATAAAATTCAAGCCGCCTACAAGAAAGTAAAATTCAATTGATGACTAGACCTAAACAATGGGGTTACAAAATTTGAGGTACATGGGAAGAATATCATTACACCTGTTCAGTCTAAAGCCCGATCCACTACTTCGGAGAAACTTGGGGACCGTGCACAAACTACGTGGCTCGGTCCAGGGGGGGAGGGGTTGGCTGGAATGCTACGCTGGCCTACGGGGGGGGAGGGGGGGATTTCCGAGCCAGGCCACGTAGCTTTTCTTTCATAACATTTTTCACAGTTAAAATGAGGAACAGAACTCACAACAGCATGTGAATATTTACTTCCCTCAGTTAATTATCTCCGTATGTAATTTACAATAGTCTGACAAGAGAAAACAGTAGAAAATGTCTTCTGGAATCGAAAGGGAAAAAGCTACGTGCTACGTGGGAAAGGGGAGGGGGAAGGGATAGAGGCATAAGCCACGTAGAGCTACGTGGGGGGAGGGGGGTTCACAGGAGGCTAAAATGGAGCTACGTGGTTTATGCACGCTCCCTTGACAACTCGATCGATTATCGCGGCGATACAGGACGAACATGATTATCTCAGTCTAATAACAAATGGTCTCCCGGCAGATAGAGCGGTAGAACTTGGTGCTGAGCAGATTACTTTCGTTAGAATGTCTTTGCTGAAATTCCTTCATATGGTCCTTCTTCGACGAAACAGACAAGATACGCGGTTGATTTTAGGAAATACTGACAGTTGCAGGAACATTGCCATCGGTAAACTCAAACTATAGTTTTTGTCCGAAGAGAAACCACTTGTTCTACAAACCTTAACTTTGAAGTCAATTTAATAGCGTCTAAATATTACTGGGACGCTCCGAGATCCCAATTACCAGCAACACAGGTGGTAAGCTTAGTACCCAAGTAGCTCGTAATGCAGCGCAATGGCCCGCTAAACGGTTCATTAGACATTCCGTGTGATACGACGACAAGCAAACTGTGCGACAGTCAAAGGGCGTCCGCACACTCCACCTCACCTGAGCACAGTCAGAGGCTCAAGAAACGCGGGACAACCCGTAGGCGTTTCTTACAGTATAAAATGGATACCGGTGACTACTTTTATTCAGAATGTAATTTTGTTATTCCAGTTGAATTATAACAGGAACAGTTCATAAATCTACTAAAACGTGTCAGTGGTAACAACGAATTCATACAGTACATACCAGATGGTTGAAGCGAAATTAACCTGTTATGCTGATTTACTGCAGTCTCTGTTTAACACGTTTATTTTGGCATTCAAGACTAACATTTCAAAAGATGTATTAAAACAAACCGGTACTTGGTTCAAACCCTGGTGAGCCCAGGAATTTTTAAGAGTTGTGTTTGGTCATATGAGCTACGCAAGGCCATTCAGTGATTCGGATTCCACGTTAAACTGTAGGTCCCCGAGGAAAGGAACTGACCTTCCTACTTACGGCACAATGGCTTAGTATGCCTCCTTCGGATGGGTGCAATCAATATTCGGGTTTTGGACTAAAGTTTTATTATATATAAAAAAAAATAAGGTAAACATAAGAGCGCTAGTTTGTGCTCGACTTTAGATCGAAGAATGACGGTTGAAATCTGTACAGTTAATGTAAACACTCTGGTCAGCTAGCATCTTGTAGCTTCCGAATGCAACTATCACGAAATAAAAAAAAAAAAAAAACTTAAATTCACGTCAATTAAGTAGAATTAATGGACTACGTTAATTCCAAAACGCTTACGACTGCAATTTTGAAAAGTAGGATGAAACTAGCAAACATCAAATATCTTAAAATTCGTATGAATATTTTCAGTGGACAATGTAGAGGTGTAATTTATATTCTTACCATAATTATTTAAAGCTGACATGTAGTGTTATCTACTGCTGAATACCAAGTAGTTTCTTGAGATTCAAGCAGATTGTTGAATGAAATTACTGTCGAAATTATTTACTTTATTTCTGGACCGCATTCGAAATATGACGATCCTTCGAAGTTTTACATCTTTTTCTATACTATCATATATTGACAATTTCTACATATGCAAATGGTAAATCATTATTTTGCAGACTATCCCAGCAATAAAGCCTTTTTTAATTACACTCAAACCGCGCGATTGCTAAAAAAAAAAAAAACAGAAAATCAGCAACAATTACTGCTTGTTGTTTAAACTGATTATAGTGAGTTTAATCTGGAATTCTCCACGTCCTTCGCTAAATCCAAATTTTAAAAGGCGGTATTTCTGTGTTACCCGCCTGTCCGACATAGTCGATAGGAATAGTTTACGAGGAGAGTGTGTTTACATGAAATGCTAGAAAGAGACTACAGCAAGTTGTGTACCGCACAGGAGGGTGCCAGGTTTCAACAGATTCAGTTCCTCTCTTGCCGACGCCGCAGGCAACACTGTCTCTGAGGCCGGGCGCACATTGAGCTGCGTGGCGCAGTAGGGGCAGCGGAGAGCAGGCTAGGGCAGCGCGGAAACAGAACTGTGTCCCGCAGTTGCCCGCGCATATTAGAGCGCAGTTTCGTGCGGCAGTTTACGAAGCATTGTTGTGTTGTGCGAAATAAAGCGTAACCAAAAACATGTCGATGGAAAACCTTGATTTTTGATTTCTGAATCAGACTGGGATGCCGAGCTTGGAAAATTGTTATTACTTTATCAGAAGCTGAGTTAGATAAAACTATGGAAAAGCGAGTATATGAAAGAAGAAACTCTCATCTGGATTTTGCAGTGACAAGAGAATTCTCAAAAGATTTATGCATTATTTCCGGATGACTCGAGCGGAGATTCACAGCATAATCCAATCCGTTATTTTCTGGACAACACTCAAATACCTATTGGAATTGAAGAAAATCTGGCAGTATTTTCTTGATTATTTATTTAATTATATAGCGTTTGATGACATTTATAAGAACGTAATTCTCTTTTATTTCATATTATATTTTTAAGAAAACTACATAATAGAACATGAGAAACACTTGGAACCAAAAAAGCAGTGTTCAATAAATTATTCCGGAAATTGTCTTCACAAGAATCCTCCCTCTCTCGTTAGGAGTTGCACGGAGGTTACCTTGAAGAGGGAGAAGAAGCAGAAGAACTCAATTCAGTCGGACGTGTGCCACGGTAAGAAAACAAACTGTTTCTTGGGTACACTATTGAATAATGTAGTACAAATAATAATAAAACAAATAATGTAATAATATCCTATATATCAATCTTTTTTAAAAAAATATTAAAAATGAATTCAAAAAGAGAAGATAAAAGTGGAAATTGTAAGTGGACAATTGTATGACAAATAAATGCTGAATTTACTCGCCACTTGTTGGGCTCATTGTCCAAATTTCTTGTTTAAATTTAATGTTTATGTATTTATTATGACTGATATAGTGAATGATAGGTTGGTTACGCACCAGTTTAATCAATTTTTCTTATTCCATAGTTGAAAATCATTATAAGTAAAGCAAGATTATAAATAACGCAAGAAGTGTTACGGCAAAAACCGGCACGAGTGAGCTGCGTGGCACAGTTTCTGTGTCGCGAACACAGCGGGGAGCAGTCCACGTGCGGCGCAGTACTGCGCTGCCCTGCCCTGCGTTTCAATACGCGCTGTTCCGCTCCAAAAAGTAGAGACACAGAAACTGTGCTGCGCCGCCTGCGTCAATGTGCTCCCGGCCTGAAAGGTACAGCAACTGGCTTAGTCTCCCACTCCAGGAAACGCTGTTTCTTTGGTAGTAGGACTAATCATTTCAACGGCGGGGGAATGAGAGAACTGCTGCTACACGTATAGTAGACCGGCACGTTTTGTGACACTTCCACTATCAATTTAGTTTAGCTCGAGTGTACATAAAAAGATAGGCACATAGCTAAGTTTATTATGTCAACACCTGCATCGCTTGCAATGCATATTTTTAAATCAACTTCCTTTTTTGTATTAACTGTATCCGGACTTTAAACATTAAACATTGGTACTATCATTACCATCGAAGACTTCTCAAGTAAAGATTCATGCGAATGTAAAATATGTATTTGTGAATTCCGTGCTGATTTTTTTGCTACATTATTCTTTTTTCCTTATTGCTTTGTGTTTCGTCGAAGTTATTAGAGGCGGGAAAGGACTGGGATGAAGGAACGAGAAAGAATTCATCCATAACCTTTTGAAATAACGACTCCAGATTTAAACTGAAGAGATTTCGGTAAATCCATGGAAAATTGAAATCTGGGTGCTAGAAAGGGGATTCGAACCCGCGTCCTCCCGAATGCGAGATCAGAACGTTACCGCTCACCCTCCGCGCTCGGTATATACTGTAAAGTCAAGTTGGTTGTCGACCTAACAAATGAGTAGTATTTGGTAAATATAGACTACTGCTCCCATCTTGATTCTTGGAGAACCCCAGGAGATCGTTCACCCTGCCACTTACCATACCTACCAGCTCCCACGATACAAGACTTGAATGTGAAACTAAAAGACTGTGATCTGTACATGGTATCGGAAAGAGATATGAAACAGGCAATTTCAGTTATAATGGTGTAGCTAGTACTAGCATTGTTTTAGATAAATTTGTAATAAAAGTTTTTTTTTTCGTACTTTATCGGACGAATTAATTTTCAGCATCCTTCTAAAGCACCACTTTTCAAATGCTTCAATTTTTCCTTTTTTCTGGTATTTCTAAAGTCCACGATTCGCTACCATAAAGTGCGTTGCTTAACGCATAGAGTTCATAAACTTCTTTCTGCGTACTAGATTAAAATTTGAAGCTAAAAGGCTCTTTTCGCTAACGATATTCTGCTTTTAACATTATTCCTGCTTCGGCCATCAGTAGTAATTTCATTTCCTAAGTAGCAGAATTCATTTGCTTCATTTACTATCACATCCGATCCTATTACTATATTTAATGCACTATTACTGCTCATTTTTACTGCATTTCATTACTTTTGTCTTGCTTTCGTTTGTATTTAGTTCATAACCTTCCTTCAGTACTTTATTCATCACATTCAGTAACTTCTCAATATCCTCAGTCTGTTCTGCTAACAGCACAATGTCATCCGCAAATAGCAACATAATGATTCTTTTCTCTTTAGAATTAAATTAGAATTTTTCTTTTACTTCCTTTACTGCTTGCTCTACATACAAATTAAATATTAATGGAGATAGACAACAACCTTGTCTCAAACCCTTTTTAACTGATGAATATCTATGATGATTCTCTACTTTTAATAATAGCCACTTAATTATTATACAGTCTTAACCTTCTTTTAATTATGGTATGTACTGTGAATACTAATAATAAATATTTCTTAAAACCTCACAAAAAGAGTAAATTTCACATTGCCTCAAATCCTGAACAAATGCTGCGACATTGACGCCGTAATGAAATACAAACAAAAGTACAATTGAGTAGTTTTAAGAACGAGAACTGTATACTGCTACTAACAACGACTGCAATATACCTGCAAGCTGACGCATCGTATACTGCGATAGACACACCAGTCGGCTATATAGCAGGCACAAAATTTACTGCGACCAATATAAAGCGGCCTCAGTACATTGTAAATCATTCATAGCGGTACTCTAGGAATGGAACTTCCTTTTTAATGCTCCATATAGGTATATACGAGTGCAAAGTTCTATCGACATCGGATTAAAACTGTTGGTATGTATAAAGAACATTAAATGTAAAAAACAAGGTGGTGTAAAGAGGAAGAGTGAAGAACATTTGCAAAAATTAAATGGGGTAAATGAGGTGAGCGGTTTCGTTTTGTAAACAGAATTTACACAAAATGTTCCTTTTTGTTTTAATGCATACGTGTGCATGGTCCATCGAAATCTGAAGAAAACTGTGGGTTTCTATAAGGAACACTGGAAACTAAGAGAGGAGAAGGTATAGGGGGAGAGGGGTTGGCCTTTTGAAAACCAAACACTGACAATATTTTTCTCTTTGTTTTAAAGTATTGGTGTCAAAAGTTCCATCGAAATCGGATATAAACTGTGGGTTTGTTTAAAAATTAATGGATGTAAAGGGAGAGAGGGTCTGGTTTTTTTTAGTCAAAAACATTCTCTAAGAAAATATATATATATATATATGTGCCAACTTTCATGGGAGCGGTCAAACGATGTCGACTGTAGCTTTGTATAAAGAACATTGACAAAAATCACAGGGTTGAAGAGCTGGGTTTTGCAAACCAAATGTTGAAAGTAACTTTCTCTATATTTTAAAGCATCCGAGTGCAAAGTTCTATCGAAATCGGATAAAAAGTGAGGGTTTGTATAAAAATTAAGATGTGTAAATGGGATGAGGAGATGGATTTTGTTTTTTTTTTAATTTATTTTTTATTCTCAGAAACCTTCTGGATAAAAAAATACATGTAGGTGTTAACTTTCATGGTGATCAGCCAAACGGTGTGGAAGTTTATTAATCTTGGATATATATATAGAACAAACATCCATTTTTATATATAAGATAGTACCTTCCATCCCCTGCATAATTTTCGAAAACAATATATATATATATATATATAAAACTTAACTTAGTCCACAACCCGAAGGTTGGTTGGATCCTCCAGAAGGAGGCATACTAAGCCATAGTGTCAGAGGTAGGACGGCCAGTTCCTTTCCTCTGGGACCTACAGTTTAACGTGGAATCCGAACCACGGAGCGTCCTGGCATAGCTCATATGATTAAACACAACTCTCAAAATTCCTGCGCCTGCCGGGATTCGTGCCCAGGGCAGGAGCAGCGAAAGTTTTGAAAGTTACTGATGGTCCCATTCATTTACCTCCTCGTTTGAGCGAAGTTCTTACCAGTAGTGGTGTTCCGATTTCAACTACAACCTAAACTTTTAAAAGAATAATAATATTAAAAAATAATCCAGGATCAACAGTTCTCGCGAATGAGCCTCTGACCACAGTAGTAACAATATAAGAAAAATGAATATTTTAATACTATTTGACACTGCAGTCATAATTGAACATTGGACGGCCCTCCCAGTGTGGGAGCTAGCACACTGGCCTCGCATTATAAGGGTCCCCTATTCGAGTCCGGTCTCGGGCACAGGCGTTTTTAATTACCTATTGTGTTCGTCTTGTGTCGTCTTCTCTGTAGTGTCCCACTGTCACACGAGCAAAGCACGATACAATAATTAAAAGCATATACACAAACTGAAGCTGTCCAAACGGTCACAGATACCGAATGCGATATCGAAAAAAAAAAGTAATTACAGGATGGGAGAAAATATTCCAACTGTACTTGCTGCTACTTCAATTTAAAATCTTCAACTGATGGATTCTAATTCAATTTATGTGAGAAAGAATTTGTCGTATCTCTGAAAGAAGTGCGGCGGCCTTTTGACTTTCTCCAGTTTAAGCAATCAGGAAGAAACGGTCGATTTATTAAGCGACCTTAATTTAAAGATAGTTGTGGGAAGCTTGTTTGTGACAAGAGCGGGCAGAATGTATTAATTTCATCCATCTTGCCACGCCATTCTTTCCGTCCGTTTAATCACCTTCAAGGGCTGGTTATATGTCTAACTGACCTGACTGTGCGAAATTCCAACCTCCATTCATAAGTCTGTCCAACTATTTAATAGTACGAAATTGTAAGTGATTATGTAGAAGCCTAGTTCAGCTAATTTTAAAAAGAAACAATTTTTTTTCTGATGATCAACATTGGCAGTGTCTATTTCGAAGTAAATCAGGGAATCGCAAAGTGCCTCATAAGACTATACCACAAGCAGTCACCGAGGATGATATGGTCTTCCTGGTTCCAGAAAAACTTCAGGCAGAGAGTAACAACGGTTTCGTAAGGGAGCGTGCACAAACTAAGTGGCTCGGTTCAGGGGGGGGGGGGGTTGACTAGAAGGATACGCTAGGGTACGTGGGGGCAGAGGGGGGGGGGTTTCGCTACCAGGCCACGTAGCTTTCTTTTCATAATATTTTTCACAGTTAAAATGAGGAACAGAACCCACAACAGCATGTGAGTATTTATTTCTCTTACTTAATTATCTCTGTATGTAATTTACAGTAGTCTGACTGGAGAAAACAGTAAAATATGTCTTATGGAATCAAAAGGGAAAAAGATACGTGCTACGTGGGGGGAGGGGGGGGGGGGTTATAGGCAAAAGCTACGTAGGGCTACGTGGGGGAGAGGGGGTTCACAGGAAGCCAAAATGGAGCTACATAGTTTATGGACGCTCTCTAAATACAGAATACAACAGACTTGAAGATGTATATGACAACACATAAAGAGCCGTCAGCCTGGCTCAGTGGGCTGGGGAGCCGCACACTGGATTGTGGGGCGGTGCTCGAACCAAGGCATCCGCGTGCCGAGCGTCTTGGCTGCGGTTTCCCGCAATCATCTAGCTGAACGCCGGGACGGTCCCCAATCTCTGCCACCTAAACCACACATTACGCAAAAAAACACACTTATCACAGACTGAACATACACATTTCGCAGACAGATGGCAACACTTCACTTCCTCTATTACTACGTAAGAAAATCTGGCAGCACGTATAAAATGCTTGGCGTCAGCAAGGGCATGGGGCAGTTAAACCAAAGCTCCAAATTTCATCATGTAAATGATGAGTAAAATTCACCAAAGGTTGCTGACCCCTAGTGTTAGGAACCGACGGGAAGAATAAGAAGACAATACAGCATACAAAGCAGAAGACTAAATCTTCATGCGTAAATATCAGCGCAAATCATTCTGGCAAATGATTTATTGTTTTCAGCTTTAACATCATCGTCACGACAGACATAGAAATATTTTTCATTTGGGATGAAAGATAGTGAATGTGTAGCGCTAGGTAGTAAGTGTAATCTCTGATATTTTATGTATTTTCCCCCTTAGTTTTAAATAACAGTAACGTAACATTAAACAACATTTCCTCTAGAGACATCATGGATCACCCGTCATTATTCTCTGTCTAGCAAAGGGCGCTTCTAAATTTATTACATTTGAACCTCTGGATTTATCAGTGAAATCGACAACGCGAATATCAATGTTGTATGAGGACAGGCTTAGAACAACATTAAAGCGGACAATACCTTCCAATTAGCATCCGCATGATAGTCACAATTTTATTCGGTGCAAAAATTTAAACTAGCGAACGCACACGGACCAGCCAGTATCGCTGAGTCGCCGCACAATAGATTGGGGAGTTACAATGGGCCGGGCACAAACCTAGGCACTCGGATTGACGTATTTAGACGGTTTTCCTCAGCCATCAAACTCATTGAAGGCAGCCGACTCTGAAATGTTTGGTACAGGTGATGAAGAAAAGGAAAAAGAAGCTACACAATACATACAGCTAAGGCGATGAACCAAGAATTCGCGGAGCAGTAATGAGACCCCACGCAAAGAAGGAAAAATAATCGCCGGAATAAACGTCAACGAGCGTGGTGGGTGAACGGTTAACGTTCCGGCCTCGCATTCGAGAGGACGCCGGTACGAATACCCGTCCGGGCACCCAGATTTGCGTTTTCCATGGTTCCCCAAATCACCCCAGGTGAATGCCTGGATGCTGCCTTGAAAAGGCCATGGCCGAATTCCTTCCAATTCCTTGTCCCCAATCCCATCCCGCCTCTAATGACCTCGATGTCGACGATGCGTCAAGCCATAAGTAAAAAAAATAAAATAAAAGAAGTAAACGCGAAGATTTGTAGCTAGTTGCAAAACTAGAAACAATTCACGATTTAGTCCCGTATAAATCGAAAATATGTTAAGAATTACAGAAAACGCCAGTAACAGAACACAAGGAATTTAATAATCTGAAAATGTCCGGTGTAGAGTGAATGGGAGCGCTACGGCAGTGTCCGAAAGAAAATGCGAAAACGGCGCAAGACGAGTGCGCAGCGGAACAATCGGGTGTCCAGCGGCCAACGACCGGATAATGGTTCACCGGTCACAAAGAGAAGCGACTGGAAGACGGCAGAGACAATATGAAGGAAGAGTACAATTCGAAACAGCGGGGATATAGCAATGAACCGGTTCACTTCGATGGAAGGGCTTGAAGGACGAAGGCAATCAAATATCTTGCGATACTAGAATTACACTCAATTGGTTCGACACTTTCTACCAACACTAACTTCGCAGCAGTGTAGCTTCGTCGCAACGTAGCTGATCAATGATGACGTTTTCGAAACTTAGTAACTTCTATTCATCCACGACATGAAGTATCACTACGTATAATTTCGTTAAAACCAATCGTAATGCAGATGTAGGTATCTTGTAGCGGCCATCATAAGATGTCTGAGCTGTATCAGTACACACTTGATTTAGTGCATTTACAGCACGTTGAAATCTATGTGGTAGGCGAATAATGACGACATAGTCGTATGCTTTCCGGGTCCCGGGCAGTTATTGAACTTTCTTTCATTGTTTCCTTAACTCGGATAAATCGCTGGATTAGAGAGTTTTTCATGTCTCTTTTTCATGTTTTCCTACTGAGGAATATCTAGAAACCCCTCCCCCCCCCATCTCCCTAGATAAAAAGGGCCCATTTAATGGGACAGAGATGCCCTAGTATTTACGTGTGCACAAACGCTTTTCCATTCTGCTTGTATTTTTAACTACTTTGTCTATGTGTAATTTGAGATTTTACTATTAATTCACTAATGATCTATTAATTTTTTTGATAAATAGAGAAACGGAAAGAAGCAGCTTTCTTTTTGCTTTTTCTTGAATATCCTCGTTCATTCTGAATTTAGGTTGTATGTAAAAAATTTAGAACTATTTATGTATGGCTTCAGAAGATTCTATGGTTGTGGTTGATCCACATGTGCACTTCATTATCGTACACAAAGTTTCTCTATTCAGTAGTGTTGCCTTTTAGTGTACAAACATATCGCATGAGTCGTATATATATATATTATATAACCTGTCCACGAAATCCTTGATCCACTTTAGTTTCTGCGATTGAAACCCACCGTCATCGTGGATTATAGGTCAGTTTTGCTGTCATTTGGTAAATAAGTGAACTGGGCTGGACACATTGGACAGTTGGTAGGAAAAGGTTTCAAAGTTCTGCACTTGTTGGAGAGAGTGATGAGGTGATGTACGGGAGAAGTAAAGGAATTGGGTTACAAAACTTTGGGTTTTTTTTTTCTTTCTTTAGGGCGCGTCAACATCGGGGTTATTAGCGCCCTAACAAATACAAGACGTGACAATGTGACAAAATTGCCGTCTAAGTGGCCGACTGTAAAAAGGTCGCCCACAGAGACAGCACAATAAAATACTAAAATACTGACTGGCATTCCGTCTGCATGACTGACTGTAAAGGGGTCAGCCCCACAGACGGAAAAAATAAAACATAATAATAATAATAATACGTTAGTACACAGGACACACATAGTAACACTACATACATTGACTGATTGGCTGTAAACGGGCCAACCAGTTTGAAACGAAGAACTACCTGGCTGGCTGTAAAGGGGCCAGCCAGGTAAACAAGGTCACAGCTAAAAACAGTACTTGGATTGGTGGCTGTAAAAGGCCACCAATCCAATGTAAAACCTAGGCCGGTCTGCCCAAAATTTTTGGGACCAGACCGGCCAATGCTACAAAACTTTAAAACCTTGGCCACATTGTCACTATCATTGTTTAAAATAAGGGACAGATCGTTGCCTAAGCCAACGTCTGCCCTTAAGTCTAAATATAAAATACAATCACTTAAAATGTGGCGTACCGTCAAAGGTACGCCACATGCATCACACTCCGGAGGGTCCTCTCGGCGGAGAAGGAAACCATGTGTCAGAGGACAGTGCCCTATACGGAGGCGAGTAAGGAGAACCTCATCCCTCCTCGCCCGCTGGAAGGAGCTGCTCCACGGCTGAACGGTCGGTTTGACCAGCCGGAGCTTGTTATGCTCAACTTCCAGCCACTGCCTCTGCCAAACATCAAAAGCAAATCTCTTCGCCGCCGAGGCAAGGTCTGACTTTGGGACCGGTTCAAAGTCGGTTCTGACCTTGTCGCAGGCTAACTTGGCAGCTACATCAGCTGCCTCGTTCCCCCTGATTCCCACATGGCCCGGTACCCAGCAGAATAATACCTCCTTTCCACGAGATTGGAGGGAAAGGAGGGCGTCCTGGATGTCCTGGACTAGACGATCTGCTGGATACATATTTCCTATGGCCTGAATACAGCTGAGGGAATCACAGCATATGATGAAACACTTATCGCGATTTACTTTCATATGCTGGAGCGACTTTAGCACGGCGTAGCACTCGGCAGTAAAAACGCTACACCTGCCATCCAGTTTGTATGTGTAAGTCGCTCGGGGGAACACTACGGAACAGCCAACTCCGTTAGCCTGCTTAGACCCATCCGTATACACCGGGGTAAGCGTGTGATGCTCATTTAGAATGTCTCTAAAAACATTATTAAAAACACTGTCAGCGGTACAAGCTTTGTTGTACCGAGACAGGTCTAAAATTATTCTGGGCCTCCTTAAGAGCCAGGGAGGAGATTTACTCCAACCCTGGTGATAAAAAGATGGAAGCTCTAATCCATATTGTTCTAAAATAGCCCTTGTACGGTAGCTGAACGGTTTAGTAGCTCTATGCCGGTTGGCATAGAGCCGCTCGTGGTTGGGGTGTAGAACTATGTCGTACACGGGACTGCCAGGTGTTATGGCAACATGAAGGTAGTGTCGCACCATGAGGAGTTGCCGGCGGATGGTGAGCGGCGGCTCGCCCGAGTCAGCACAAATGCTGACAATAGGGCTGGTGCGATATGCACCCGTGGCGAGTCGAATTCCAGCATGGTGGACACTATCTAGTATACGGAGATAACTGTCCCGTGCCGAACCATACACAATACAACCGTATTCCAGCCGCGACCGTACAAAGGCTCTGTAAAATTGTAGCAGGCAGGAGCGGTCAGCGCCCCATGACCTGCCACACAGACATTTTAAAACATTTAGAGCTTTTGAAGCTCTGGCTTTCACATCTTTGAGATGTGGTAGCCAGGTTAATCTGTTGTCTAAAATTAGGCCCAGAAACCGAACTGTTTCAGTAAAACGTAAAACGGTATTCCTCAGGGTAAGATGGGGCTCTGATAAAAGGCTTCTGCTACGAGTAAAAAGTACACACCGGGTTTTCTCGGCAGAGAAACGGAAACCGGTGTGCACTGACCATTCATCCAGCCTGTTCAGCGTGAGTTGCAACTGCCGCTCGGCGCTTCTCAGGCTGGATGATGCAATAAAAATTAAAAAATCGTCTACATATAAGGAGTACCCTATTGGACTCCTTATAACACTTAAAATGCTATTTATCGCAATAGCGAAAAGAGTCACGCTTAAAACTGACCCTGGGGAACACCGTTTTCCTGAATAAAAAGATCAGACACTTCACCACCGACTCGGTACCGGAAGCAACGACCAGATAAAAATGATTTTAAAAAACGGGGCAGGTTACCCTTAAAACCCCATTCGTGCAACTGCTTTAAAATAACATGCCGCCAGGTAGTATCGTAGGCCTTCTCGAGATCGAAAAAGACACCCACAAGATGTTGGCTGCGAATGAACGCATCCTGTATTGCCGCCTCCAGGAGGATCAGGTTGTCCAAGGTGGAACGGAACTTCCTGAATCCACACTGAAAGCGGCTCAGCAGATTACGGGATTCAAGACACCAGACGAGGCGGCGGTTAACCATCCTCTCCAGTGTCTTACCCACGCAGCTAGTCAAGGCAATACTACGATAACTACCTGGCAACAATTTGTCTTTGCCAGGTTTTAAAATTGGAATTAGTGTTGCTTCTTTCCACGAGTCGGGGAAGTGTCCTCCGGTCCATATGTCATTAAAAGTATCCAGAAGGTACTCCTTAGCATCTTTACTAAGATGCCTCAGCATCTGGTACTGGATCAGATCAGGCCCTGGAGCAGTGTCGTTAGCGCTATTCAACGCTGACTCCAGTTCCCAATATGTAAATGGGCGGTTGTATGCCTCTGTATTCGACGAATCAAAGCACAGCGCGCGCCTCTCGGCAGCAACTCTTTGTCGCTGGAACCGAGGTTCAAAGTTGGCCGATGAAGTGACGGCGGCGAAGTTCTCCGCCATCAGCTGCGCTATGCTTCGTTCGTCGGTAATAATACGTCCATGATCCAGTAACCCAGATACTGGTGCGCGGGAGTACCTTCCAGATATACGGCGAATGGACTCCCATACTTTCGATGAAGGTGTGGAACGATTTATTGTGCTCACAAAGTTCTGCCATGACCTCTTCTTGCTCTCCTTAATAACTCGACGCGCCTTAGCTCTGGCAATACGGAACGCTGCTAGGTTGTCAGATGTTGGGCACAACCTAAAACGACGCAACGCCCGTCGGCGACCCCGGATGGCGGAACGACATTCATCGTTCCACCAGGGGACGGGCGTCCTTCGCAGCGTTCCGGAGCTCTTCGGCATGGAAACGTCAGCTGCACGGTGAATCACTTCGGTCAAGTGATTCACCTTCTCCTGTATACTGCCACAGGGTTGCAGTTGTACAGCACGGCAGTAGAGCTGCCAATCTGCACAACTGACGTTCCATTTACGTCGGTTATTTCCTCCTCCACGTTCACACTCTACATGCATCCAAATAGGGAAGTGGTCGCTACCATGTAGGTCGCGATCCACCTCCCACTGCACGGAGTCCGCAATTGAGGGGGAACACAAGGAAAGGTCAATGGCAGAAGACGTACCTGGTAGCAGTGGTGAAATGAGTCATTTGCCCTGTATTCAGGATACAAATTTCCTCCTGCTCTATCAATCTACCAACCACTCGGCCCCTGGGGCAATCGGTGGTGGAACCCCACAACGCACTGTGGGCGTTGAAATCTCCCAAAAGGAGAAAGGGCCGAGTGAGTTGTCGTACGATGCCAACCAGGTCGTCGTAGCCGACTGACACACTGGGTGGCAGATAGACAGAGCATACGGTCAGTTGGATTGGACCGTGTATTTTCACCGCAACTGCTTGTAATGTGGAGGTGAGAGCAACGGGTTCGGAGTGGACAGTGTTTCGGACCAACACCGCCACTCCCTCCCTTAGCTCGATCACCCTCGGTATCGTCCTTTCGGAATATGTCATATCCTCTTAGCACTGGCTGGTGTAGCGGTCTGAAATGTGTCTCTTGCAGGCAGAGACACAATGGATCAGACCGTGCTAAGAGTTGGACTTCCTCTTTGTGAGCCTGAAAGCCGTTTACGTTCCACTGAAGTATGGGAGCCATTCTACCTATTTAAAACCACCCGCCCCGGGTCGGGTGGGTCAGTGTCTGGTGTCTGCTGAGGAACGGGACCAGGGTCTTCGTCCACCAGCATAACGTCATCTTCGGGGTCCGAAGACGACTTTTGTTCTAAGGCCTCGGCGACTTGCGGATCATTCTTCCGCCGAGGCCTTGTCCCCCTCCTCCCCACGCTAGTTGGGGAACTAGGAGGAGAAGTAGAGGGGGACTTCAAGAACATGGTGGGGTCCGTGTGTTTGAACTTCGGACCCCGAACTTTCTGCACTAATCTGCCATCCGCTTCCGGCAGATGGCGGTTCTGCTGCTACTATAGCTGGAGATGCAGCTTTTAGCCATGGGTGCTGCTTCTGCTGTTGCAGAGGCACCCACGGCTGCAGCTACTGGAGCGGATGGCCGTGCTTTGGCTGGTGGACTTGATGACCCTGCTGCTGTAGTGGTCGGGTTAGCAGAAGCGCTACTACCGACGACCGCGGTCCTTGGTGTTAGGACCTTGGTAGGGCTGCGCACCACACTTGCACTGGCACGAGCATGTCATGCTCGTGCCCGTGTCTACAACGGTCGTCTGCGTAGCAACGCTCTCCTTCCTGACGGGAGTTGACAACGTTTTGGCGAAGCTAGTGGCGAAGACCGGTGGCGCCAGCGCCTTAAACCGTTTCTTCGCCTCGCCAAAGGATATTCTTTCCTTAGTCTTCAACTCCTGTACCTTCTTTTCTTCAAGGTACACTCGACACTCCCTGCTCCAGGCTGGATGAGACCCGGAGCAGTTAATGCACACTTGTGGGAGGGTGCAAGTTGCACCCGGTTCATGCGCCGATTTTCCACATTTGCCACAAGTGGCGTTGCCTTTACAGTTCGCCGTCGTATGCCCGAACCGCTGGCACTTAAAGCAGCGCATCGGGTCCGGAACATACGGGCGAACGTTTAGGTTTAAGTAGCCAGCTTTGATGGCTTTGGGCAACATTGGAGTGTCGAACGTCAGGACGAAGGTGGCAGTCTTCTCAAGATTGCCGTTAACCCTTCGTTTGATCTGCCTAACCTCGACCACATTTTCTGATCCCCACTCCTTAAGGAGTTCCTCGGACTCTATATCAATAAGATCCCTACAAGTGATCACTCCTTTGCTGGAGTTTAGAGTTTTATGGAGTTCGCATTTCACTGCGAACTCCCCGAGCTTCTCACACTTAAGGAGTGAAACAGCCTGCTTGCGGTTAGATGTTTCAAGGAGCAGGGTCCCATTCCTCAGCTTTTTCACACTTTTTAGGGTACCAGATATTCCCTCTATGCCTTTCTGTATATAGAACGGAGAGACCTTTTCAAAGGACCCCTCCGTTCTTGCCATGATAACAAAGGCGTTGTCTATAAGACAACCCTGTCTGTAACAATTCTCTTGTTCCGGAGGAGGGCTGTCAACCCTCACCCGCTTGTTGGAACTGGGTGTATTTTTTTTAACCTGCGGCACACCCGGGCCGCAGGGGTTTTGTTTTTGTTTGTGAGGCTTCATTTTGTTCCCACGAGCAAAAACATTTTAAAGGAAAGCGCTAGTACAACAGGGGTGCGCAGGTGCCCCTGAGGTTGTACGTTAGCGAGTGATCTGCCTCTCACCCATGCACCTCCTCGGCACGTATCCGACCTTGAGGTTGAGGGTTTTTTTTATAGAGGTTTGTTCCGTCCTCGCGATCCGGGCGATGAAGCCAAGATCCCCGTTCTCCTAGACACACAACGTTCCACCGCCACGCCCTACGGTGGTCGTTGAAGCATGGTAGGAGTTTACGGTGTGGGAAACTTGCGGCGCTCACAAGTTTCCAGCTCGGGCACCGCGGGTTCGCCAAACCCGTACCTGGCACTTGCGTACCAGGCCCCTGCGGGGAAAACTTTGGTGAGACCATTGCTCGATTATGGTAGTGTAGTATGGGACCCTCATTTTACGTATCAAATACAGGAGTTGGAGAGGGTGCAAAGAAGGGCTGCTAGATTTGTTTCTGGAAATTATCGCAGAATGCAATCAGTGACGGATATGATAAAGGAGCTGGAATGGGATTCATTGCAAGACAGGAGGAGGATGAGGAGGGTCATGGGAGTGTACAGGACATATACTGGTGATGAGGCATGGAAAGATATTGGAGTAGGTATGAAAAGTAGTGCATGGAAGGGAAAAGATGACCATGACCACAAGCTGGCACTCGATTTCAGGCACAAGGGTGTGGGAAGATTCTCTTTTTTAGGTAAGGGTGTCAGGGATTGGAATGAGTTACCAAGAGAAATGATGAATAATTTACCGAAAACTTTGAAAGAATTTAAAGATAAAATTTGTAGAGGGCAAATGTAGGTAGGTGCAGGATAGGGGGAAGATGGGTGTGTAGGGAAATTGCCACCGGAGCCTGTGCTCCATTGCAATTAAATTAAATTAAATTAAATCGTGCATATATGAGGGTAAGAGAATTGATATACAAAGATAAAAGCAGCAGCTGCGATTTTGTTCAGTTTTATTATCTTTTTCTTTACGTAGATTTTCTGATGATTGTTACGGCAACTAATTAGCACATACATAAACTGTCCGTTGCTAAATTTCATGAAAACCCGTACACTGGTTAGAAGATCGTGGATCTTTTTTTACCTTTTTCAGGAAGATTTGTGACTTATCAAGATAAAATACCTATTACGTTAGCCAATGAAAGGGTTATTATTATGTGTAAGTTACGATGAAATCCGTTCAAGTGGTTTATTGTTGATGAGTTCTGAAACAATAAATATATCAAAATTTCGGCTTTGAATGGATAACTATGATGATAAACAAGATAGCAGATATTCTACATGTTAATCGTTGATAAAATCCATCACTGCGCACAGTTTAATTAAATTGGATGTTTAGTTTTTGCACAGACAGACAAAAATTCCGAAGTTCACGGTTTTTGTCTTTGTGTGATCGGGAACAAATTTACTAATCTGAATTTAATATTCGTTAAGTGCAAACCATGAAGTTATTTGAACAGAATTTAGTTTTTCTCTGACACCAACCGCTCAAAGAATTAATTACTTCCGTTCAGCACTAACTGAATCATCGCTCCATTTTACGGTATTTGGCTTTTTTTCCGGAGCAAGGTAATGTTCGATTCTTCGACATACTGAATTAATAGTAAATAATGTATGAAGTGAACTCAAGAACTACTTTAATTTCTAATTTTGTTTATTTACTTCGGTAGCTCAAAAGCGCGACAAAAAAGGCGGTTATTTCGTATGGGGTAGTTAGAATTTGTTTTTGTAAATCTTCTAAGGAAAAACGAAAAACAATTTTTTTTACTAATATTTTTCGTTGTATGAGTAAACTTCCAATGATTACATTCTCGAAGTAGTCACTACGATGTTTTTAAATAATTGTATTTGACTTTAAATGAAGGAAATTTTAATGGCATGAAAAAGTTTGTAAGTAAGGTATAATTTAAATAATGAATAACCATTATTTACCTTAGTGATATATTTCGCGATTACCTACATTTCAAGCAAACTTTCACGTGAGTTTAATAACTTCTCTGTTTCGTATTTTCTGTCCAAAAATAAATAAAAATAAAAATCATAGGTTATGTTATGACCCAGTTCTAATAACTGTTACAGAGAATACAGCATAAAGATTGAATGCTCTTCTCCTTACATGTATTTTTGCTTTTAGTCTTCGTAAATAAACAAACAGCAACTGTGGACTTAACGTCGCACTGTAATTATTGTTCTTAACCAATGTTTAGCATTACAACTTTTTTTATCTCTGTCATTGTACTTTTGTGGATGTACTTCAACAACAGACAACTGCCTTATAGACAGCACCACAGTTACAATTTCTTTTAACAATGGAAGTGTAAATAAAATAAAAATCAATTATTTATTTGAGATTTCAACTTCCTTCAAACAGTGTAAGCGCAGATAAAGTCAGAGTAGTTATTCATTTGAAATTTCCTGGTTAGTCAAGCAGCGCTGTGGTGGCGTCCAGTGTAACTAACAGTTCGGGTATTACTGGGCTCGCCGAAGGTTTCCGAGTTATCGAGTTGAGGTCCAGCCTTCAGGTTCAACGCATTTTATTAAAGTGCATGCACAGTTGTATTTCTTGCACGGTTAAGCAAGACTATTCGGTGGTCTTCAATTTGGTCGCTGTCAACCACACGCTTCTATTTACTGAACGGTTCGATGATGGCGTTGAGATTGGCGGCACGAGATAAATATTTCTTCGCCGCGCCGTGCGTTCACTTCTAATGTAGGCATATGCACGGTTGGAGAGGGAAAGAATATGCAATGACTTAGAAAGGGCCTCACTGTGATGCCTCCCGCAGGCTCAGATAGTTCATTCCTCCTCTCTCAAGTGCTCCACCCCCGTAAAACTGAGTGAGCAAACACTTGTACGAAGGTTGGAATTTAAATAGTGGCAACACTGCTGTGTAGACACTATAAAATGGAATCTACTATTGTCGCTGATAGCACACGTTGTCGACATACCTACCTTACCTCCGAGCAAATTGACTCGCCCGTCCCACGTCCCCGGCGTGCGCACAATCGAGGGAAACGCAGCCACTTGTGAGCGAGCGATCTAATGTAAAGATTTCACTATTTTTTCGAAACAGGAACAACAGAATTGAATCAAGATGCGTTAAGACGCTGCTCAGACGCACTTGGAGCGCTATGAGCGCAAAGGAGAGGCTTTCTTACGCCGTATCGTAATACTGGATGAGACATGGTCCACACCATACGAGCCAAAACTGAAACGCCAATCCAACGAATGGCGTCATTATGGGTCGCAGCGAAAGTGCGTCAGAGCCCCAGTATGGTGAAAGTTATGGTGATTCTCGTGTACGACTGTGATGGTGTTATCCTAACGCATTACGTTCCTCCACGGCAGACCGTCAGTGCACAGTATTACTGTTAGTTTTTGGAGCATCACCTGCGACCAGCTTTGCGAAAGAAGCGGCAACCCACCCATCATTTTGCACGACAATGCGCGGGCGCACACAGCGCAAGCTATGACTGCTCTGTTCGGTCGATGGGACTGGGAAGTACTGTACCATCCACCATACTCCCCGGACTTAAGTCCTTGTGACTTTGATTTTATTCCGAAGATGAAGGAACCACTTAGTGGTATTCGCTTCATAGCTGTTCCAGAGATCCGACAGGCAGTAGACCGCTCCATTCGCACCATCAACAGAACAGGCTCTGCTAAAGGTATACTACGCCTTCCACATTGCTGGAAACGAGTTCTACACAACGCTGGTGACTACTTTGAAGGACAGTTACAGGTGCAAACATGTTACGCTTTTGTATCGGTTGTGAATAAATAGTTGCCACTATTTAAATTCCAACGCTCGTAGCTGACAACTGTCCAGAAATATGTTACATAGGCTACGGAGTTTTGTAGTTTCTGTTGCTTTTGCTGGTAATGCATAGTACCGTCTGTCTAATGAATAAGCATCCGATTCTGACAAACTATGTAAAGACTATCAATACTCTAGTGCTAATTACAGCGAAAGCTTCTTCTCAGGGTGAGAATCTGCGTAATGTACCTTGTCCTCTAAACACTAACACTGGTATATATGCCTCACTGTCATTCTAGGTAAGGCCTTAGAAGAACCAAAGTTTTAAACGCTACGCAACAAAATTTTAATTTTTTCACGAGACCTTGCCTAGTCCACAATGTTTCCAGTACAAATTTGCAGCAATATTCGTACATTATTTTTACATCTTTCTGCTACAGGTTTTGGCTTCAGAACAGTACCATACGCAGCATTCGTTTCTTTTAGCGACACATTCTGGAGATGAAAAATGGAAACGTAGTCCTGACATGGAATGTCAGTGTCGGCCATGTGTAGAAGTTAGTCGATGTCATTGGGATCTCCTAAAGCAGCTTGTCATCTGCAGGACTGTAACTAGTATTGTCCTCGCTCGGGCCACCATTAGGGGAAGACGCCGGTTGAAATCCCTATCCGGCAATCCAGATTTCGTTTTCTTTGGTTTCTCGAAATCACTACAGGCGAATAACTGAATGGCTTTTTCAAAATGCAACGGTCGAATTCCTTCCAGTTCTTTACTCCCTATTCCCTTCCGACACTAATTACGTCCACGCCGACGAGCTGAAAAGCCCGAAACAATAATATGGTGGGCGTAGTTCTGATCTGAGCCGTGAAAAAGTCTGTGATTAAATCATAACAAATGTTAGGTATCTGTATGTGATTTTAAGTATATTTGTCTTTAATACAATGGTCACACAGAGTAGTACAATCGTTACACAAAGTTAGACTGTAGGTGCAACATTACAATTGGCGAATATCTGTACTACATAATAAAAGAGAAGAAAAATTATGTCTGCACATGACATTTGATTCAAAAAGAGTAACCATTTTATACACCAAGATGCCAAATCCACAAAACTTTGAACTTTGAACTTTTGTCTGTCTGTCTGTCCACGCCTCAGAAAAAAACTAACAGACTGATTTTAACGATAGCTTGTATCATGGCTCCTGATAAGTTACCAAAGACAATGAGTCCAAAAAGATATATTTTGAAATATTTTCCAGTCTGTCTAAGCACTAAGCAAAAATTGATGGACGGATTTTAACGAAACTGCACATAATGATATTTTATGTATTAGCTTAATAAAAATGATACTTTTATCTAGGATAGTTATAGACTTTCTGATGATAGAGAGGAAGCAAAAACGATACCATACTAAAAAGGAGGAAGGGGGGTAGGGCGTTGTTTTCGGTCGCGGCGTAGATTTTTCATTAAAACGTCTGATATTAAATTGGTATTAATTGGTATTACTTTGTAATTTAACCATCATTCTCTTTATGAGCAATGCAATGGTTACACACCGTTGGACCGCAGATACTACATTACAATTTATCGCGCGCAGTAGGGGTCTTTGATAGATGAAGCAACACGCGTACCCTCACACTATAATAAATACGAGTTTATTGTGAGAGCATGAAGTCATGCAGCACTACCTTCTCACTGTCAGCCTTAACACTCAAGTCTCAGACTTGCAATGTCGGTATGATGTTACAGTTGGCGGTCCGGGTACAGATACTGCGACGAGAAGATCGGCTCTGTACGTCGTGTACCCGCGCGCCAGAGTAAACGTAGATCGATGCCAGTACGAACTTCAGTTCCCCACGCAGGTTCACGCTGATCATTTAGACATTGTCGACGCGTGGCCTGACCAGTCGAAACCCCAATGAAAACCGCACACAACTTGCCCGTCCGTCACAGATTCGACGCTTCTGTAGATGGCAATGCCATCGGTCGATTGACTGCGCCACCGCACTGACTAGCCGATGTTCTGTCGCTGGCCACGAACTGGAAGTCCAGAATCGGGACAGGGCCACAGTCGCCATCCGCCCACGTCTCCCAAAGTACGAGATAGTCCGAACCGAGGAGAATTTGGCCCGTAGCTATGTCTTTATAATCTTTCAGTCAGTAAGTTACAGGATTTAAAAAAAAAAAAAAATCAATTGTCTGATGGTAAACACTTATTTCTATCTGTTTGGCAGACACTCTTCTCAAAACTGCCGATTTCAATCTGCTGATTTAAAAATGATTACCAACTCTGAATTTTTATTGAATAATCGTCTTCATTACGATCGAAAGTAACGAGTTTATCACAACGTTTGCATCTTGCTAGTAGTATTTCACTTTGTATTGTAATCGGAAATTAATTGTGCAAGTAATTCAAACCGTAGAAGTTATTCCCGTCCAACTACTTTAAATTCTTTATCATAAAATGAATTTATAGACAAGGGTCTAAATACAGTCAAATGCCAACTGAACAAACCCTGCGGACCAGAGACTTTCGGTATAAAAACTAAAAGTATTACATGGAACGGGGTATCGAACAAGTGACTCAAACGTAGCCCCGCAAACAAGAACTTTAGTTACTGATGTTTCGATAGCAAATTTGAGCGTTGTAGGACTTAACCGTTGCGAAGATCGATGGTATTCCGTTACTGGACATGGATTTGTTGATCTGAGCCCGCAAAGATAACGTCGGTGGTTAATGTTCCGAATACTATTTTGTGTGTTGTCGGATGTAAATGTTAAAAAATGATTGCAATTCCGCTAAACGATTACGGACCAGTGACCTGAGCACACACCGATAGCGTCATTCGATCCATAATTTTCAAAAGTTAACCGCAGACGGTGATCCTGATGAAATAAGACATAACTATCCAAGATACGACCTATGTACCAGTATGTAGATTCTACGCAAATTTTGAACGAAGAAAGAGAAAGATGTTTTATGTAACAAAAGTATGTATTTTGTAATCACTGTCTTTTACGAGAGTAAGGAATTATTTCTACCATATCACACAATTGATTCCTTTGTTGATTACTAGTCTCCTCGGGAAACTCATCATCGATGGTAAGTGGAGTTCTGCTACAATATAATCCATATTACAATACTAATCCACTTTCACGCTTTCGGAGAACGCATTTTCGAATCCCCGGTCCGCTCAGAAAGTAACGTCGGATCTCCTAACATCAGCAAAGCCATTCGTCTGGTATCTCCAAAAGCTGATTGAATGTCTTCCAACTTAGTTAAGGTAATTAGACTAGCATTCACTTACAACCAACTTTGCGAAAAGAGACAACATAACAACCGATATATTACTACTGTGAAAACTTATTTTTTAACGATCCTAGATCTTAGCTAAATACGCTGTAAAACAAAGGACTTAATACAACAACCGAAACGGTATAACCAGAGACTATCGGAATAAAACGTAGGTGAGGTTAAGCAGTGTGCCTGCGGGCAGCGAGAGCACACATCATAGACGGATGAAAAATAATGCATCAATCCCCCTTCTGAGTAGTGGCGAAAAATGAGCGAGAAATATAAAAATTCACATCCTAAACTAAAACATTATTTTATGTTCTTGATGTACGGACATTAATAGTGTATATATATATATATATATATATATATATATATGATGTTACAAAAAGGTACGACCAAACTTTCAGGAAACATTCCTCACACACACACAAAGAAAATATGTTATGTGGACATGTGTCCGGAAACGCTTACTTTCCATGTTAGAGCTCATTTTAGATTGACAGAGGCGGACCAATTCCATGGCCCCCACGCTCTCCTGACCTCAACCCTCTTGACTTCCATTAATGGGGGCATTTTAAAGCCCTTGTCTACGCAACCCCGGTACCAAATGTAGAGACTCTTCGTGCTTGTATTGTGGACGGCTGTGATACAATACGCCATTCTCCAGGGCTGCATCAGCGCATCAGGGATTCCATGCGACGGAGGGTGGATGCATGTATCCTCGCTAACTGAGGACATTTTGAACATTTCCTGTAACAAAGTGTTTGAAGCCACGCTGGTACGTTCTGTTGCTGTGTGTTTCCATTCCATGTTTAATGTGATTTGAAGAGAAGTAATAAAATGCGCTCTAACATGGAAAGTAAGCGTTTCCGGACACATGTCCACATAACATATTTTCTTTGTTTGTGTGTGAGGAATGTTTCCTGAAAGTTTGGCCGTACCTTTTTGTAACACCCTATATATATATATATATATATATATATGCATATTATATGCATCAGAAACAATCACGATTGGGGCTTCAGGCATAACAGAAGCGGAAAAACTTGAACGCAAAATCCTTAGAAAATTTTTTGGAGAAATATATAAAGACGGTATATGGATGAAAATACCAACGAAAGAACTATACGAACATACAGATCGACTGACAGACATGATCAGAAGACGTAGATGACAATTCTATGGAGATTTACAGCGAATGAACAGCACTATACTCACAAAGAGGATCTTTGATGTGGTAAATGGTTCACTCAGGAAAACCAATTGGTTCCAGGAAATAGAGGAGGACTTGAATCACGCAGGGATCAGCAAGGAAATGACACGGGAAAGGGGACAATTCAAGAACAAAATTATAAACACAAATTTAAAATACAGAAGAAAACAGGAACAAAATGGACTGAACAAAGGAAACAGGAACACAGTGAGCGTATGAAGAGGTTTCGGGAAGAGAAGAGGAAGAAGACAAATACAAACAAAAACTGAATAATTATGAATAATTTGAGTTTAAACACTGTCCTCAAGGGCAATAATGATTAATATATATATATATATTCTGTAACAAAACTAGTTAATGGTTTTGATCATAGGCAGTTTCTCAGGTCACTTGTTCGATACCTGGTAGAGGAATTGCAATTAATTTTTCAACATTTACACCCTAAAACAGAGAAAGATGTTTAATCCAACAATCTGACCTGTTAAACGACGCAATTTGGAAGTACAGTCATGACTGTGCAGCAGCTCTTTTCACGTAGATCGTCATCAAAGCTAATCGCATTTTATAGTCTGTTAACTAGTAACAAATCATCACTGTGCATGCATTAATATCACAAATATTTTATCGAAATTTGGTTGAAATGATAAAGTACGAATGGTTGAGGAAAGCATGTCTCAGTGCTTGAGAAAAGATTTATGCAATAGTATGCTGAAATAGTTTAGAAGAACCTAGCAGAATCCTTATAACTCTGAAGTTTGGGGTAATAGACTATTGCTGTTGAGATTGGTGGTGGGCCTGCTGAACTGTCGCTGCGCCGGATGACAGGTGTAAACCGCCGCTAACAGCACGTGCAGAGCCCCTGTCACGCCGCAGGAACAGACGAGCCATTTGGGCGACAGGCCCTCCTGCCGTCACAATACCACTGCTTGCTCTCGTCTCAGAAAAAAGATTTCTCTCATCCACGATTCACCTCGCATGAAGTTTTGGACTCACAAAAGAGAAACCAAAACTCGTTTTTTACAAGTGACAGTGTCCATATATTAAAACTACAGTATGCATGAAACTAGTACGTATAAAAAAACAAAACATAATGCGTTTTACCTGTGTTTTCAACGTTTTTTTTTATGGTAAATGATAAAAACAAATAGGGCAGATCACTCGCGTCTAAATGGAGGAAAGAGAAATAATTAGAAACTGCAAAATTAAAATATTTAAGCAATTTAATAAAGTCTTGGAACATAATTTGGCTGTAGGAAGAAATATAAAGATAAGGAAATTGAAATGATCGTTAAAGTTTCTGAACCTGAACTTTAACTGGAATTGGTGATCCTAATCTGATAATGAAAGTGTTTGTTGCCAAATATTCATGTTCTAAGTATGCCACACATCTAAAAAGAATTCCAAGACACCACTTCTGATTTATGGGTTGATAAATTACTTTCATATCCTCTAGGAATAGGTATGTAAAAATGTGTGAATATTAATTTCCAAATAAGTCATTGATGTAGTTAATCGAAATAATTGTTTTTCTTTATGTGTCTAAAAAGGGAAGATGAATTAAAAAACAAAAAATTAATGGAAGTCTTTGCCGTTTCACTGATTTTTTTTTAATTCAGATAACCGGGACTCATCCACGTTAATGCGCACAAAAATCAGTAGAGATTGGATTGCCACAAGTCACTAGGACAAAACATTATAAAGGCTATTAAATGCAATTTGAAACGGTGTTAAGTACATAGAAAATTAACTAGTAACTGATTAACAATAAATTGTATCACTGCCTTTCACTATCATTGCAGTTTTGTTTACAAAGGCTATCATAAACCATAAGATACACAGGAATTTCTAGCAACTGAAAGAGAACCTCTAGGGGTCTCATAACTCTAACCATAGATTTGGAACATGCCCGACTCGTTTGTCAGGGCCAAAAGGAGAAACATAATCATAACTACAACATAACTTTCACTTTGGATCTATTAAAATATGGCACATATACGAAGCTTTTGTGACAACGTTTTCACTGAAGCGGCTGAAATTCGCCTCGCGTCTAATAGTGTCAACGGGGACTGGATATTAACTCTGTGAAGTATGGATGCCAGCTAGTGTGTACAATGAAGTGTGCCTATGCGTCATCAAAAGCCATAAAGTTTTCCGAATTTAAAGGATTTAATGGACAAATTAAAGAATTGTTGTTGTTAAGGCTTTAGGGTGTGTCAACAGCGTGGTCATTAGCGTTCGAAAGGGTAGTAAAAACAAATCACACGCACAAACATGTTTGAAATATTTGCATATATCCTAAATTTAGAAGTAAAGAGGGAGATTCAAGAAACAAGTAAAAACAGAGGTGCTCGTATGCTTTTTCCGACCCAACCATAATTTATTTGATAGTTTATCTGTGAATAAAAATTTTACGTGGACGAAATCGCGGTCACAGCTAGTCTCGAATAAATGATTGTCCGGAATTGTCCGGCGATGACAGCTCGCGATCTTTTTACGTATTCACTGTAACTGCGAAAGAACAAAAGTTTTGCATTAGTTAGATAAATGATTCTCGGACCAACACGAAGGTGGTACACAGGCAGAACATTATAAATTTAATTCTAACTGAATCAAAAATATGAGAACAAAAAATAAATCAGTAAAAATTGTTCACATAAAATGGATACCGTACTCACACCGTAAAAGGTTATAAAAGATTACAGGCTTTAATCCACACTTTCCAAAAGCCGTGAATATTTCAACGACCAGCAAATGTATGTGATTTCCAAAATAAGACTGCACTTTTACCTAACAGACTTTTCACTAAATTTTTTCCAAGATGGCATCAAAGAAAGCGCCCTTCCTTTGAGGATTAAGTTAATAACCGTTTTGTAGGTGTAGGTCTTAAAGAACCTCTGTAAGTGCCACAAAAGTTCGTAGAATTAGGCCCATATAAATTAAAAGCCTGTAGAATTACTTTCGACATTTAACTGGCGCACTGGTTGAAATGGTTGAGAAGCGCTGGATTAGACTAATATGACACTCTTTCACTAATTGTAATTTCGTAAGGTCTCAAAAAAAGATCTAGCGATAGAATTTCTTGCCGGCTACGCAATCCGCGTCCTTTACAGCCCCATCTCGTGATCCCCATTTCTCTTATTCCTAGTAGGATTTTTACAAACCTTTTACAACAGACATTCTCTTCTTAATACTAACAACATAACAAAACAAACTAAAAAACATTTCAGAAAATATACACAAATGCAAGTCATGTCACGGTCGCCATGTGATATTATCAATGACTTGTGACAGTTCTTTCGATTCAAACAGTTTTAGTTTACTGTATATTATTTTAATCCATTAGGGATTACATTGAAACTGGGTAATGCAGGTTCTTTTAGGCAATGATAATTACAAGCACCCGATCTACGCCGATAGCCACAATCTCTTCCGTATTTATTTCCATAGCAACCTATATCGTCTCGCTTTTCTCTAAGAGTATGTATTATTATATTTTTGTCTACTCTCAGGAAACAAAAATATAATTTTCTTATAAAATGTTTCTGTTATCGTACAGTAAGGTTTCTCTGATAACTCTCCTCAAGTTACGAAAATACGACAACGGCCTACCTCTAGAAGTGCCATATGTTAACTGTTGTGGAATAGAAAGTTTCTCCGGCGTATAGTTTTATAAAATGCTTCATCAATAATTTGATTGAAGTTTCCGAAATCGCTAAACCACGAGTCTTGTTCTTTCGCCTTTCATGCCATCGTTACCGAAACAATTGTTTCCGCAAAGAATTTGGGTTTTGACACTTAAAGCAATGTTTAGGTTATGAGGCCTCTTCAAACAGTTATATTAGTTCAAACACAAAGCCTAACTATCGTTCGGTTTATGAAATATTATTCGAAAGTCAGAGTACTAATTACAACGTACTTTTTATGTATCTTTTCGGTTGTGGCTATTCCGATACATCAAAGTCCTGTTATTCTTTATTGAAAGATTTGCACCATAGCTTTAGTTAAAATTCTCACGTATAGTACACGACGATTGGTTAACGCCCACCTAACAGAAATTGTTACAATCCATAATGGAATGTATGGAGCTAAACGCAAATTTATCTTTAGCAAAACAACTAACTTTCATAAAAATTTACATTTTTTCAATTTGGTCTTACAATTTTAATGAAACTAAATTCTACCGTTTCAGAAAACTAATTTATTACTAATTTATTCATGTTGCTTGATAACTGTACACATTTTTCTCATTTTTTAATCACGTATTTGACATCATGAATATTAATTTCAGTTTTGTCGAAGTCTATTCATACCCATAAAAGGGGTAAACAGATTAGGCATGAAGATGAGTAGGTTTTTTTTTTTAATAAATTTGGCCAGTTGACTTTGTATTTTTTACCTTCGCTAACACTTAAAAGTCTCACAGGAACTATTTAGCTCTTTTATACGTAACGATAGCCGTAACTCATTTATGTTAGTGTTGGGGCCGTAAGAGTTATTTAGATTAGGAGGTAGCTTACAACAGTTATTTCACCAAAAATGTAATAAAGAACAATCCCATCATTTAGTTGCACCGATTTCACAAAATGCTTATAGCCGCAAGAGATTTTGAAGTCCAATTCCGCTGCACATCTCTCTCTGAAGTAAAGAGTAAATTCAAAGTCATATTTTTGTTTCGCAATTGTTTTTACATAAATCATTCTGCCTGTTACTCACTTCTGTACATCGAGTTTCAACAACTCGCATATAAGACAGCTGGAGACTATATTTCCAATCTTCAGAATGCTAAAACATTAAAGTTTCAGTCAATAACAGCGTGTACATATTTCGAACGGCGAAAGTCTGAAAACCTTTATTGCCACCCATAGTTTCAAATGATCTGGGTTTGCCTTAGTAAACATTAATTTCATGAGTCAAATAGAATATATACATGATCCAATGTTAGGGTCTAATAAATGTTGACAAAGTTTATAAATTTTTTGGATATAATCCGTAGTTAATGTGTGATTACCCGATAGAAACCGGGTTTAAAATGTGGTGGATAGGCTAGCGACGAACATTGCGTGGTATACCAAGGGCGGGGTCCTGCATTGGAAAAGGTTAGACGTCATCTAGCAAACGTTAAACAGAGCTAATATCACATTTATGAGGGCACTATTCATCCAACAAACATGGAAGTCTAGCGAAAGCGCATTTCAGTGTTATGAGATTGGTGCTATATTTCTACTAGGAAGAGATAGCACTGACAAATTTATGTAAAAATTGTTGCTCGGCAACGCGTACAGGGAAAGCGGCCCTTGTATTCAGAGGAAGTAATAACAGCTCAGATACTGCAATAAAAGTGGGCTGTTACTCGCCCTTCGCTGGCTATACGTGACTCTCACGTGCAGTCTAGCCGAAATCCACTCACCAATATAACAGAATCGAGCACTATTGTTACCTGGAATGTATTGTAAGGAATATCCTGTTCATAGCGCCCATACATCGAACATCCGCCATCACGGGTGTAAATATTGGCTAGTCGTAACAAAATAAAACATTGTGACGCCCACGTGCATAAACCTAAATTCGAATTACAGGAAGTGGCGGTCATGCTGACAGCTTGCATTAAATACGTTTTCACCTGCTGCATCAGGTTCTGTTTATTCAAACTGGATGTTGAACTACAAGCGACACGTTGCTCTAAGCAGAAAGCACAACCAATATGATCGGACTTTGCATGACAGAGCTTTTTTTTCTTTTTTCTTTAATATGATCGTTCAGAGTAGGGACCAAACGTTGTGGGTCAGCGCTAACGTCCTGGTCTCGCATTCGGGACGACACGGGTTCGAATCCCCGTCCGGCCATCAAGATCTGGGTTTTCAGTGGTTTTCCCAAATCACACCAGGCGAGTTGCGGGATGATCCCTTCTAAAGGCCACAACCAAATCCCTTCGCGTTCCTTGCCCACAGTCCTTTCCCGCCTCTAATGACTTCGACGTTGACGAGGCGTAGAACCATAAGAAAAAAAAGAGCAGCGAGAGAACTGGGGTCAAAGAATGACATGGCATTTTGAAGAAACCATCCCAGTGTTCACCTGGAGACATTTCGGGAAACCATTGAAACTTCAAAAATGTATGGCTGAACGGGGATTCAACTCCGCATCCTCTCCGAGCAGTTACCGCTCACTAAAGATGCTCGGTGGCAGGAAAAGAAATAGACAACATCTCTCCTTGGTACGTTTATTATTTCTTGGTCCCAGGCAGTATAATTTGCGGGATTCGTAACAGCCTACCTGCGTTGAATCAACGTGTACGAGCATTCAGAGAATGCTACTAATTTAGGTAACAAATGGCAAAAGAAAGAATGTTTAGCTGTTGGTATTGACTGTTACGTACCTGCGATATATACGGTATATTTTCTCTTCTAAGAAAGCTACCAAATCTAAACCACAGTTCCACGTTAGCCGCACAAAGAGAAGTGTTCATACTAAATAACAGAGCGGCGTGATGTGGTTAAGGCGTCTGACTGCGACAGGCCTCCAGTTCAAAACCCCTGTCTCGGCGATGATTTTCATAGCCCGTTAATACGACCTTCACCTCAGGCACAGATTGCTGTAAAATGCGAAATACACCAGAAAGCTTGGTTGGTTCGGATTACACATTAAACCAAGCTCAGTATACCTCCCTAAACCTCTGGGTTGAATATCAAGTTCACCTTTTTTTCTTACAAAATAATTAAGCAATATCCAATCGGTTAGGCTTACATAATAACACCCTCTTACCAGTTAGTTTAGCCGTGCGAATAAAAACGCCCGCAGGCTAAACACAAAGCGGTGTTAATGTATTTGGCTTTGATCATCTGTTCCGGCGTACCGCCAATACTGATGAAGATTTCAGGCTGCTTACCACAGCCTCTTAGGCGAATACTTCATTGCTTGAATTCTTCGACTCAGTAAATATAAGTTGTACAAATATAATAACACAAAAAATTTTTGCACAAAGCTTACACGTTTCAAGGACAGATGCAGACCCTTGATTTAGAATAGCAGTTTCCAAATTTTTTTATACCACGTCCCCACAACGTACCCCTCCCCACCTCCTCAAATTTTACTATTTAAAAGATAAAAAAAAATCAAGTATAAAATCAAATATATATTTTTATTTTTAATTGCTTATGAAGTTATAAATTTTAAATTTTTTGACAGTAAAAAAATTAAAAATAGTAACTTTAATTTTATTGAAAACCATAACAAAAACAAAACAAAAAATCAGTGGGAAGGATGAGCTTGAGCGTTTTTCTCCTTAAGATTCAATATTCTTGGTTGCATATTAGACACTGCACTATGTAAATCATTGGAACCATCAAATTTTATTTCGCTTGTTTGTTTTTACTGCAACAAGAACTGAAAACCCTCTTTCTCAAAAATAAGTTCTTGAAAAAGGTCAATATAATTGGAGCGTTTGTGGTGATATGCTGGCATACACTTTGTAATACTTGACCCAAAATCTTGATTAATCTGTTTTATTAAAATTGTATTTGGCGAAAGCATCATTTTTATTTCCACAGCTTGTTCTTGAAGTACTGCGTTCAGTAATTACAGGGTTTTGCCGATATTTTAGGTTTTCAGAGTTGCAATTTCTCAGTTCTAACCATGTTGTCTCAGAGGAAACGCACTAAGCGTGTGATGTTAGAATAAAGGTTTTCATCTCTAAGATGCGGTGGAGGAGACGGTGTAGGGGTAGGGTAACTTCCATACGTAAGGCGAAGCTATCTCACTCTCTGCGCTCTCCTTTCGACATGTCTTCTTTCGCATTTCCCTAGAGAGGAGGCGCCCCCCAAATTTGGGAACCTATAGTTTATAATATGTGGTATTACATAAATAACTGATAATATTATTAACTGATAAAAAAATACAACAGTTATCACTACTTTCTAATGTGTTGATAGAATATAATTTTCCAGAAGCCACCAATTAAATCAAGCAGAACCAGTCTGAACGTTACTGCTACGATTTACATTGGTTTCTTCAAATAGCTGTACTTGCGTCTTTAATTATACAGAGTTTTACGTTTAAAACATTTTTTAGTTTCATAATAACCAGATATTTTGTCGGCTGATACCAGTTTTGATTCATTTCACAAGAGTGTGAATAATTCTTCAATGTGAGTAAGGTTTCTCATTCTCATCATACATTAAATCTCCTTCTCTTTATATGAATTACCAAACGGTATTTTGTATGCACACTAGAAAGCACGCAATGTTTTTGTTCAATACTTATACATAAAATAGGTAATGAATAAAATAATGCCAATTCCACTCTCTATAAAAGAAAGTGTTATGATTTTAATGATAGAATTCTATTAGATAGAATAAAAGAGCCAATAATAGTTTATGTTGTTTAAAACGAATTTCACGTCAACATCCGCCCTAAAAATGAACCAGTTAATCCCAAAAATTTGGTGTTCAGTAAAACTGATAAGCGGAAAATAAAGTTTCAGCCGCAGCACTTATGTAAACGGTTTAGACGCTAATGATTCCTTTCAAAATCAGAAGTTCTTCCTGTTGAATCAAAAATTCCTATACATTCGAAAATTTGTTAGCATTGAACTGTAATCAGAAGGCACAGGACTGAAGTAATTAATAAAGACGTGCAGAAACAACTGTAGTTGATCAGACACTACCAAAGTTAAGGCAAAATTTTTGCTGTGATTACTTGACAACACGCATAAAAACAGCGAGATAATGTTTAAAATTTCTCTTGACAGGAAACGTGTCGTCTGCGGCTGAATAATAATCGTTCAAGACAATTCCAGTCCTCAGTTATGGAAAAAACTACAGTCTATCTGGAAAACTCCATACCAGCCTCAACAATTTTTCTTCTTGAGGAGAAATGAATCATATATTTCCTGAAACCTTCCTTGGAATCTGTAGTCTTGTTACCTGAAATGTATAGTTCAAGCAAAAGATTAGAATTTATATATTACTAGCTCGTACCCGCGACTTCGTACGCGTGGATTAAGAATTACGTTATTTTTGCTTTTTATCTTTAGTGGGTATTCACTGTTGCTGGATTTTCGAGTTCTAGAACCGTGACCATGCCCAAAAACAATGTCACAGACTTACATTAGTTCATAAATAAATTAGAAAGAGCGAGCTTGGTTACAGTACCAGTATGACTACAATTGTAGAGGAAGCGAAAAGCGGGGTAATTTTATACGATAATGTTTTTAAAACTGTGCACCTTTAGTATAACTGAGATTCATCCTGAAAAATTCGAACAGACAGGGCATCTGAAACAACGATTTTCCGGTTGCCGAACCAGAGATCCAGCTCTCATTTCCTCTCTACAGCAGCAGCTCATCCGAAGTTTGCACAGATCCAATTACTGGTGCAAACTAGAGAAAAAGAGGAGAGAGATTCCAGTCTTTTTTTTCGGTCACAGGATGCAAACGTTACTGCAGTGCCGACGCAGTAGGTTGTTATCAGCTGGTAGTTTGAGGAAACACTAATTTGAGAAGTCTTTACCGCGCTATTAAAGGGATTAACAACAATCGCAACTTCCTGATAACAGTGTTAATCTGTTATTGATTGGCCGTAATCACCAGCAATAATAATTGGCTCAAAAGTAATGACTTCGTCCCTCAAACCCGTTTTCGGAGCAAGGTCGGCAATTACTAAGGTAGCGTGCAGTGAGAATTGCAGTGCCAGCAAGGAACATAAAGCGGATCCGTGCAGACTTTAAAATGTTTTAACGAGTAGACGGAGAAACTGAAAATACTATGGTTGCAGACTTGGGTTTGTTGTGGTTTCCCGCCTGGCCTGTAACAACTCCCTCTCACCCCTCACAACCTCGACCGTGACAGTAACTGCAGTTTACTAGCATACTTCGCTTTGATCTCGCTTTCATCCCTCCGCTCATTCGGCATGCCGATTGTTTGTCCTGTTAGAAAAGCCCTCGATTTACGACCACAGTGCCAAAAATTTGTATTGACTTAATGCAGTTTGCTGGCACGCGTGCAATGCAAGAACCACTTGCGAACAGATGTTCAACAGCTTCGCCGGCTTCATTGCACTCTGCCTGGGGAAAGAAGGACTTGGATATTGCTTCCTTTCGTCATACATTCCAAACCTACGGCGCACACTACACCGAAAAACTAACACGACAGAATTCGAACGCTTGATAATATACCAGCATGTATGGTGACAACCATTTAAATATTAGTAAATAGTACTAAACCAAATGACACGAGCGAAAATATCGCGGATAAGATACTATGAATAGAGAGGTTGGTGGTTTGTAATAGGATGGAGGAAGAAAGGCCTCTTTTGAAGCAATTGTTTATTTCTTCAGTGTAATAGGTACGTAACAAAATACTTACAACATGTTACAAAATAGTTGGGAAAAACTTTTAGACGCGTAAAACATATGTATGACAAACTGTCACTGACCGTAATGGAATACAACTAGCCTGAACAAAATACGCACACCATATCCATATTTCTGTGAAATGTGCTGCTGCGATCATAGCCTGTATGAAAATTTCGCGAATAAAATGTTTACTTAGGAATAGTACAACACAACAGAAATGTTTTCGTAACAGAAAAAAAAATATTCGAAAGGCTACTTATTGTATAAAAAACACATTTTATTGATACCTCTGTGATATATGGTGTTGCTATCTATCGGTACGTGCTCAATCCTTGCCGACGTCAGTGAAGCAGTTTATTAATATCTTTGTGATATGTGCTGCTGCTATCCGGCCTGGCTCTGAACTGTCTCATACGCACTACCTACATAGTTATTACTTTTGCACGTTAAGGGTCGAATTCCGAAAAATTTCTTTTTTAATTTATGATGTTACTTAAGTGGAGACCTCATTCATTTGTCGATTTCGGTTAGGTATCAAGGGTGTTAAATGGCACGAGGCTAAAAACGTTTTAGAAATAATAATATTTTTGTCCTCTAAGTGTCTAATTCAGAAAAATTACTTTCTTAAAACATGATGTGACCAAAGCGGACACTGAAATCTTAGAAATGTTACCTCAATTATCGATATAGGTATGAAGGGAGATAACGGCTTGAGATAAAAAAAAAAATATATACGATGATACTGAACATTCCACTATCATGCATTCATTAATTTAACTCTCTCACAAAATCGTCTGTCGAAGTTATTTGCATTTTCGAAAAGGAGATAATTTTCCGTCTAATATTTAGATCATGGTAATATACAAGATATTCTGATACATTCCCTGTTTCTTTCACATGGAATAGCAAGAAAGTTTGGCTCAAATTATTACTCTTCTTCCAAGCCCCTTTACAGTATAACTTGTTCGTTAGATATTTGTGGCATCTTCACATAATACGTTCGCTGACAGGCGTAGAAGTAATTCCCACGTTTCTCTAGCACTCACCTTAAGAAAGGAGAAATACTAGTATTATCGGGATTCCATACCATCATATTTTTTCACGGCATACTGGATATTAATGCTGTATTTCTTTTCAGCGCTTTAAGGAGACGCAATCAATTAACGGCTGTCGCACCTCAGTCCACACAGAACTAATGAACCTCCTTCACAAGGAAAACTCTGATATTTAATTCACAAGAATCTCATTTATTTAATGAACTACATTTCGGTGACAGATGTTATATAACTGCCCTTTCATTCAAAAAGCTTTCTTTAGTAACTTATTTTTGAGAGATAGGCCAGTGATTGATATAAAATTTCTCTTTTCGAAAAAGTTCTTTATGATTTCGTTAAGGTGCTTTTGACCCCACCGTTGCTCGGCCATCGGGTGTAATGTTACTTACTCTTATTTGTCTACAGCACCCGTGGCATATTTTATATTTGACGTAGTAGTTATCATTTCTGCTTCAGTTCCTAACTGTTGTTTACCATTTATTCACACACAATTCAGATTCGCCTCTGATATCTTATTCTTTTTCTACATATGTCTCTTTAAATTTATCCCATACTGATTCTATTCTTACAGTTTTCCATATTATTTTTTTCAAATAATCTGAACGCCATCTGTTACGGCTGAATCAAGCTATAATAAAAAAAAGGTTTTAAAAATGTTTTTCAACACGAGAAAGTCAGACGGTAAAATTTATCCACGTCGAAAGCCGACGATACATATAAAAGAATGTTCATTACTTCAACAAAATCTCACAGGCATACAGATTGTCACGGCTAAAATAAGCCTCTAAGGACATACAGAGGTAAAGGCGAAACGAAATCCCTAAATTACAATTTTCCATGATACTAACACTTCTTATCTTATTGCATATAAAGAATTTTTACAAAACGATTAGTTCTTATTATTATCATTAATCAACCAGCGAGAGAAAGAGTAGCTAAAACTATTTCTGTATGATCTGACAGTACTACTATATGCCTTCAATGAGGCTATGATACATTTAGTTTCCTACAGCTCTAGGGTTCATTTGTCTTCTGAGCAGATTTCTAACAGTCTTCCGCACTTGTCAATACCGGCACGAGACAGCTGCAGATGACAAAGCTTTCGAACAATTAATCAACTGCAGTCCTGTTTACAGCTATACGAATGAGTGATACGGCGTAAGGTTTGTTATTTCATTTATTTGGACACTGACACTAACTGAAATCCCAGTACCAAAAAGGATAAAGCGCTAGGTGACATTACATATATCAAAAAATATTGCTCACGGTTGAAGGACGCAGACAAGGACATAATTCAATGTAATATTTTCAGTTCGATACAAGGCAGTGGTAAAATTCGCTTAAGATGTTAATTGAGGTTTGAGGCGAGTACAGTATCTCATAGAATTTTAAGTAAAAATAAGTCCGAAATATTAACTTTTCACCATCACAAAAATTATGTATGCTGTTTACATGCGAATAATTTTTAAAAAAAACTTCAAGTAAGATAAAAGATGGAGCTGCTAAATAGTCTTATGTTTATGTTGCTGGTCAGCAGTACCAACACACAGACCAGCTTGCAGAAACAGCTGATTATTGTACCATTCTGAAGCCTTCGATCGTCTTCACAGCCAATTCTGGCTAAGTTACGAGCTCTTCAACACCGATAAATGTAGAGAGAAAAACTCGATGATATGAGTATTCGTTATAATAAATCCTTTCAAAAAAAGGTATTATACGTATCCAACGTCAGTAGCAAACTCGTGAAATGTAGTTAGTCTCCGTCAGAAGTTCAATAAGGCAAAAGTCGGCACTGCACCGAAGAGAATCAATGAAGGCGGGTACGAAAAAGAGAAGTAACTTTTACGATTTGTAAATTTGTGAGCTCCAGTCATTCAGTTGGAAATAAACGAAAGATCTAAACTGACTCGCAAAGTTGGTTGCAGCCAGACGTTCGGAACGATAAAATGTTTAATCGAATCATAAACAGAGTGAAAAAAAATAAAGGCTAAAATAAAACTGTATCGATGTGACAACAACAGACAATAAAGGCATAAGCTCAATGAAATACAAAAATATGTTTCTACATACTTTGAAAGCATATGTTACCAAGCAACGGTGGCATCATCACTGGATGCTGATTTTCCATATAAGACGATTATCGAAAGAAACAATTTCAGCATACTTTGAACAAACATCGCCTATTACAGGATAATGTTCTTCACTATGATATGCTTGTTCCACATACCGAACCCACTTTTACTCTTTGTCTTTGGTTGCAGTATGCATCATTGACAACTTTCACTTTTTTCTAACATAGTTTCGAGTTTATTTATGGAACATTCAGAATGTTCAAATCTGGGAATATAAATGCATTTATGATGGAATAAGGATAGCTCCTAAGAATAAAAAAAGCAAGATGCTTGATTTTAAATTAATTAATATAACTGCGATACGGACGCATACATTTGCAAGTGATGCAGAAATATGGAAGAGGGGGAAAATAGCAGACATTTAAGGAAATCCTTTAATAAAACCTATAATGTTACAAATAACCAGTATTTCTTTATTAATGTCTAAACTATTGAACTATTGTTATTACCGTAAAAAACAACATCGTTAGTATTTTAAAGAAATCAATAGCTGTTAATTTTTTTAATTCATTTCTACGGTTAAACGAAGTCTTTCGGGTAATTACTACCCGTCTACCTCTCTCCACTTGAGTGAGTACTGTGTTCTGCCTTGAAGCAGGAGTTGCACCAGGCCAAAGACAGAAGTGGGGTGACCTGTTGCTGTCCATCATGCGTCAGTGTGTTGCTGTATGACTGTTGTTAGGTGTTGTGTGTTGTTTGTGTTGTATCAACGGAGGATGGAACCCAATTCGAACCTCAATCAAAAAATAACAAATTTAGAGTTCCCGCCACTACAATTTCCACATTATCAATTCTTCCGGAAATGTAGGCGAGAAGAGCGAACAAATACTACGTCAAACAAAAAAACAAAAATGTAGAAATACGTAATCAATTGTTTCAAAATATTAAGATATCTGACGCCTTTTGCCGGTATTACTTTGTGATTATACCGTTCCTTTACATCTTTTTCCTTTCATTCGTTTTTTTTTATTTTTCCCCCTTTCTTCTTAATGTTCCTTAAAACAACCTTCTTAACAAATTTTGGATCACTGACAGTATCATCCACATATTTTCGCATTTGAATTAGCCAAATGGCATAATCAATTAAATATTGTAATATGCTTTTTTAAACTATTTTTTTACCATCGCGTACAGCTAATTTCAATGTTTCGGAAGAATATGTCTTTTTCGTTTTAAATTAATACCTACCAATGAATTAAACCTTACACATTTTATGCCCATTCCTGGGTTTGAGGTGATTTCGGACGTTCAAATTCATCGCGTGCAAAATATGGGCATTTAACTGAATTGACCTTGGAAAAATTACATAATTTATCAGAAACTAGTTAATTCTCGATTCTTCTATCACCTCATATTTAACGCGCTTATTCATAAACGAAGTGCATTATTAGCTAATACGTATATAATTTCCTAAACACAGTAAATACAAATCATAACAAAATACACCAATATATGTGATAAAGCTTGCCTCTGAGAAGTGCACACCTAGCATCTTTTTATCGATACAGGTATATGTAAACGTGTAACTGTGCTGGCTGGACTAGTAGATTCTGCTGTCTGCGTAATTATCCATCCATCGTAATCAACCAACTCTCTCCTAGTATGAGCTCTTGTCTCTACCTAGCAAAAAAACGTTTGGCAAGCTGGTTTAAAATTTCTGGTCTGACCCTGGATTCGAGACTCGGATGGTTAATCTCTGAAAATTCGGAATCTTTGTACCGCTTTCCGTCTTTTATGTCCTTTCTTGAAACTGCATAAGCACTGCAAACATGTATTACGGTGGTAGATCAAGGAAATAAATAAATCCATACCAATTTATGCATTTTAGAGATTTTGAAATAAAAATTTAACAGTGCATGGAAGTATGGTGCCAGCCTGGCCGTGGGTCATTGGCCGGAGTAGGCAGATCCAGCGATAACGTCATTCGACCGTTATCTCCATTCGAGAAAGCTTGTAGCAGCAGTTCCATCCAAGAGCGAGAGAGGAGGTATCGAATGTCCAATAGAAATTCCCGAGTACGCAAGACCAGTCCGTTTACAGGTGCTTTTTAAGGATAGTTTACTTCGGCATACTACAGCATGACATTCAAGAAAATGCCGAACATGAAAGACATTCATTAGGAAACATTACAACGCAGCAAGAAGTAGTTGCTGTGGAGCATCTCTCAGCGTTGATAATGACTGGAAATCCAGTGCAGGTAACTGATTATACAATCCTAACAAAAATGTCATTCATTGTTTACGGAAACTTTTCGCATCTCGAAGTATCCTGCACTTGGCTGGAGATGAGCAGCCTCTGAGTAAAACCGAGTTTACAGGTTTACCAACGTCATTCGACACCCTGATATGGTGCCACATTAAGCACATAAATGTTTTTGCTATCGAGACATGTTGTACTACAATGCTTGTCACTCACTCACTCATAGTGCGGCTGGTGGTTGTTAATCCATAATTACAAAACTGTAACAGAACTATACTTGCACACTCAGGATATTTTTTGAGAAACGATTGGGGGAGACTTTTTGAAGGTCACTGAAAACAACACAATTGTTTGAGAGTGTTTGTCTGTTTATATTCACAGGAAACCACAATGGAGCTACGTGGTTTATGGACGGTCGCCTAGAGGCTAGAAAAGGCTGGGGGCAAGGAACAGGAAGGAATTCAACCATGGTCTTTTGAAGGCTATGTCAGCATTTGCCTGGGGTGATTTGGAGAAACCATAGAAGACTCAAATCTGGATGGTCCGACGGACACTTGAACACGCATGCTTCCGAATGCGAGGCCAGTGCGTCACCGCTCACCCACCACGCTTGTTATTATTATTAATCAGGAAAAAATTCATCCCTGAATCGTTTCCCCCTACTAGAGAATTAATGCTCACAACAGTTGAAACGTTTCAAGTAACGGTTAATTTGTGCGATAACAACTATCATTTCGTGTGAGCTAGGTTGTTATCCCTAATGCGCGAAGAATAATTACTGATACACGGACTACTCATGGCAGTGACGGCGATTTCCTTTGGCGGCTATCACTTCAGCTAACTGTAATTACAAAGGAGACTTGAATTAGAAGAGCAGTTCAAGCAGTGACCTTCCCACCGGGCTGACGTAGCGATAGATATGAGAACAAAGTCGTCTGAAGTGAAGCTTCCCACGCGGCATACTGCAAACACAATACGAGCTGCGAAAGTGTTGCTGGATGATTCCCGGTAAAGTGAAAAGCAAACTTCCACAGAGCCCTTCCTCAGCGAGCCATTCCGGTAGACAGCTGTCATTTCAACGTAGTGGAAAATGTCATCACTGCAGCGATATTAAGGTTCACTCTCAATATTTGTCGCTCCCGGAGAAGACAACATGCCACGACTGAGATGCAGCGGACTTAATGTATACCTAGACGACAGTTCTGATTCTTCAGAACTCCACAGGCTGAAAGGAGAACAGAAAATAAACCGAGAGGACGAAGAGGGATTCCACATTAAAGAGACGTGACATCATTGCGACCGTTTACAAGAAGCCTGAGTGCACAGAAGTGTGTCCAGCTGGACGGATGCCGAAAATACGTTCATCTCCAAACGGACCCTCAGAGAAAGCCAACAATGTTTGTTAATCGCTGAACCGAAACCAGATATAGACCACTACGCTGCAGAAAGTACGTCTGGTTGCAATCTTCAGTGGTTTCTGGAAAATTGTTAAACTGACTCGAAAATTTTTAGAATTGCTCCGTTGAGGCTGGCCGACGTAATGATAATCCGGTTGTGTTGATTTTTGAGTCCATACTCCAGTGACTAGAAACTAGTGTGTACGCGCAGGAGATATCATACGGATGGTACAAGTGATTTCATTTCAGAGAAAATTATTTGACTTACCCATGTCTAAGTTTAAGAGTTTTTGCGTAGTGTATGCAATATGCAAGCCCACTGCTTATGAGCTTTTCACAGGAGTAGCACATGATGCATATATGATATTACTGAAATCGCATGAGCAAAGTCTAATGTTGACACAGAAGTAATACCGAAATAATATTACTCCAAAGTTACTTGAAACCATAACATTAAAAAGAAAGGAACAGTTAACTTACAACGAAATATGTGATTTTAGAATCGTATAAAATATGATAAAAACAACAACAGAGCTAAACATAAACTTGTAGCGGTGTGGAAGTGAGTGTAAAGTACATTTTTCTAAATAAATAGAACATGAACCAGAACATAAATTGTTAAACCGGATCAATCATCATATCAATCATGAAAGTTGAACTCTACGGTGTGTATCACAGCACAGATTGCGCAGTCAGAAAGAAAAGCAAAGATGAAGCAAGTTCAAATACAACATTCTATCCGAATTTAGCTAAAGATGATACTATAAACACTAAAAGACGACAATAATCAAATTCTTACAGATAGTGCCCCAGGAAGATCTATGAAGGCTTCATAAAGAAGAGGAAAAAAGACTACCAATCCGAAAGGATTTTGTATCCTCGCCACTTTATATTACTGAAGTGAGAAGTTGTCTATATAATAGTAAGATGTTCGCAAAAACTAATCTACTTGGGTTTACTGCATACGCATCAATCAGGGGACTGTCACTACGAAAAGTCCATTGTAAGTTTGAAGTTTATAGTCAAAAAAGATGCAACATAATAAAACTTCTCGACGACACTAAAAACGAAGCAGAACAGAATGTGCTGCACCAGGAGAGCACAATAACGATGAACATAGTATTTCCTTTGTTCCTCCATATTAATATTAAACAAAACATGTGGTGAATAATTATTCACATGATGAAGAGAATAACAGGGTTTCTGTGCATGAGTAAAAAATATCTTATAAGTATACAAATATCACCGGAAATTCGACTAATTTCTACGAGAACGGACAGACTAAAAGCTGCGAATCGGTGGTTGTTCCGCTAGTATCAGTGACACAAGTACCTGGCAGATTCCTCAGATATGATTCCTTATAAAAGTATGTCACCTTACTTCCTCATAATTACTGCTGCCAACCTTACAAACCCCGTTCGAATCTTGGTCCCATGTGAATTCTTACAGACGTTTTATACAGTTTTTGCATTTATTGCAACCGCATTGTGGAGGAATAAGCCCATATCCGGCGAAGTAGATTTCGCTTTGTAAAACGAATACTTTTTGCGCTCAAGGCTTACCCTACGTGCAGGTACCACAGACGATTTGTTTTCGCGAGCAGTGCTTCAAGCATATGAAGGAGCAGGAGAGCGCCTACATTACTGCTGATAGTAAGATCGATTACTTTGCTGTAAAATGCTGTATATTCAGGTTAACCCCCCGACCAACCATCATCGCTTCCCTGTGATCGGAGGCTTGACGGAGCGAGGAAGAAATTATGGTTCATATTCCTTCCGAAACAGCAGCAGATTACCACAATGTTATCTAGCCAATAGCTTATTTACTCATGAAAAACCTCCCCAAGTCCTCAGTACCTACTTTCAACTTCTTTTAAGGCTATTACTGTTGTGACACTCCACTCACTCGCCGTTAAACTTTATTGTATGGTAAAAAAGGCGTTGGTTCCTGCAGCTAACATGTAACATGGTGGAGCACTAAAATTTCGGCTAACGTTGGTGTCCCACATGTCACAGAATATAATATGGTATAGAATATAATATGGTATAAAATATAAACTAATCGCAATGGCTGCAAAAAAAAAACAAGTAATACTTGTCAGAAAAATTTAGTACATTTATAAGTCTTTCGCTTTGTGGTAGAGAGAAACTCTGGTATGATTACTTACAGAGAACATGGGAGAATTTACTCTAGTTATTTCGTAATAAATCAATTAATTCTGACTTCCAATCGCCAAGTCGTTAACAGACAGTAAGGTGGAGGAAAAGAAAAACAATGTTCACTTTATGAATTTAGTATGACGTTCTATATACCGCTGGGAGCAAATTACTTGTTTTCATTTTCATCTTCCGTTACAAAAAAGAATATTTAGTAATGTTATAGAAGGCGGGGAAACTTTAGCGATCTTCATAACTAACGGCACCATCGATTTTATTTAACGACAACAACAGCAGGAAGATCCATCAAAATAAGTTCAATCTTCGTGTATGAGATAAAATGTTTATTAGAATAAAAGTAAACGAAAATTTGAGTCGTCGATACTTCAGAATGCACACACAAAATTGAAACGTTAAGTTTTTTCCCCTAAACTTTTACTTCCTTCGGCATAATACGTAAACCATTTACGACGCTAATCGCCTCCATTATGCAATTGACGTAAATGACCTCTTTACCTGACCCAAAACAATCTTCCTAACACCATTCGACAAAACGGTGTTTATATCCATGTCAGAACTCCAATTCACTATCTTGTAAACAAAGCAAAGACTTTCCTGAACCAAATTAAATTTTCTTAATAAACCATGCCTCCCTATATTAATTTTCAATTTCCAGTCAAATAAATGGAATCGGTATCTCCATTTTCTTGAATAAAGTCACCAAAACGTTTTACCGGCCCCATTCCAATTACTGGACCAATGGCTTAACAATAACGCTGCCGCGGTCTAGAATGAATCTCTTTCATCATTATAGAATCGTTGACTAGTTGTGTCTGTAAAATAAATTTATTTTTAAAAGAGTAATTTCAATGTAAACTGTGATGATAGAGATGCCAAAATCGATATATAATTTTATTTTAATTGTCTATCTCTTCTTGTGGGTCATCAATAAACATAAACCGACCCAACTACTTGTAATTTCAAGAAGTAGAAACAAATGATACCTTTAAACGTGGTCAAAGCATTTAGTACAATGTAAATTGAGAAGAAGAAGAGATTCAAGACAACGGAAAAACAGGAATAATCTTCTCCTTATAACTATTCAGACAATATTTGTTTGATAGTTTATCTGTGAAATAATAGCACAAATCTCAAACTGCGCATGACAAAGTTGTGAGTACAGCTAATGTTAAAATACAATATTTTGAAAAATGATAACAAAATCGCAAATGACTAAGTTCCTGTTTTTGCAGAGTTAAACGGAAAAGTGCGAATTCGACCATCAGATTTGAACGACCCATCAGTGTATCTGATTTCGACAGATTATTGGTTTTAGGTGCTGAAACTTCTCGCTACAACAGCATAAAGATAAAAACAAACCAGCAGGAAAAATTAAATGTCCAATTAGAAACCTCGCTAAGTACAGAAATCAAATATCGGTTTAATTACCTCCAATGCAAACTGATAAACAAATTCACGCCAGGACTTACAAAAAAAAATTGCTCCAGAATTAGGATATAACTGAGATATTTTCCAACAACATTAAAGACTCCATTTTTACTGCAGGACAGCGATCCGACAGCGCAGATTCATTCTATTGGTGAGTGTCACACACAAACAACATGCGACAAAAAGCTACACTGTGAAACGAGCTGCGTTCAAAGCCATCGGCTTGCGCTGCCCGTTCCACGCCTATCACAAAATAATGGACAGCGAAAAAAAAAAAAATCGGACCCAGCTTTCGCGAGAATGTCGCCCGCAGGTCGTCCTAGCGATACGTGACCGACCGAACCAATCACAAGCCAACACACAGTCGGCAGATCACAAGGCAGTTGATTCGTCACGGGTTTCATATATAGATTGGTTGCCCCGGCGAAATCAGAAAAAAAAACAACTAGAGAATCTCTGAGCGTAGATTCATTACGGATCCTCCCGCTACGATGAAATTTCAAGAGAAGCACAAGTAAACTTGGTTTAAAAACTTTCCTTGTGACCACTTGAGATGTGTATAGCAATTGTGACGGAAAAAACTTCTATTACAGTAAACACTCCTTTATAACTAAAAACTCGAGATTAGGTTTTCTACTTTTTTTGTTGATAGTGAAGAACCAGTTTCTAATAACTCATCTAATATTAGCAACGCCTTCCGTCACTTTTTCAACTGCATGGTAAAAGTTATAGTACAGAATATGTAATATTATCACAACCCCCCAATCATTTATTATTATTATTATTGAATTATTTTATATGGATAATTATAGGTATGCTAAATAATTGTATAAATATCTGTAACCTGATGTGTATTATATCCGGGTTTCTACAGACAGTAGTTTATATCGTAATCGGGGTAGCATAGTTGTTATTTTTGAGAGTTACAATTGTAGAGTCTTTGGTCTCACCAGCTGAGCGAACCGTCAGTGTTCGTTTGGTAATCAAGCGGTGTTCTGTTGAGTCCTTCAGGCCAGATTTATAGTTTCACTAGCTGAGGTACCCGGCTTCGCTCAGGGAGTTGATATGAGATTGTGTGGTAGTTGGAATAAAAGTATAAACTTTAAAATTTAAGAGGTAATTTTTTTTATCGAAAACATATTCTAACTTTTGCAATACTTGTTTATTAACAACATTTTTCATTTTGTTCTCCGGGGTATATATGTACAAATTTTTAGAATTTCCTACTTCGTTATTTCGTATAGTTCGTTTGCTATAGTTAACCGTGAGAGAAGCAGGAGTCTTTGGGGTTGATGCCGCAATGTTTTAAAGTTTGTCCTTGCGCTTTGTTAATTGTAAAACTATAGGCTAATTTGATTGTAAATTATAGTCTTTTAAATTTGAATGGCGGTTCAGTAGAGATCAGGGGTATTCTAAGGATTAATACTATGTGTTTCGATTCTGGAGTTTCCCCGGTCATTCCTGTGGAGGTGTTTCCAGTGGGGGTAATCGAATTTTTCCATTCATGCAACAGAATCCTGGTGTTTCTCCACTGAATTTTTTCGCGTTGCAAAATTGGTAGATGTTATCCATTTTATCGATTACGACGTGATTGTTTTTGTTATATTGTTTTGTCGGGTCGTAGTGGAATGCTTCATTTGTCAGATTATACTATTTACTTGTCCTCGTTGGCGCTTCTCGTAGGGTGATATTTTCATAGGCGGCTTGCATTCGAAGTCTTCTATTATACGATTGTGTCGCAACTCTCGATTTTTTAATTCGTTCATTTCGTTGTTCTTCGGTTTCTCTGACCGAGCGTGGTGGTGTAACGGCTAGCGTTCTGGCCTCGCATTCGGGAGGACGGCGGTTCGAATCCCCGTCCGGGCATCCAGATTTGGGTTTTCCATGGTTTCCCCAAATCACTCCAGGCGAATGCCGGGATGCTTCCTTCAAAAGGCCATGGCCGAATTCCTCCCCATCCTTTCCCGTCTCTAAAGACCTAGTTGTTATAGGAGACGTTAAGCAATTAAGAAAAAAATTCGGTTTCTCTGCTTCTCACGGTGCTCGTTCACGTTCGCTGAGAACATAAACGTGACTCGCGCTTTCGACTGTTTTGTTTTCTCGCTGTTCTTTTTGTTTCGATTATGTTTTTCAGTAATTCATTTACGATATTTCAATAAAAGGCTGAATATCTGGCGTTTGGAGCACAAAGTATTTATCTAACAGTGATTAACAGAACCTTGTATACAGAGTTTAGGAAACATGAACGTTTTCGTGTTATATTCTGCGCTATACATGTGATTTTCTGAAATAATCTAGCTTTTATTATAATCAATTTAAGTTCTCAAGACATCGAATGTCAGCTAAAATATCAGGCGTTTGGAGCTGAAAGTAGATTAATTCTATTCACAGTAATTAATGCTTAGGCTGATGGTTTTTGATATCAATAGAACTTTGTATTAAGCCTTTGGAGTTGGAAATAAAAACAGTTTAGGACAATCCAGCGTTTTTTTGTATCACATTCTGCGCTATATACGTGAGGTTCTGACATAATCTAGCTTTTATTAATTTTATAGAATGTACTGTGTTGTTTAGTAATCCAATTTCTACGATACCACCGAAATTTGTAACTCGATGAAAAAAATCGAAAGTAAAGAATGTTTTCTTTTCATATCTGACTTAAGTGATCGAGTGTCAAAAATGAGTTGCAGTTATAGTTCCTTGTGTTTTTGGCGACGAGTTTAGGGTCAAACTTATATCGCTATGCGGTGAATGCGTAATTGCGAGTGCATTATTCAAGTTGCAGTTCATCCTGTAAGTGTATGATGAAATTAATTGCGATAATTTATGCTACGCGAACTAGGAATCCTCATGTAAACAACGTTGTTATTACCCGAAATGTATTTTGCGATGCATTTCATATGTTTAAGCGTTTCTGCATAGTTTGATTTTGTCGAGAGAATATTAGTTGAGATTTTGGTTTGGTTGAAAAGCAATCTGTACCCGAATGATCGCGTTATAGAATAATGCGCAAGAAATTTTTTTATTTGTAGTTAACGGTAATAATTTCATAAACGCTATGTTATTGACGTGTGTCGCGATGTAAACTACTCCCCGATTTTATTCTGGTTCAGGTCGCATTTCAATCTTACCACAACCACTAGGAAGAAAGTAAAGCACACGTTGCACAAATCCAGCGTGTAGTTCCCTGTGACTTTGTCGAAATATTTTTCTCATCCAGGTAGCATTTACAAACTAATCACCTCAATTTAGGGATATTATAACGCAACATTCAAGTTAGATAAGAATCCGTCATCTAATTGAAATTTTTCCAAGTCTAGGTCGCAATTCAACCTAACCATATCAGCTGTTAGAGACAATTTATCGAGAAGTTAATACATAAAAAAAATCTTCAACTTCGTTTATTTTTCTTATGAAGTTACACGAGAATCTATGATGAAACTGAGCATCTCGGCTATCGTGAAATCCCCTATATCTGCATAAGCACACGACGCCTTTTGCTCATGATTGCATTGATTGACTCGACGATTAATGTAGTATATCGACGTGGAATTTCATTTCCTGAGAAGAAGATTGAAATGTGCTCTTCAGATCTGCAAGGGTAAATTCAAACAGTTTTGAAATACATAAAATGAAAATTCAGTCAAAATAGATTCAGCAATTTTCAGATAATGCTATTCATAAAATAAGATACAAGTCAAATTTTAACTTTGACCCCAAGCTTTCAGATTCTGAAAATCCATTTAAACTCTGTATTTTCTGCGTAATGCTTGAATGAAAAGACACACACCAGATACATTTTTATGTATTTGGTATGTATTAATGGACGTAAATGTTTTGATTTTCGAACATCAACATTAGCAGATGATGTACTGTAATTAGGATGAAACGTAGCTAAGACTAAAATGGAACAAACATTCCGAATCGAAGCATCCAACCCACTCCGTTTTTAGAAGTGTGCGGCTAAATCACCATTTAATTTAGTACCGGAAATTACTGGTACAAAGTTAATGAAGTTTGTTAGTATGAAACATTTCGGATGAATAAAAATAGTGTAGGGGTAAATCAACTTCAAGTCACCCTTTCTTGGTAGGGGATGGATGAACCTAGATTTGCTATAATTCCGGGAATGGATGGCATAAATTTTATGAAATTTGGTACATATGTCTCTTTGCGTGAATAAAAATAGCGCACAATACAAAACAGTAAAATAAAATAAAAGAAATTTCGGAACTATGACAAACGGTAGATCTAAAACATGAAAGTAAAATTTACTATCATTTCTTCGGTAATCAAGAACATCATTCTCTGGTACAGTATCATTCTTTCTTTAAAATCATACTGACGGTTATAAATGCGATGATTCTAATTAGCTTCATCAAAACTAGACATCTGAGAAACTGCTTCACTCTCCGAAGCTTTGTATTACTTTAGTGTTGTCAAACAGCTGTTTACCCACTCTAGGGATCAACCCAAGTGCTATTAATATCCCTCTTACGGTCAGCAGTTAATTAGGCACACTGAAATACGATCGGCCCGTAATGAACGTTATCACAAACATCCAACCTAAAACCACTGACGAGACACAAAAAAATTAAAGAATTCTTAGCGCTTTCTTTGCTTCAATTTTATTCCTATCAAAGTCTTTCTTTAAGAAGATAGTGGCTTCACTAATGCTACTATTCACCGAATTTCGGAGGAATGATTTTGTTCTCTAAGAACCTCAGAGTATTCCTAGTTTAAGTCGCAAACGAAATAAAGTCTCCCTAAATATTTTCTTCAGAGGAGGTAATTTGTCTCCTCTTCACAACATGTGAACAAAATGCTGTAACTCTCTTCTCAAATAATAACTGTGAATGAGCCAGATCAAAACTCACCTATATTTAATGCAGCCAAATAAGAGAAATATGTTATCATTGTACATTAAGATGCCACCGAGAACGATTTTCATGAAATAAGATAAAGGAACAGCAAATGCAAATTTCGCCCTATCGTTCGTCAGGTGAAAAGGCACCTAAGATCGTCCGGAGGATGAGAGAACAAGTAGGAAGAAAAAAATGTATAATAGTGACTAAAAATAAAAAACCCATTTAGATCGTATTATCAACATAATCGATTACCGAAAACAAGCTGGAACCTTTATTTTGAAGACATGAAATTCTTTGGAGATTTTCTAGGCAGCATTGTTCGAAGGTGTCGGTATCTCCCAAGATTGTGAGAATTTGTAGTAACACTTTATGATCTGATATCAAGTTGAAATATTTGATAGTTTTCCAACACCGAAGAATGAAGGTAATACAATATCAAGTTTTAATATATCAGTTAATATATCAGGTGGCTAAGGCTCCTAACTAAGGAACGGAAGATACCCGATTCGAATCCCAATCTCAGCTGGAATTTTTTAGTGCCTTAAAACTGTCTTTCACTTTTTTTTTAACTTATGTCTTTACGCCTCGTCGACGTCGAGGTCATTAGAGGTGGGATGTAACTGGCGACAAGGAATGGTAAGGAACTTGTCCATGGTCTTTTGAAGGAAGCATCCCGGCTTCGCTAGGAGTTATTTGGGGAAACCATGGAAAACACAAACCTGGATGCCCGGACGGGGATTCGAACCGCCGTCCTCCCGACTGCTAGTTTTTTATAACGCACGAACTCTATGAAAGTTAGCTTGTGATAATGCCGGCAGTTAATTCAATATTTCACAGTAGGCAATTAACTTCAGATCCAACTACTACCGCTCCTAAACGGTTTGTTCATTCTCTAAATGTGTAGTTAAATATTAATCTAATTTATTTCTTCAATAATATAGTATTAACTAACTCACTTTAAACTACAAGTACTATGTTTGAAAGAAGAGATAAGAAAGGATATACATGATCCCGTACGAGTAAAATAAATAATTAAATTCATATTTACTACGTACTAGCTGAGCCGACAGACGTTGTCCTGTCCAAATTTCAATAAATTTGTTTTTGATCACTTTGTGAACTTGTGAAAAGCAATCGAAAATGTGTAAACAAAGTAAAAATAAGAAAAAAAAGTATTTCTGGGTAAAGATGACCATGACCACTAGCTGGCACTTGATCTCAGGTATAAGGGTGTGGGAAAATGGTGTAAGGGATTGGAATAAATTACCACGAGAAATGATGATTAATTTACCAAAAACATTGAACGCATTTAAAGTAAAAATTAATAGAGGGCAAAAGTAGGTGGGAATAGGAAAGAAGAAAGACGGGTGTATATGGAGATTGCCACCGGAGCGTACGCTCCATGGCAATTTTATCAATTATTATATTATTAATCATTGTATTTATTAAAGATCGTGTCCATTGATTTCAATTGTAGGAGTACATTCAGAAGTATACCAGTGGGGAATTTTACATTTGAGATGAATTCCATCTGAAGTACACTACTGAAATGCTGGTAATGTGTGATGTGCCTGGAATGTGATCGACTTGGAACTATGCGGTTTTGTTACGAAATTTAGGTCAGAATTTTTTGTTAACCAAATGACTTATTTTCTTCCGTTAAATTTAAAAACTCGATGAATCTCAAACGACTTAGATCATCGCACCATCAAACTTGTTTTGACTGTTTCGTAGATCTTGCGTCGTTTGACCCAATGCCTCCAAAGACTTTTTATGTGTCAGCGTACATTCATCCCAAACGATCAATTTGCATTGCTGCAAAAAGCTTCTGCCATCACACAGTTCTGCGAAAAGTTGCACGCTGTTGTATTTCTAAGCAATATAATAAATGCTGTCTCAAGAGATAACTGTTTCCAAGAAAACTTTTTTCTTTCTAACTTCTCGACGCAATTATTTATACTCCAGATCTATTGACCTAGCCTTTTCACGATCCTCACAATCAGATTCACAAAAGAAGTTCTACAAGTAGAGAAAATTGGGTGCTTCTTGAGTTTCAATGCGATATCTTGGAAAAGTTATGTTCGGCGCCATAACGTATAGCTTTCATGAATAACAACTAATCATTTCATCGTTAATACAAATCAAACTACACTCAGTTTAGCACGCTTTGACCTCGTTTTTCCGTGACATCGATCAGTCTTTAAAATAATTCTGTGAACCGGACAACACAAAAATTTTAAATAAATTTCTTGATTTAATCACATTTAACATTCTGCTACTTGAACTTTCAAACCATTCTTTTTAGCCATTTTATTGCTTTTTATAGTATGGAGATTGGTTTCTAAGCTTAATGTAAGGAAAGTATGTGAGTGTCTTCATATGTCTGCGATTTGTGTTAATTTGTACTAGTTATTCTAGTGGTGTTATTTGTGCTAAATGTGTAATTTTGAAACTAACACTAGAAACTAGTTAGCACTCCACTGAATTAAGTCAAGCCATTTTAAAGATCTTAATCTGATGATTTATAATGAAAGCAGATCGTCAAAAAAAAACCGTCAGCGCTACGTGTAAAGCCAATGAACAGATTTTCTTGCGCAGTTTTAAGACACCAAATTCTCTATGGGTTGCCATTTTTTCAGTCCGTGGAAAAAGTGTTCATGATCGAAGCAAATTAAAAACGTTATTACGGTAATAGAGACAGTAAAATAACGAAGGATAGCGAAGTTAACTCCACCACTCGACATTGATGAAGGCAGAATGGCCGCGAAGAACACATCAGCACGAACAAACATTCAAATATTTCGGCATAAACCTTAATCACGTATAGAGGGGAGACATATGGCTGGGATATCACATGTGCACACACTGAGACACGCCACATGAGTCATGCGATTAGTCTCAGTATTTCTTAATTCTTGGTCAAATATCTTTTCCATTAAAAACAGAAAACAAATACTAATCGGACTTAGATTCATCCAGATATCTAAATTCTAATTAGAAAAATAGGAAAAATCTCACAACGGATCCGGCCACACAGTCACATAATACAATTCACGTGCAATCATTAACGGTACAGCATATCCGAAAAGTGACGTAATCCGAACTTCAGCACCTCTCGGCAGAACACTACGTAGTTCCTATAATTATTGAGAGTATCGCGAGACAAATTTACATATTTTTGCATTAAACAGAGCACTTCTATGCTTTGAGCAGCCTAGCGGAACCGATCCTTCTAAATGATTCCACCCGACTGGGGATACATATCGACTGCATACCCACGCTAAACCGAAGGGGATATACCTAACTGAACAAACCATTCAATCACGAAAACCTTCAGCGATGACAAACATGAATGTATTATTAACTGAATAAAGCATTGCGACAATATTAAATCTACCAACTTAACTGAAAACTTGTGTGGATCGTGAAGGCTCCATAAATAATTTATAACACGTCACTTCATTGATTTCTTCTAGAACATCCAACTTGAGTGAAGTAATTATACAATTAAATTACGTACCTAACATTTAAATAATAAAGAATAAGAAAGCTATCAAAGTACCCATTTGAATAAAAGACGTTTAATCTGGAGGCTGGACGTGAACACGATAACTCGGAAACCTTCGGCGAGTCCGATGATACCCGAAGAGTTAGTTACTCTGGCCGCCACCACAGCGCTGCTTCGCTAATAGGAAATTTAAAATAAATAATATTAACATTATAGCGCTTATTCTGTAAAAACGAAGTGTAAATTTCAAATAAATAATCTACTTTGATTTTAATTAATAAAATGACGCCAAGGCAACTGTAATATGTATGTTTATTGTCGTACGCGTTTCGCCTCTCCTCGAGACATCATCAGCGACGAATCTATTTTAAAATTTACATTAAGTTTACAAACTTATTTGACATAACGCTAAATTGATACATTTTCTTATTATTTACACTTACTATTTATATTAGTGGATTTCAGGATAGTAACCACACATCTTTGCTTTATCTCCAAAGCATGTTTCCATTACAGCCATTTGTCTTTGCTGTGGTGTACAGGATATAAACATTGCGTCTTCTACAATTCGCTTGTTTTCGGTGGCCATCTTATTTTCTTACTGTCAAAGGTGGTGATGCGCTGACGGCGCCAGATTTGAAATTGCGTGAGAGATTTTATTTCTAATTTTATGTAAGTGTGTGAGTGCATGTATTTGTTAGGTTTTACTGTAGGGTTATTGTATGTTTACCAGTTTGAACAGTGTTTGGTTTGTTAAGTTTATGTGGTCATTCAGTACCTGCTTGCCATTTTTTATTGCTTTTTGTATGTGATAGTTTTCTTGTAGAGTGAGGGTATGATGTCTGTAATTGTTGATTGTGAGTATTTGCATGTCTTTGTTAATGTCTGTTGGTAAGTGATCGTTTTCTATTAGATGTTCAGCGAATGTGGAGTGGTTGCTGTACTTTAGTGCCCTCATGTGTTCTTTGTATCTGGTTTGAAACTGTCTTTTTGTCTGTCCTATGTATATTGCATCACAATTGTGACATGTCAGTTGATATATGCCTGAGTTTTGATAGTTGTTATGCGGTTATGCAGTTATACGGTCTTCTGTTTCATTGATGAGGCATATTACATCATCAACAAATCTCCACCAATAGCCTCATCAATGAAACAGAAGACCGCATAACTGAACTGTACCAAGACATAAACAATATACACAAAAACATCACCTTCACAATAGAAAAGGAAAACAAAGGAAAACTGAATTTCTTAGATCTCGCCATAACAAAAGATGCAAACACACACTGATTTCAGATATACAGGAAACCTACAGCAACATATCAAATAATACACTCCACATCAAACCACCCACAAAACTACAAACAAGCTGCAATACGGTTCATGCTAAACAGATTAAACAGAATACCACTAACAAAGAAAAACTACCAAACAGAACTCAACACAATAAAGGAAATAGCAACAAAAAATGGATATAACTCACAGACAGTTGACATAATAAACAGAAAAATCACAAACAAATTTGGGAAAGAACAAAAAATAACTAACACAACCAAACTTCAGCCACCCAATACCCAACAGACAAGGACACCCACAACACAGACAATTCAAAAGAACTCACAAACCACAATAAACACTGAAAATAAAAGTAAATGGTATTCAATGACATATTCTAACAAATACACCCACAGAATCACAAACATTTAAAAAAAAAAAAAAAAAAACAAGGCATAAACATTGCTCTACGAACAGACAACTCGGTTCAAAAACAGTTAAATACACACGTTGTTGCTATTTCCTTTATTGTGTTGAGTTCTGTTTGGTAGTTTTTCTTTGTTAGTGGTGTTCTGTTTAATCTGTTTAGCATGAACCGTATTGCAGCTTGTTTGTAGTTTTGTGGGTGGTTAGATGTGGAGTGTATTATTTGATATGTTGCTGTAGGTTTCCTGTATATCTGAAATCAGTGTGTGTTTGCATCTTTTGTTATGGCGAGATCTAAGAAACTCAGTTTTCCTTTGTTTTCCTTTTCTATTGTGAAGGTGATGTTTTTGTGTATATTGTTTATGTCTTGGTACAGTTCAGTTATGCGATCTTCTGTTTCATTGATGAGGCATATTGGTGGAGATTTGTTGATGATGTAATATGCCTCATCAATGAAACAGAAGACCGTATAACTGCATAACTGCATAACAACTATCAAAACTCAGGCATATATCAACTGACATGTCACAATTGTGATGCAATATACATAGGACAGACAAAAAGACAGTTTAAAACCAGATACAAAGAACACATGAGGGCACTAAAGTACAGCAACCACTCCACATTCGCTGAACATCTAATAGAAAACGATCACTTACCAACAGACATTAACAAAGACATGCAAATACTCACAATCAACAATTACAGACATCATACCCTCACTCTACAAGAAAACTATCACATACAGTCCCTGGCCAATTTATTAGACGCACTACAGTTTTTATGCAAATTTTGATTTGTGGCTAACTAAATAAGTTTTTTATTAAATAAATTGCAATAAAATTATTATGTGTAGTCTGCTTCATGAAACAGGTGATATAACAAATAAATAAAACACAGTATTTGTTGAAAATATTTTATTTCAAATAATCACAACAAAATATTAAAATATTGTGAAAATGAAAATATTAGTTTTAATATCTTGTTGAGCCACCTTTCGCAGCTATGAGAGCCTTAATACGACGCGGCAAGCTGTTGATGCAGGATTGTACAGTGTCCTGCATTTGTGGATGATGATACCACACATGGATGATCTTCTCCAAGAGCTGCGATTTTGTCGTGATGACATCTTTTGCCATCTCCCTCTTCATGAGTTCCCATACATTTTCTATGGGGTTCATGTCGAGACTGTTACCTGGCCAGTCCAACAGAGGTATATTTTGTTCCTTCAGAAAGGTTTTTACCGACCTGGCTGCGTTGACAGAGAGTGCCATTCTGCATTAAACAAATGGTTCCCCATTCGGGAACCATTTTCTGACCTGCGGTATTAACCGTTTTTGCAAGACTTCTTTGTACTGGTCTTGCCTCATTATGCCTTTAACCACATACAGACGTCCTGTACCCTTGTCACTGATGACAGACCAAATCATCAACTTTGTTCGGTGTTTTACGGTCTGAATAATGCAGTCGGGATGGAATTTTTCTCCTCTTCGACGGCGCATATGCTGACATTTGGTACTTAAAATTTCAAACGTGCTTTCATCTCTGAAGCATGCCTGTAAAAATCAAGAAACTTAATTAATATTATGAATAAATATACATAGAATCTATCATATCGAAAATAATAATTTTAAATTTAAATTACCGATCTCCAGAAGTCCACATCCTTATCACACCACTGTTTAGCCCACTTCAGACGTTTTGCTTTTTTGCGGCTTTTAACTTGGGTTTTCTAGCACGTCGACAAGCCTTGAAATCAATATCCTTCAACTTTCTGCGAACAGTGCGTTCAGATGCATTCACATTAGCCTCTTCCAGTTGAGATTTTTTCTGTTTCATTGTTGCAAATCTCTTTTCTAGACAAATTCTTTTGAGAAATCTTTCTGACCTTGGGATGAAAATTGGCTTTCTTTCACATTTGTTCTTCCTTCTGGGGCTCAATTCTTCACCTCAATCAATTTTCTTCTTTATGTGCCTCACGCTAGCGTCGGATAATTTCAACTTTCGTGAAATTTCCCGATTGGAATACATTTTTGTATTAACGAGGGCTTTGACTTCTCCTCTTTTACCCATTTTACAATCAGTAATATCTGGTTATTAAACAATCACTTGTGATGTCGATATTACACAAATGATAATAAAAGTGAACAAAGAAACAGAGCAGTTACACGCGAGAACGCCATTGAACAGGTCCGTACCTGTACACTGTACTATGCACACTGATAACCACAATAAGTCAACATTCTGGATCTTTTTCTAATTAGCAATCCTGATATTGTAGATAAAGTTTGTATAGAAGACGGTATAAGTGATCACAAGGCGGTTGTGGTAACGTTAAACTCCAGTCTGAGTCTGAAGCATGACAAAGAGAAACTCGTGTTTTGCTTCGATAAGGCAAACGATGCGGGTATGGTTGACCACTTTGCGAAGAATTTTGAAACGTACACGCGAAATTCAAATGTTGAGGAACTTTGGTTTAATTTAAAAGAACTAATATGGACCGGTTTAAACAAGTTTGTTCCTAAGAAGTGTATTAAGGTCAGTAATAACTTCCCTTGGTTCAATAGGGAAGTGAAACGTTTGCTCAGGAGGCAAAGGCGTTTACATGCCGCGGTGAAAAAATCGGGGGACTCATCTAATCGTGCTAAATTAGTCCAGTTGCGTGCGGAAGTGCGTAAGGCAATGCGCGATGCGTTTAAAGAATTCCAAGCCAGGAATTTATCCGAAGATCTGATTACTAATCCAAAAAAGTTCTGGTCGTATATCAAAGTAATAAGAGGCTCTCGTAAGGTTATGCCGTCGCTGATTAAAGAAAATGGTGAATTATCAGAAACAAGCGTAGAGAAAGCAGAAATTTTGAATGATATATTTAAAAAGGCTTTCACGATAGAAAACTCAGAGGAGATACCGATATTTAACAATCGTACCGACAAAATTATGAATGATCTCGTTCTTGATGTCGAGGGAATAACTAAACTGCTTATGAATGTAAAAACCAATAAGGCTCCCGGACCAGACGGTATTCCTACAAGATTCTACTCAAGATACGCAAAGGAAATTGCACCGTATTTGATGAAATTGTATACCGTCTCTCTCGATCAAGGAAAAATACCAGCCGAATGGAAGACCGCTATCGTAACTCCAGTGTTTAAAAATGGGAATGTTAATGATCCTCAGAATTATAGGCCGATCTCGTTAACTTCAATATTTTGCAGGATTTTAGAACATATCATCTATTCGAATGTCATGCGGTTCTTGGATGAAGGTGAGCTTTTAAATCCAAATCAACATGGATTCAGAAAAGGCCGATGCTGCGAAACACAACTTGCACTTCTAATTCACGACTTGTGCCGAATTATAGATGAGCAATCCCAGGTTGATTTGGTTCTATTAGACTTTAAAAAAGCTTTCGACACTGTGCCTCACACTAGGTTACTTAGGAAACTTCGCGGTTACGGCATATCTAGACAAATATGCGACTGGGTTGCAGACTTCCTAAAGGGCAGAACACAGTGTGTAGTTCTCGACGGTGAGCGTTCATCACTTACTGAAGTGGGGTCTGGAGTTCCCCAGGGAAGCGTGTTAGGGCCTCTGTTGTTTCTCATATACATCAATGATCTATGCGACATAATAGGGGGGATGAAAAGATTATTTGCCGATGATGCTATAATTTATCGCGAAATAAAAACCCAGGACGACTGCGCTTTGTTACAAGACGATATTATGAAAATAATTGTATGGTGTAAAGATTGGCAGTTGGAGTTAAACGCTAAAAAGTGCCAAGTCATGCGTGTAAGTAAAAAGGTGACACCATTTAACTATGAATATACGATTAATGACACTGTCCTTAGAACGGTAGATTCCGCTAAATACCTAGGTGTAACAATTCGTAATAATTTGTCGTGGAATGAGCATATCGAGAATGTAATTGGGAAAGCAAATCGTATGCTCCGATTTCTAGGTCGTAATTTAAATCAATGCACTCAGGAAGTTAAATCGATTGTATACAAGTCACTAGTACGTCCTCACTTAGAGTATTGTTGTTCTGTATGGGGTCCCCATCAAAAGGGGTTAATGGAGGCTTTAGAGAAGGTCCAAAGAAGAGCCGCCCGATTCGTGACAGGTATATATAGTTGGAGGGAAAGCGTAAGTGCGATGTTGAAGGAGTTAGGTTGGGAAGACCTGGAATACCGAAGGCGTTGCTCTCGACGGAAGCTAATTGAAAAATTCACGACAGATGTATTCCGGAATGACAGTCAGCAAATATTGCTACCAGCAACATTCATATCTCGAAATGACCGTGAAAATAAGATAAGAGAAATCAGGGCCAGAACCGATTCATTTCTGTACTCATTTTTCCCACGAGCGATTAGGGAATGGAATAGAAAGGATTTACCGGGCGAGTAAACTTAAAATCCGACAGGAGTAGCTTTCGATAAAGCACTCCAGCCATCCTGATCTGGGTTTTCCATGGTTTTCCCAGATCACTCAACGCGAATGCGGGGATGGTTCCTCACAATAGCCCATGGGCGCCTCCTGCCATATCTTCCAAACCATAACCCTTTTCGATAGGTGCTATGCACCCTCCGCCACACACTTTTAGTGAATCGCGGAGTAATAATAATAATAATAATAATAATAATCCAATGTCAAATAGCAGCAATAGACATAAAATTCAACAATGAACTAAGTGCCCTAAATAACAGTTATAAATTTTATGATTAATTGCATGAGAAATAGTACTCAACACGTAATTATTACAAATAATACTAAAGATTTCCAGTGCGTCTAATAATATGGCCAGGGACTGTACAAAAAGCAATAAAAAAAATGGCAAGCAGGTACTGAATGACCACATAAACTTAACAAACCAAACACTGTTCAAACTGGTAAACATACAATAACCCTACAGTAAAACCTAACAAATACATGCCCTCACACACTTACATAAAATTAGAAATAAAATCTCCCACGCAATTTCAAATCTGGCGCCGTCAGCGCATCACCACCTTTGACAGTAAGAAAATAAGATGGCCACCGAAAACAAGCGAATTGTAGAAGACGCAATGTTTATATCCTGTACACAACAGCAAAGACCAATGGCTGTAATGGAAACATGCTTTGGAGATAAAGCAAAGATGTGTGGTTACTATCCTGAAATCCACTAATGTAAATAGTAAGTGTAAATAATAAGAAAATGTATCAATTTAGCGTTATGTCAAATAAGTTTGTAAACTTAATGTAAATTTTAAAATAGATTCGTCGCTGATGATGTCTCGAGGAGAGGCGAAACGCGTACGACAATAAACATACATATTACAGTTGCATTGGCGTCATTTTATTAATTAATTTACTGAGCAACTGCGGACAAATGGCCTACAACAACATTGCATTAATTTTATTTTATTTGCATTTACATTGTTAAAAGAACTTACAACTGCGATGCCTGTTAAAATGCAGTTGTCTTTTATGTAATATTAGCAGAGTTAAAAATTATAGTGCAGGACTGAGATATAAAAAAAAAATGTAATTGACATCAGCTTAAATTTATATCTTGCTTTCTGTTCATTTACGACGACTAGATGCAGAAATTCATGCAAGGTGAAGAACATCCGATGTTTAAGCTGTACTCCTGTACCAGTTATTGGAACCAAGTGACAACATAACCTAAGAATTTTTTTGGCAGAAGATAAAAGATAGGGACCTTTATTAAAAATCAGAGACTGTTTACGGAAAAGGCAGGTAATCACGGAATATATCAAACAAATAAACAACAGTTTTTCGTTTTTGAAATTATACATAACTTAAAAACTTTTTCATTACAATAAGAATTCCCGTCATTCAAAATCAAAACCAGTTATTTAAAAACATCATAGCCAAATATTCCTAGAATCGAATGAGAGATAGTTTAACCACTTCACGAAAAATATTAATAAAAAAGATAATGATAACAGTTTTAAAAACTAATACGATCAGCCACGAAAATAAAAGCGTAAATAGACAAAAATAGCATGCGATGATAGCTGAGACGCTGTAAAAAATTAATTAAAAATTAATGCAGACAAAGAATCTAATTCTGTCCCAAAATTATACATCTGCAAAGATTGTTGCACTGAAGTTGTTTTTCCATAGATCTTCGCCGATAAGACTTTGACAAGAAAAGTAGTAAAGAGATTGGCTTCTACAGACGTTAATATAACAGCGAAGCAGAAACCTATAAAAGGAAAGGTTATACACTTGACACTTTGGCAAACATTAAATGCACTTAATCCCAGTATCATTATTTGTGCAACGAAATCAAGATATGATACCTGTGGCGACCTTCTTTTGAGTTCTCTCGTTGAAAATGACATTTGCGTTTTAAAATTTAAATCTAAAGAATAGAATTTAAAAATTAGAAACGTGTCTGTGACAGAGATGACAGATAGAATTAAAGAGCTTAACTCAGATCTTCCTAACGAAGGTCGCGGCAAGATAGCTTAGAGAGTTGATAGAGGGTTGCAAACAAGTATGGATCGTGCCTGACGGCACGCGAAAGTACTCCAAAAAACACGACGCCACTGCCAACAACAAAATTAACATGCTAAGCGAACCACCAGATAGTCCAAGGTTCACCTGTAATTAAAAAGACGCCATCCTTACAGACCTAACACAAGGAGACCAACATAAACAACACACTCCAGCGGACGTTTCCCGAACGTGGTCTGACAAAGCCATCTCCCTCTTTAATGTGTTTATCAGCCACCCCTAGGTCATAGGGTTATCGGTCTTATGTCCCCTTGCGTGTCTTCGAAAAAGAATAAATTTGACAGTGATAAAACTTGGTTTGTGCGTAAGAGTTAAAGTATTGCCAACATTCAGACCCTTTATAATGAATGCATGATACAAAACAGGTAGCTAGTAGTCGCAAGAATTTTTAGATTTCAAATAGGATCACCTCACTATTATCTTTTTTCGTGGTCATGATATTCTTACGTACCAACGTACAACATGAAATATATTGAAGCGGTCCGCTCACGGCAGCTTCATATTTTGCTAGCGAGCGTTGGTCGGTGCGAGCAGCGGAGACTATTTTCGCAGTACAACCACAGCAGCACCCTTTGTAGTGTAGTGGAGGTGTTTGGAGATGGGAAGGGAGATAAGTGGACCGCATTCCTGGAGTGGACAGTCCGCCCTGTGCGAGCGGTGCGTGAGGTGCAGAGGAATGTGTGTGTGTGCATGCATGGAGGGATAACTCCATTAATTGATAATACTCAGACTAGTTTTTTTTTGTTTCATGGTGAAACCCTCGTTTTGAGGAGAAGACTGCAGCTGACCAGTAAGACGCCGTTCGAAAGAATAGTAATCGAGTGTGCTCGTTCAGTGTTAAACGAGTGCGACGATAAAACTTTGTTCTGTGTGTGTTGCGCGCAGAAATTCAAGAAAATCCGGACAGCGCCGACTTCAACATAAACGTCAGCTGGATGGTAAATACAACATTATTATTCCGCCTGAACAAACCGAGGCAAAGTGTGGCGCATGTACCCGAAAACGAAAACTTGTAGGAACTTGTGCTCTCTGATTTTGAGTTAGTCGGACTTTGTTTATGTTTTATAATTTAATTGTTCATTTAATCAATTTATTATATCGATTTAATTCTTGTTACATTTGTTATTCAATGCAATCACTTTTTCATATTGATTACAATAAATGTGTCAGTAGATAAATTAATTCAATTTTCTTTATAATAAAACAAATAATTGCATTTATAATTGTTTAATGAAAATTCTGGAAGGACTCCTTCCATGGCGCCCATTTAAAATCGAACAAGATATTATATATACATATATAATAAAACTTAATGATAGAGAGTAATAGCAACTGGTGGCAATCCTTAAACCGGGTACACTACAATATGAAAATGTAACTTTACTGGGGTAAGAAATGAATCAAGTGACAAGCGTCTAACAGGGATGGGATAGGTCTGTTAGTTGGAATGTTTGGTTATCATTGAAAAAGTCTTAAGAAAAAAGGATATATTATTGGCTTCAAAAATCATTAAAATCTCCAGAATTTAATAAACACATAGGCGGTCTTTGTGAGTTAATAAAACTGGCATTCCACTGTCGTAAGATACTTTGGATGATTGTGTTTACACATGAGGAGCTTGATATTAACGGAATCATCTAAAACAGCTCGCGGTAAATGCTCTAATTATTCTCAAAACTACCCTCTTCTTGACGTTCAATAGCACTCTTATTTAAGAGGAACCTCAGATATTGAAGGGTAAAAAAATTAAAGCCTTCTCGTCGGAGAAATGTGTGTATTATTCCCATCACCAAGTCTAAAAGATACGGGGCATCGTTCCGATAAACAAACTACAAAGAAACACATGAAAATCAACGTAGAATTAAGGAAGCAGGTGAAATGACTGCTCATAAGCAATTTTAGCCATCGCAAAAATTGGCGTACAGTTCGAGAATAAACCGCTTTTTCTAGCCCCTGCTTAAACTTCATCTTTCAATAAAAGTACCAAAATTTTGCGACAGTAACCCACTGCAGGTGTTAAAGAGATCAATACATAATAACTTCTGTAAAGTATCAAACAGTATAAAGAAAACAAAAAGAAAAAAGTTCGTTAGGCTTTATCGGGGCAATACCGCTACGATTTACGTGAATTCGTCTTCAATAACTCAAAGAAATTAATGCATAGTGATAGTTTCACACTTTTACTATTGGCTGCTTAACGTATTGCACATGGATGACACGATAAATACGAAACGTAAAGTACTCTCCGTGCTGAAATATTTCCAGTTAATGTTCCCCAGAGTTGTAGGCGTGGAATTCGTTCAGTCCAAACAGAATTTGAAAATCATGAAGCGCACAAACGATTTATTTTTCACGGTGTCCACGTCAAAGTCATTCTACAGTACAATCATTCTGTCGGCATGTCGGGATTCGCAGTGGGGAAAATCAGCCCAATGGATTTAAGAATAAGTGCTTAGCATTTTAAAAATAGAGTATAGATTTTTGTCGCTAGTTTGTAAGCGTTTAAAATATTCGTTTTCGCATTTCCATTCACGTATAACATGCTCAAGTCGGGAACTAAATGGTCTGCCAGTAGAGTTCGATGATTAGGCATGAAATATACATTTACCGCCACTGCCCATAAAAGATCGTTTGTCCAGCGGTCGAATGTGGTGTTCTCCAAAACACTAGCGATCGAGGCACACTTGAAGCCGATGACATGAACTTCAGTTGGTGATTTTAGGTCCTTTTATAAAGTGAAGCGAAGTACACACATCCTTCTAGGGAGAAGCGTTGCCGAAATACCAATTCCTACGTTTCAAACTGGTTTCAAAGACTTGTGAGGGATGGAAGGAGGAGAATTCTGTCTACGACTTCTCGACGTCCCTCTTGCTTCTGGAACAGAGCACTTGTGTATCATCGCTGCAAGCGTAGCCGCATTGATACTGTGATGGTATAGAGCAGGGGTGACCAACCCGCGGCCCACCTTGAACATTTTAGCGGCCCGCGAGATTCATCACACTTTTACAAAATATATTTATTTTATAATGGCCAGAGTAGTGAAAACCAATGTATTAAAAAAGAATACATTATTTGTGCATCCATATATTCAAAAATTAACTGTCTAAATTATGAGAAATAATTAACTTTGATTTTAAAATAATTATCATGCGAATAGATGACACATATTGCCCGTTTTATTTATGAATTTACAGTTACGGGTTCGCAGAATAATTAAATTATATTCACTCCAAAAAATGTCTATAGTGGATATAAAGTTAATATGGGGATATATAATTTTAAATGCGGCCCGCGGATTTATGATGTATTTCAAAAGTGGCCCGCGAGATCATTTGGGTTGGCCATCCCTGGTATAGAGGTTTCTACTTAATTGGATTCCTCATGGTAAGAAATATCGAATCGCGCCAGTTTCTTCAAATTTTATCTGCATTTTCCGAGCATTATTAGGTTATTTAGAAATTGTGTCTGATTTTTTCCATAAAGTTCTACACACTTCATCCAAAAATGAAAGATCTGTAATTACATACAAGCTGAGAAATTTGTGTCGATAGTCCACAACATTAGACCTACCATACGACGCGGTTGAGCGCAACGAGCTCTAGAAAACGAGCGTAAAGGATAAGAGGTAACGCTTTGGCCTCTTGACTTGGGAGGACGCAGGTTCGAATCCCTGTCTGGCCATCGAGATTTCGGGTTTTTCATGGTTTCTCTAAATAACTCCAGACGAATTCCGGGATGATTCCTTCCAAACCACATGGCTGAATTCCTTCCCGTTCCTCGTCCCTTCTTCCTTCCCGCCATGCTGCGGAGTATTCGAGTATTGTTTTCGAGGAACCCTCGTTTTTGTATCAGCACTGACCTTAAAGAACACGGCAATACTCATACAATCTTACAATGCGACGGTTTAAGTCTACTTTGGTGTCTGAGATACCATTATGACTACTGTATTTCGTTGTTCACATTTAGTTCATGTTAGCTGTTACTCGTAACTTTGTACTTTTACTGCTAGAATTGGATATACAACGCTGTGATTTACGTAAAAGGTGTCCCAAAAAGCACAGAGTCGGGATAATATGCCGGAAAAGCCATCTTCCTAGCATTCTACCACTAAACTTGTTTCATGAAGAGAACCAATTATCGATGAGATATTACCCACCACAATGAATGGAATTTATTAACAGATCATTCACAAACTGACTGCGATAGAGACAAAGCCTGAGTGACCGATAGAACATTACAGAAACTTACACACGCTATCCGAGTAACACCATTTACAAAATGTGATGAAAAAATATATTATTTATACCTAAAGAATTGTCCTATGTACTTCCTAATGGTTCAGAGTATTTCTTTCTCAAATTTTATCAAGATCGGTTTTCCGTTTAGTCGCGAAAACATAACAAACAGACGAGGAGACAAGACTTTCATTCGCCTTTACAATATTACGTGTGGAGACTGGTATAGTTACCCCACTATTACCTCATGTCCCTTTCGTTTCAACAGAGCGATTACATGAGTAAAATGGATGTAAGCAGCTTGAGACGTCCTGAGTAATCTAGAGTAGAAAACGAGACAACGAGGAAGACGAGGAAGCCATAAGACCACGAAACAAGCAAAGGCGGCTGGGCGCCTGTGGAGGGCGGCTGTGGCGATTGCGGGACCTGTTGGAGTAATTAAGGCCGTCGCGTCGCGGCGGGCTGGGGCGGTTGGGGCGGCTGAGGCGGGCGCGTGCGCAGGCTGAGGCGTCGCGTCGGGTCCGGGGCGTCGCGCCGCTGCCTCAGTCGCCGCCGACCCAGCTGCACCGAGCAGGCGCCAGGTAGGAACCTCCACAGGTAACACGAGGACAGTGTCTTCTCCCGCCGCCTAATACTAACTGTCACCTTGCAAAAACGGATAGTTGACAGATTCCTTTCCGAAATTTATTCTAGCCTCGAGATGAATATTTATACGTTTTTATTACGGCTCTTATCGTCTGCTTGAGGAACTATTTCACCGCCTAGTCTGAATCTGCTTTGGACGATCGTGAACAGACGGAAACTGAATTTCTACCACTGAAAGTAAGAATACAGTAGTGCGGAGTACTTCCAGATAAGTCTCCAGCAAAACATTCGTTTCTGTGTAGGCTTATATTCGACGGATACAACTACTTGCTGCAATTAGAGACGAAATGAAGCATACGACCTTAGAGCTTAATCCGTTTTGGAGAGAATAGACACTACCTTTTTTTTCATTTCGTAGGGCTTCGAATCTTGTCGGTAACATTTCTATGGTTTGCAGCCATTCTACGTCGTAGCTTATGCGCCTTCGGGTACAGGGGGCGCCCAATCGAGTCCAGCCTAAGGTTGGGGCAGTTTTGGTTCCACTTCTTACCTATTGCATCGGAAAACATGTAGTGGAGACAACCTAAAGAATTAGAAGTCTACTTTTTTACTTTCCACCTCGTCGAAGTCATTAGAGACGGAAAAGGGACTGGGGACAAGGAATGGGAAGGAATTTGGACAGGATCTTTTGAGGTAACCTTTCCGGCATTCATCTGTAGTGATCTTTGGAAACCAAGGAAAACCAAAATCTGGATGGCCGGAAGGGGATTCGAACTCTTGTCCACCGGAATGCGAGGCCAGAGCACTACCACTTACCCATCACGCTCGGTAATAAAGAAGCCAGGGCTCCCTGTATAGCTATAAAGCTGTATTCCATTTTAAGGGGGAAAAAAAAGAGAATCCTGTTGACTTGTGAAGTAACTCTATTTTTGCTAGTCAAGTTGAATGTTTTAAGGCACTGCCTACCTAGACATGGGAAGGAAAAACGGACCTGTCAGACGTAATAATATCCTCTACTTCGGTTTTAAATAGTTTTCCCTGGTCGCTAGACAAATGCCCAGTAAATGACAGGTTTATACTACCCCAAGTCACATTTACACAAAGCTTACAAAGTTCGCTGGCACATGGCAGCGTTCACCGCTCACCTTAAGGGCTGCAGCGTCCAAAGCCGTGAAGGCCTAACCGAAATCTAAGGTATAATTTAATGCAGTAGAAAAAATTGTGCTTTTATTAACCAAAATTATAACAGAAAATCACATACGAGGTGTAAATAAGACACCCGAGTAGATTACATTCCAGAGAGATGCCCATTGGCATAGGTCAGTGGTCAGCAAACTTTAGAAACTAAAGAGCCAATTTCGTCTTTAAAAGTGTCGGGAAAAATTTATAAAGCATAGGCATAGCTACATTTTAGTAAATCTTTTAATATAATTCATTGGATAGTCAATACACAATCATACATACATTCATAAATAATTTACATGAAAGTAGTAAGCATTTTAAGTAATGAGAACTATGAACGGAAAAGAATGAATGCACTCATTTTTGAATTATCGACCCTGATCTGCTTTCCCCCCCCCCTTTTTACAGGTACAAAATCTTTAAATAAATGCTAAAAATATATTTTTAATAATTAAATAAGAAAAAATCAAATAGGGCACCAATATAAAGATGATACAACTATTTTAAAATCACAAACAATTACAAAATCAGACACAACACGACAATAGTCAAGACAAGGAAAATAACCGATGTGATCAAGTGTCATCAGTTGGCTTAAAACTACTGCGGTATTTCATTTAATTCGTTGTTATTGGCAGTAAATTTAAAGGTGGCATATAGAACTTGATTCTAATGACGTCTGGTAGCCTGACTAGTTTTTAGATCTCTCCAATGATACTACTACTACTACTATTGTCGATTTGTCGGTAAAGACATATGAAAAAAATATATATTATCAAAGAGACGTACTAATATCCTGAAACAGCCATATGTGGCTCGGGAACCGATTTGCCGCGCCCTGGCATATGTGGTAGGACATAAACGAACACCGCTACAGTTGCCTGCCGTCTGTCGGAGCAGTGTTAAACTGCACAGAGAGTATGAATGGTTTACAAACAGAATAAACTACGACTAACCCGTGTATCTATAGGCAGAATAATAATAATAATTTCGTATTTTCTTAATAACCTTCTGACAGTGTCTCACCGGCTATGCAATCCGCCAATGTAATAGCCGCCTCGCCAAGTACGGTAATCCAACCTGCTAAAGGGGACCTGCAGTTTAACGGTGAATCTCAACAACGGAGCGAACTTCACATTAACAAAGCAGAACTGTTCCACAAGTAAAAGGCAGTTTTAAGGCCTGTAAAAATTGCGGCCGAGACCGAGATTCGAATAAAAACTTAGCAGCTCCTTCTCAACCTGGCGGGAAAGTGTTTGTGGGCGCAATATTCAGATATGTTACGTCTCGTCGACGTAGATACCGGTGTTCATAAATATGAGAAAAATTATACTCAGCGTATCGGAAGTAAACATTCTGGGACTCTATGCGTAACTTAAATCTGATTGAAAGGAAAAGATTACTTATAGCCCTCCCCAAAACAAAATAACTATCACACCTGTTGTCTAAAGTGCTTTTGCGTAATCCAGTCTACAGGCTAATGTGAAGAAAATTTACATAAGTCAAAGACTGCCAAATCACAAAAAAAAAAAATAACTGTAGCAGCGTTTTCCTGAAAATATCAGTTACAAAATCACACGCATACCAGTTTCCTCATAGGCATATTGCGATATATATAATTGACTCTCTCAGGATAGCAATGACAAGAAAATCAAAACATTTCTACATGACCTCGTTGTCAAAAGATATTGTCGTCGCTTTTCCTGCTTAAGTCATTAGTACATCAGCTTCACTTGTTTAATACATCAACTATTACCAGTCATTCGGGGGGAAAAAAGTCATTTTACATGACTCAGCAGGAAATATTGAACTGATTTTTTTTATTTTGTTTTGGCCTTGGCCTTTTGAAGGAACCATGCCGGCATTCACCTGGAAGTATTTGGGGAAACAAATGGAAAACCTAAAAGGCCGGTCCGGGATTCAAACCCGTGTCCTCCCGAATGCGAGGCCAGAGCGTTGGCGCTCACCCAGCACGCTCGGTAAATTGAACCGACATTACTTGTCATAAATTAAACCATTTTAACCGAGAAGCCATCAATTTACCTTCTGGATAGGATTTTCCTTTTGTGACAGTGTATATTGCAGAGCGCCACGTTAATCGATCTCACTTCTTATCTCTGAACCAGCAATGGTTTATAAACTTTCAGGACGGAAAAACACGCATGCTATCTTTGCTTAAGAGGAGGACTAAATGAACAGTCCTCATTTATTGCACACTTTTGAAGATTTTTTACTGCTCCACTTCAAAATAATTAAATTTCACTTGGCGGGAAAACAAACTACCGAACTCAGCAAATATCCGAACACCACCAAAGCAAAAAACTGAACCATCGCCCAGTGAAACGCTTTAATTCATCTAACAATTCGATTTCCTCATGTTTGGCAAATGAAACATATTTTCGTCATGTTGATATACTTACGTATTGAGTGTATCAGGTTAACTGAACAATGCCGGCGACAAGCACTTCAGTATTCTGCAGTCCGGCTGCATCGAAATTTACAATTTAAAAAACTCGTATAATCATGCCCATACTGCGTGTAAAACGTTGTTACCATGATAAATGTCCATTGTGATGTTCATTTTGTTGTCATTAGGTAACATTCTACTAATAAACAGGTATTCAATACAGTTTAACAACACCAAACTCTAGACTGCTTCAAACTCGACAAAAAACTTTAACGAAAAGTGAATCATTACTATGCGAGCAATCGTTTTGAACAAAATATTTTATCCGTCACTAACAATAGCATAGAAGACTATTCACCAACCAGAAAAATAAAATATGCATCTTTTACTGCACGCTGTAGCGATCGGAAAAAAAAACTCACTAAAAGAAAATAAGCTGATTAAAATTTTCAATCTTAAACTTAATTAATGAAACCTACTAACTTTGTGCAGTTACAAGCAGGGCCGCCGTAAGCGGGCGTGCAAGGCGTGCACCGCACGCGAGCGGCAGGTCGAAGGGGGGCGGCAAATCGAGTGATCGACAGTCGCCGCCCCGGGATAGTTGTCCATTCCATTGTCGCCGCGTTTTAGCTCAACAGCTGCTTCAGGCGGCCGGCAACACTCGGTGTGGCAACAATGGGGGCGTCAAATAATGTTTGAAGGGGCGGCAATCTCACATTCTTTTGACCCGGTTTGGAAAATTCCTAGATCCACCACTGGCTGTAGTTAGATAGGGGGTGGCATAATCGGTATTGCACGCGGGCGCTCAAACAGCTAGCGGCGGGCCTGGTTACAAGGATAAACGGATTACGTTGTATACAAAACTCTTGAAACGTCCAGACACTCAAACAATACGCTGAGAAATCTCACAACGGTTTCAACAATCACCTCCGAGTATAAAAGGTGCTCAGTCGGAGTAATTTCTTCGTACCGTTGAATATTGAGAGACAAAAACGTAATGAACGCATGAACATCCACTGCAGTAATGACATAGTGTACAAGCTTCTTAACTGTAGGGTAGAAAGAAAATTAAGAGAAATAAAACGGCCTTTGATAGTGAAAACGACGCATCACTGGTCTTAATACCATCCATTATTGAGTGCATTAAAGCCGACTGTATCTGGTTAAATAATGATAGTCGACAACAATCTGGAACTTTGTCGATATCTTCAGCAAGCTTTCTAGACAAAATACATCATACTGAACAAATGGCTATATTAATCTAAATTATATTTATGAAGTCGGCATGATTTTTCCGTTATTAAGTGCTATAATGATAAAAGATTCTTCAGCCCTTGACAGAGTTTCTTACCGGTTGGGGTATCCGCCTCTGTCGTAAGCCTATCGGGTAAAGGGGACCTACGGTTATAGCGTGGAACCCGAATCACGGAGAGACACAAAATCTCCTCACTAACAAAGAAAAGCTTTGTCAGATGTGAACGTCAGTTTTAATGCGCGCAAAAATTCCAACGCATACCTGGATTCGAAACTGAAACTTTATCATCTCCAGAGATGCGCCTTAACAAAATGGGGCCTCAAACTGTCCACATTTCTACGGTCTTACCGCCAGGTGACGGAGTGTCAATTTGCCGCGCATTTCACTTCTATCGTGGGAGGGACTACAGTTCAACGTGGAATCAGAACCACGGCGTGTCCTGGCCTACTCACATGAACAAACCGGAGTACGTGAAAATTCCTGGCCGCATAAAGGTTCTAGGAGAGTTTAACCACCGCCTCAAAAGAGCCAGTGCAGTAACAGTCAAATGAGTTTATCCGGCAAATACAAATTTATCGGCTGTACAAAAGAATGGTTCAGGTGTCACTAACAGAACAATCTTCTGTCTCTCATTTCAGTTATTGTTTCGTCATTTCCATCAATTTTTTGCGAAAATAAAAGTATTTATCAATAACAGAAATTTTTATAGATAGAAAGTGAAACCTTCAAGTTCATTCCAGTGGGCTAAAGGGAAGTAACTAAAAGTGTCTTCGAGCAAATAAAAGTATCTGTAAACAGGAGAACATATGACAGGATTTTTTTTCCAGTATAACGTAAGGCAGTAATCCGACTATCTTAAAAGTTATAACGGTAATACCCACTCGCTGCCGACACAGGAACACCAAGTGCAAGATGGTGTAGCTCAAGAAAATTTATTTGACGATAATAATGTCAACCATGGTGTTAGTAATTCTGATTTCCACACTGACCAATAATCCCTTGAATGTAACAGGATAAAACAAATGAATAACAGGTTCCCATAAAGTGCATATTGTAATTCACCTTACACTTTTTAAAAGTTATTTATACTATTCCAAAAGTTTTTTTTATCCTGTTACAAGTATGTTGCAGATTTGCGCCATGTTTTAGGTCAGAGATCCATAAAATGCAACCATGGAAAGGCCTCTAAACCCATTATATTTAATGAGACTCATAAACATGTCGAAATATATGACCAGTCCCTTAAATAAAAGGTATCATTTATAATTAACTATTTGAATCGTTTGAACAAATTGGCACATTTTCTCTAAATTATAGTGCATAAAAAAACGATGTTATTGTAATTACTGTAGGCAACATCTACTGCCCGAAAGTCCCTCTCCCCCAATAAACCCTTCAAACAGGGAATTAAAGCAGCACCTGAATTAACGACAAAAGAACACAATGTAATTAATTGATCTGCTTCACGAAAAGACTCGCGTGAAAACAATTAAAACTGATTAAAGCTGTAGACAACGAGAAGCACCCTCTCACTTGTCAGTAAGTTACTGTCACGTGTAAGCAGTGGAGAGTTTTTATTTATCAGGTACACTGCACTGACAAAATGGTAGAGAATCCGTATACATCTACAATCTTATTTGACAAAGTAGCAAAACACATAAGTGGTTATTATCGCAGTATGCACTGAATAGATTTAATAGCAATCTGTAGGAGTTCTTATAAACCAAGTATTTCGGTCTAAGAGCTTCTTAACAGAAGGAAGTATTGAAAAATGTATAAACTACGTAAACGCTTATGGAGGGAAGAAGTTGTATAGATATTAACTGTACGGACACAGAGCAATCATTTGCGTTCAAAGTAAACATTGAGATACAAGAAGGATTAAACAAAGCGCGGTGTAACAAGCATATCATGTTTTCTGTAGCTAGACAGAAATCCCACGCTGTAGCTTTGTACGCGTACAAACAAGGGACCGTTCATTGATTACGTGAGGTGAAACAGGAAAGGGAGTCCTGCGAAATATCACTAAACCTTACCAAGGGGGAGGGGGTCAAAGTAAATATCACGTGAAGTTTTGAAACACTTGTAGGATTGTAGAACTTAAAAAAAAAAAAAAAAAAAAAAAAAAAAAGAAAAAAAAAAAAAACTTTACAAATGACGCGAAAGTCGACTTTACCGGGGGGGGGGGCGTATTTCGTCTAAAAGTGGGTGTATCGCCGCCCTTGGAAGCATGAGACCTAAAAAAAAGCTCTCTAAAAAGTTACAGATTAGTATGGGGGGGGGGGGGGGGTGTTCTCACGTCATTTTAGAGGGGGGGGGGGGGTACCGCCCTAATGCCGTTCTGAATACAAAACGGTCAGTGTCCGCAGCTTTTTACTAGCGCTAACGGGAGGTGTCGGTTCGCTAAAAGGCGTATTGTGACCCGATTCGAAGCACAAGGTCTATTAGTACACCATGGAGACGTGAGTGCCTTCCCCTTGAAATACAAAATGCGTAAAAAGACTGTAATTACGGCAGGCAACATCTACTGTCTGTAAGTCCCTCTGACCTAAAAAATCCTAGTACCCTTCCGAATGCCACGCCCGAGAGTTACTGATCACCCTTCAGTTCATTCCTGCTACACCCCAGCAATAAATTATGCACTTAACATAACGTTGGACTTAATTTTTTTCCTACGATTTTTCCCTACGATTCTTCCTATTTGATATTTCAATATTTTCTGGATTAATTCACGAATGTGCCTTCTTATAACCTTCTTAACAAAGTCCACAAATAATTTTCTTTAGTATTGGAATATGACTGAATGCTTCCAACACAGCATTCCTCAGTTTCACGGTTTTACTTTATAACAGAAATGAGCAAGCAGACGAGCAGTGAAGTAAATGAAGCAGGAATCATCGACAAGAAAATAACACGCCTCTTTCATTTCATGGATTCAGCAAACCACAAACAGACATATAAAGTTGCTTAGGACAGAAAAATATAGGTCTACGAAACGAAACAATTCATACAATAATTTCACATACCATTGGGTTATTCCCAAAGAAACAGAAAATCATTCCTCACAATCCGCAAATCAGTGAACACCATGAGTAATAGAAAACTGTAATTCACAATCACATAATACCTGAAATAAAAGAGATGAATTTGCTAACATTGAATTGTATATAACAGAAAGTAAGAACAGATTGCACATTGGGTATGCGCAGATCACGCCGCTGAACTATGCAGATTTCAGTTGGTTACTGAACGTCTAGAGCAACAATTGTGTAAGTTATATTATTCTGCAGAATTGTCTCACTTTCCTTTGTTAGTTTAAAACTGAAGTTAAAATCTAAAAATCTCGCCAGATGTGAAGCGAAACTGGTGCACGCAAAAAATGTTTGTGCTTCGAAAATTTAAAGACAGATTGTTAAAGTCCGTGGCGAAAAATATACGAATGATGGAAATGTGAAGAAATGTTCTCGATCACATTGTGACCTGAAGATTGCTGTCACCCCGTTAAGCGAGCAGCGAACTTCACACTGATTGCTGTTGTGCAGGGTTAATTGAACGGGTTGGCAACGAGTTTCTTTCCCGAAAGAAAACAAAAGCTGGTATCACGATACGACAAAAGCCTCAATAAAAAAATGACTACTTAGAAATTTAGTGAAATGTATACAGTAAGAATCAGCAATTAATATATTTTAAATACAAATTTTTATAACCAATCAATTCTTACATTGTGGAGATGCCTTTTTTTTACTTTTTCCATGATACGTCAAAGTTACACCAAGGTTTTTTAACAATTTATTCATCATAAATGATAATACATAATGGGGAAACCGAATAGTCGCTGTATGAATCAATATATTCCATGATGCTCAAACAACTTTTCCAATCGGAATGTAAAAAACGTTAATTTGGCAACTCACACGTAATTACGTAATGTTTCAATTAATTTCAACACATTCTGGACTTCCCTAACGAAATACAATAGATCGGAATCAAATCACGGAAGTAAAACAGCTCCAACGTTACGTGACACTGCACTACACTACGACCCTGATCTCTTTTTAAAGAGTTTCTGCCCCTTTATTTAGATTATTTCTTGGCGCAGTTCGCCGGGGGCAGAAAATTAACAAAGGTAGTTCCTCCCTTAAATATTCACAGACAGTACCAAACTACACGAACTAAGAAAGCAGAATCACCGGTGGATCTACAGAAATTAGTCACAGCAGACAGTGTGAGATAGATGGTATAAATGTTAACAGCAGCAACTAGTAAGAGATCCCTTAAATAAGGAATTTAATTGGTGTTACACAAGTTTAAGAAACTTCTCGACTTCTCACATCAGATCAGTACGGAAACGCGGAGAAAAGTTTTTCTGAAGTTTTATTGAATATAATGCCGTGACTTCCAATATGGGACCTATTTCAGAAATGAAAAAAGCAACCTGCAGTATTTGTACAGAAAATTAACATTTGGCACACTACATGTAAAATAATTGTTTATGTCAGTTCTTGTACAGCAAAATATTAAATGACTGTGGGATCAGCACACAAGTTTGGACGTAGGTAAAGCTAATTACGTTTCAAATATCGAATTGTAATGCATATACAACGGAGATAGTTTTATACAACTCTAGTACGTCCTCATCTTTATGGTATATATTGCAAAGCGTTTATTACTAGCATGCTGAAATACACATGCGAGCATCCGCTTTCAATTTACGACAGCGGAGAAATACTTAGTCCACAAACATATTTCTGTCACAGTGATACAAGAGACAAAATCAATGAAAGAAGGTGAATCAATTGCGTTTATACGTATTATTTGTTTCCTTGTGTCATTAGAAATTGAAATGCATAGAGGAGAGATTAATTTTAATTGCAACGCACCATCTACTTCCCATTATTTTGTGAATTGCAGTGTGCAGGTGTACGTGGAAGTAGTCATTACTATCTCCTATGTGATACGCCTACGAAAACAGTTAAGATTTTAATTCATTTATTAATCGGTACTTGAAACTACTCAGGATCAGTTACATATATAATGCTTAAGCTAAAAACTGAACAGGTAGAAACAAAAACTTGTTTGGATAAGTATTTTTTCCAATTCAAAAATACAATAAGCAGCTTTTATGGAAAAACAAAATATCGGGAAGAATCCAGCACCAACGCTGGCAATCAATAATTTCCGTACTATCGGTGTAACGTTACTGGAAACCCCAAAGCGCGAGAGACAGTAATCATTTAACAACTGAGTTCAAATGCAAATGAAAGAAAAATAAATTTCCATTAGTGTTGTTTCTACTGTGAATTATTCATTGTTCTTAGGGTTTCTGTCCGTAAAACGTAGACTATTGCTACTACGTATTTTGCTTCCAGCGTTGAGACCGAATTTAGTGGGTGAACGGTAAATCTCGGGCCTGACTTTTCGGAGGGCGCAGGCTCGAATCACCATCGGGACACTCAGATTTCGGTTTTCAACAGTTTCCCAAAATCAGTCCATGCGAATGTTGGGATGGTTCCTTCAAAACGCCATGGTCGAATTTCTCCACTTTCCTTGTCCCCAATACTTACCCGCCTCTAATGACGTAGACGTCGACAATGCGCAACGACAGAAACAAAAAAATCTTCCATCGTTGTAGGCACAATCTTTTAAAAGTAAGTTATTTATTTAATTCAGTGCGTCAAAGCAGTATATTTCGTGTGAGGGATAAAATCGCTGACTGCATAATTAGTTAACTGTAGGGAGCCTTGTGGATGAGCCGTAACGTTTGGGATTGAAATTCGAGAGAGCAGATTCTATTCTCAGGCCGGTTATTAAGATTTCGGTTTACTTAATTTTACTTTAGAAGTTGTAATTTTAAACAGCAGTGTCATGATTAAATTCTATTTTTTTAAAAAATATATTTTTTCGAATACAGAAAGGAGTTCCTTTTGCTTAAATGACTTCACAAATCCCTTCAGATGACTAAAATATCACCACAGATCTCCCAGCGAAGTGTTAATGAGGATTTCTCTATCAAGTATGCCATTTATTTCTTCTTCTTTCTCAACCGATTCGATTGGCCTTTATAGGGAAGACGTCCTCCATTTTTCGATAAAGGGGGCTGGCTGTTTACTCCTTCTCTGGATTGGTATTTATTTATATATTAACGAAGTGGGAGAAGCGGAGCGTACTGTATCGCCATCTGTCCGTGAGTAGTGAAAGACGGGTTTGAGTTGTGTACGATAAGTGAAAATTTGCTTATGCACTGCATAATTGTTTAGACGAAATAGGGGTCATGGAAGTAAGGATAATCACCTCGAAACCGTAGTCAGTGCGACCCGTACGCCATACCCTAGATCTAAAGTCTAGGTCCGTTGCACTTCCCCGCGTACAGTTTAGTACAGTAGCCCTTTAAATGGCGCACTCAAATTGGTGGGGCAGTCAATTAACGTGAGATACTATGGAAACTTTTCTTTCGGCAGATAGATTCCTTCTAAGCCTAAGGAATGCTAGCAACCGTAAAATTTGTCAACAGCAAAATATATATTTCAAGGGCTGAAAAGTTGCAAAAGAGCTGATGATAACATGACTCAAAGTAGGTTGAGTCTACTATAAGCGCACATTCGTCTCGACGGACCCGCCAATGTGATTGTGGGTTAAAGCGCCATCACACTGAACTGGGGAGGAACAAAGAGCCCAGGTTGAGATTCCGGGCTTGGAGTACCGGCCGTTCTGATTACGGCTTTTAGGATGGTTCCAGCCGTCACCTACGTAAATGCTGGGACGGTCCATAATCTCCACCTCAAATATCACACAAAATACAGTTGTAATACAGAACACAGGTTACAAGTTTCATAAACGGATGGCAACACTTCAGCTCCTCCGTTAGGATAGTGCTTACGGCTTTGGCGAGAGACGGCAGCAACTAAAACACAGCCACTAAACCGCACAATCCCACGGGGATCTTCCGGCCGTACAAGCTATGAGGAAGAAAATCCGACGTGAATACGTAGACAAGTAGGAAGAGAGGAGCGGGTAGGATGAACCTGTTGCGCCCTGGGTGTAATAACGACACGCCACAAGCCTCGCTAGTGCTCCCCTGGGGCTGTTTCGATTAAGAAGGCTTATCTCCGCGCACGCCAGTATTCGGAGCGGAAATGCGGCTGGCTGCGAGAGCGGCTTTGAGCGGCCAGCCCCTGAAAATAGTCCCCCGAGATAAATGGGATCAAGGCAACGTAAGATAAGCGCGCCCAACATTTCGGAAAGGTGAATCTAGCAAACTTACTACGTCACCGATGTTCCTCGTAAACAATAAACTGTGAAACAACACATGTCAAGATCGCGTATCTATTCTCTTCGTATTTGCTTCTTCTTCTTCTTCTTCTTCTTCCTCAAAATGGCATTTCGCATACGACCATTCATCCATCTGCTTCTGTTTGTACTCTCTTCACAAGTATACAGACTTAGCCTAAATGATTCATCGGGTTTCAAAACACTGTGTATTGAAAAGTATACGACCTAGAAAGACCAGTGGAACATGAAAACATACATAAACTGACCAAATTTAAAAGCCCGCTTGGTGTCTGGTGTGAACGCTAGATGGCAGCAGTGGCCAAGTTGGTGGAAAAGCATGAGAACAGTTTTTGTGTGTTAGAATATACGAAGTGTTCTTCAGTTTCGAATGTGCAGCGTGCATTCTTATGAAAATACGGAAAAGCTGTACCTAGTGACAGAACATTTTACGTTGGTTTTCCCCAGTTTCGTGACACTGGCTGTCTGTGTAAACGGACCAGCACTGGGCGATCACGTGTCTCAGATGACACCGTGGAGCGCTTGAGATAGAGCTATGCCCACAGTGTACCTGGATATGTTGCAGGTGTCACTGTTTCCACAACTGACTACTGACTCCTCCACTTTCATCCTACCACAGGACGGGGCCCTACCTCACTGGAGTACAAATGTCCGCGACTTTCTCAACAGAGAACTTTCATACCCCTAGATAGAGCGCGCTGGTTCGAGTGATGTTCCTCTGCTGTCATGGTCAACCAAGACACCACATCTGACCCCAGGTGATTTCTTCTTGTGGTGCTACGTGAAGGACAAAGTTTCTGTACTCCCAATACCGATAACACTGCAAGAATTACAGGAATGGATCACTGCTATTGTGACGGGCATTGATAGGAACATGGACGGAACTCGATTACCGATTGGATGTGTGCCGGATGACTACGGGCGCACACATTGAACATTTATAGTATGTAACAGAAACTCGGTGAGTTTATGTATCTTTACATGTATCATTCGTTTTGTAGGCTGTATAGTTTCCAATACACAGTATTTTGAAACCCAATTAATCATTTACACTAACCCTGTATTTATAATACATTATCGTTATCAATATCATCAAGGTCCTATATTAATTTTCTATGTGTATATTATTTCTCAATTCCTGTATACACAGCACTGTGGACAGCTATGGACGGACAAAACATTTAATCAAAAACCATCCCCAAGGCGGGACTCGAATCGAAGACATCCACAACGCAAAGTTAGGAGCCAACTGCATTACGGACTGCTGCCTCAGTTACAACACGGAAGGATTCCTTTGTCCTTCAAATGCCCAACCACAGAACTGAATCATTCTACCTCCATCATACTAACTGTAAAAAAAATGCATCGACAAGTAAACAAAAATAAACACCCAGTAACTCTAAAAAAATTGTTGTTAATCACTGCTGACCAACAGGAAAGAGATAAATGCGGAGAAATAGTAACAGTTTCATGAACTTTGTTGGAAAAGCAATTACGCGGTACGTTCGATCAGTGGTTTCCAATTAGTGGTGCGCTTACCCCAGAGGTACGTGAGGTTGCTTCAAGGGGTACGTGCGGTAATCTCTTGGCTAAGTTAATCACTAAAATAACTGAAACAAAAAAAAAACAATTACGCAAACATCACCACTAAGAAAATATATTTTTGTACGTTTGTGACATTTGTAACTAGATTAAAATTTAATAATTTGCGAAAAATTTATTTCATTTTTATTTATCATTTCAGGTTATACAGGGGTGCGCGAGATTGAACACTTTCTTTAAGTGGTACTAGACAAAAGCTAATTGGAAACCACTCCATTTGAGTTATGATTTATTTCTGAGAAAAAGTTAAGACTGTAGTACTACCGTATATGCAAACTTTCTCTGATCAACCAAAACATTATGACCACCTACTTACCAGCATATTGGTCCACCTTCCGAACGCAATACAGCAGCGATTCGGCGTAGCAGGAATCCACAAGTCCTTGGTAGGCTTCCAAAGATATTTGGCACCAGATTTCTAGGTACAGGTCACGAAATTCCTTTTAAATTACGGGCTACATGGGCGCGGCGCCTGGGAACGAGCATTTCGGAAACGGAGAGGCTGGTCGGCTGTTAGCGTGCAACTGTAGTGAGCATCTATGGAAAGTGTCTGAAGTACGGTGAAACCACGAGTAGACGACAATGTGCTGAACACAGAATCGCGATTCTTGTGCTCTGAAACGAACCTGGAAGCACGGGAATTGTACTCTTCCGTCAGATCTGCCACAGATCACCCCTTATCCTGCTTTAAAGAGCGGGCAAGCGTCCGACCTCCACTTTCTGTGATCTGGCATGGGTGTCCACCACATTGTCGCCTACTCGTGGTTTCGCCGTTCTTCAGTTTCCATAGACGCTCCCTACAGTAGGACGCGAACTGCCGACCTACCTCTCCAGTTCAGAGACGCTCGTTCCCATGCGTCGCTCCCACGAACCGCTGGCTAGTAATTTAAGGGAATTTCGTGACATGTGCGTAGAATTAAGGTGTCAGGTACCTCTGGAAGCCTACCAAGGACTTGTAGAATCCATGCTACGCCGAATCACTACTGTATTTCATACGAAAGGTGTACCAATATGCTAGTAAGTAGGTGGTCATACTGTTTTGGCTGATCAGTGTACACGAAAACGCCATTTCTACAATAACTTACTAGACCTTCATGCGTTCAGATCGTCAAGTACCAGGCGCTAACAGTATCCCAACGACAACGTCGCCCACTTTAGAACTTTTCGATATCGAAGTCACTGGAAATGGGAAAAGACGGAAAACAGGAAATGCGGAGCAAATATGTCATACATAGCCTTTGAAGGAAATTTTCCGACACTGAAATGGAGTGATATGGGAAAAACCTGGAAAACTGAAATCCGGGTGGTCGAACCAAAGATGGAAACCGTACCAATCCCAAATCCTGATCCGAAAACACTTATCATCATCCAACTACAGTTCTGAGCAGCATTCGCGATTGAATATCGAAAACAAACCACTGCAATAACTAAAAAACTGCTTCCACTAAGATTATTGTGAAACGTAGACGTGGTGGAATTTTTTTTCTCGCACTGAATTAGAACAAATAATGATGTATTTCTAATATACATACCATTGTATTTAGTCAACTGTGGTCTGTGCATTTTTATGTTTTCAGCCAATGGTGAGCAACTATTTTGCAAGTCCGCGATAAAAAGCACTGCTGACGACAGATCTTCCTTGCCTCCAGTATTTATGAACACGTGACGAAGACTGGCACTACTATATTTTCTCACAATCATCAATCGTCGTTTCATTCATAAATCTTTATCTTTCAACGCTGCTAGTGGCAAACAGAATTAACTAGAATTGTATACGAGTCAATCAATAGCTACATTCGACACTGAAAAACTCGGTATTTAACTAGTAAATATCCAATCTGTTAACATTAACGCTTTAAGTGGTTGAATGATGTGTTTTACTTTCCCTTCATGCTCTTTGCCTCCAGACTACAACCCCGAAAATTTTGGGCATGTAGCCATCCTCCTCGTTAGCGGATGTTCATCATCAAATAGCAGAACAAGTCCTAAGCTCAACACGAAGAACACCTCGCAGTTGTTACTAACAATCAGTATAATACCGGGCGCCATCAAATCTACCTCCACCAACTGCTTTACCTCTACAAGCCAAACAAACAATTTTCTACCCTCGTAAACAGGCGCTACTGCAAATATTTTCAAAAATTTAAAAGAACTAGAATCTATATAATCATCAAGACAGAGAGCGTTTTGCTGGCTCAGTGGTTAAGGCGTCTGAATGGAGGTGAAAGGTCCGCGGTTCAATTCCCCGTCCCGGCGGGGATTTTCAAAACTCCTTAATTCAAACTTCTCCTATGGCACAGCTTGCTGTGTTAAGTGTGCGAGAACGCTTCCATGGTCCGGATTCCACGTTAAACTGTAGACCTCCTATAGGAGGTAGGATTACCGGTTTATGTTAAGGCGGCTGCGATAAGGGCGGAATGCGTAGCCACAGATAACCCTGTCACCAGGTCATTACGACCACACGATCATTTGCCTGTCAGGATATTAGAAGTTTCAACTACGGACAGTTAAAATACCACATTAAGGTTTCGTTTGGATTGCATTTGCTCTGCGTGTGTACATATCCGTGTTACAACTAGGATTGTTAGCAGCAGAGGGGATCCACAAATCCTGGAATCCGAACCACGGAAGCGTTTTCGCGTACTCCACATTACACGGAAAGCTGTGCCAGACGGGAAGGCCGGGTTAGGAGCTTATGAAAATCCGCGTCGAGACTGGGATTCGAACCAAAGACCTTTCGATTCCCAATCAGACGCCTTAAATTATATCACTAGGTCAACTTTATCACGTTGCGTTATTATCAAAAACTAAAGAAATTGTTTCAATTTACACCTAAAAAAAACTTTGCGTATAACAGAATATGCAGCCGAAGCTACCCGGCGAAGTCCTGGAGGGTAGCGAGTTTGTGTGGCCCGCCTGTGACAAGTACTCGTGTGATACTCCTGTCTGTTCGCAGTGGGGAACATCTGGAGACGACGCCTGTCCCGATATACCTCTGACCCCGGTCGGCCGAAATAGAACAGCGAAGAGAACTACTCTCGCGAAATCAAACAAGGCAGCTTGCACTCCGCTGCGCTGCTCGTCGGCCAGAGCTCCGTCCTCCAGTTCAATGGGCAGTGTTCTTCGAGAGGCTGTCGATCCATTAGACAGCTGGCTCCGCACTCAGGCCGCTAATCGCTATCAGCAAGAGTTTAAAGACCGGACACTGAAGCGTGCTGACTAGCGCTCAAATCGCGTATCTAGAGTCGCTAGTCTGACATCAGCCTGGGAACAGGAAAGTCTTAGATCAGTGCTGTGTCCGTCTCGCGTCGAATCAGTCATAAGCTGAAAAATACAGCAGGTGACACAGCAGTTAGCACACAACTACGGCTAGCTGTATTGAAGAAAGAATTCTACTGAATTCACTTCTAGGATCTGTTTTCTGCGATATTCGCTGGTTAAAAACGTCCGTTAACCAACAGGAACTTATCAATTAGGCTGCTTGGTTTAATGTGCAAGGAATTCCTTCAACAAACACTTCTTCAAATGTTCCATGCAGAAATAATGCAAATATTCCAGAAAGTAAAATGTGGATGTTGGTATTACTGTCTACTTGCCTGACTGGATAAGGCAGTCCAGTTTTTAGATTACGTATCTAAACCAAATCATTAACTGACTCTCAAAATAATTAATTTTAAGCTAAATAACGTGACAACTGTATCACAGTGTGGTATCGAAATTTCATGCCATTATGTGGTTTAAAACCCGAAGGTTGGTTTTTTTCCTCAAGATGGGGCCTACTCGACCGGATTAAAAAATTTAACATGTTCAGTAAATGCTATATAAAAAGTCTGTCCAACTTTAAGGGATTAGTCTAAATCCATAACGCTGAAAAAAAATGTGTTTCCCAATTTTTTATACTAAATAATATGGCTGTGATCCGAATTGTTTTATTCAGAAGTTATTCTCATTTAAAAATAGAAATAGATTTTGTTTTTCGTTTGTTCAAAATGGCGTAAGCAACTACGAAGAGGCCATCGTGTAAAACTGTGTACAATCTGGAGAATGAATAAAATAACTCAAATAAAAAGAAAAATTCTTATAATAGTGGTAACAACTTTCACTAAAAGAAACATTTTTACCTACAACTGAAAACATAGCGAATACCAGAAGTGACGTTGCAAATATTTCGTCTCTCTTTCAACTGTGTAAAACATTAAATCTCAAAACTTTTACTACAGTACCAGCTATCGTGAGATAATAGACGGAACTTTTCGTCGTTTGTACAGTCGATTTCAGGCAGTCTTACTCTTGTTAGCAGCTGCATAGAGTGGGGAAAAAAAATACGTTTCGAGGTAATAGCAATCAAAATTTTTGAACACATATTTGTTTACAGTTCCTGCATATCTACGATTAGTGACAGTTCAAAGCACCGCAATTTAAAAAAATACTTCCAGACAAACCTAATCGTTTTAAGTAATTCCTTTCGTGTTTTACCTTTATCATTGACAACAAGGCAGACAAAAAGACGAAAATTTTCCAAACGATTTCAACAGTTCCAGGAACTTGAAAATACACTCAAGTATCTGAAATTTGGTCAATGGCGTGGAGCAAAAAAAAAAAAAAGAAACATAGCGTTTTGGAATGCTGCTGCGACTGAAGCGCTATTTTCCTTTTCAATAACAAGCCAGAGTCATACCTTAAATCCAGGGCTGATATCCTACTTAATAAAGGGAAGCGAGATATGCGTCACAGACGAATTAAGTGCTTTCGACAGTAAATGGCACCCTCATAAACCAGTTTAACTCTGTTTTCTTTTTCTTTTTTTATTTCCTCAGTTTATTTCACCTTTTCGGAGATAAATGAGCGACGATACAGTTTATCCTCCCTCCCTACTTCACTGAAGTATCTCGGACTTTTGCCAATAGAGCTTAACTTCTGCAATTCAGTAACGCAGTTCAAAAACTCATCACCCTTCGATAATGTAATAACCGTGGCACCAGACTAAGCAAAATTAAAACTTGGATGGTAAGGAATCGCAGCAATCCCCAAGCATCAACAAGCAGCGAATATCTTCACAGCAGATTATGCCTCGCAGTACAGCTCCAGAAATGAGAAACGAGTTATCTTTGCGATATACAGATTATAATTACCAGCATTCAGCAATGTGTCTACGTGCTCGCTTTACAAACAGCTATACCGTGTGGTGGCCGGCGTGTCATAAATATCAAGCAAGCACAGTAACTACAGCACGTAATTAACATTTTCATATCAATTATTTTAGATTAAAAGCTAACAAAATGCGGAATCTTCGTTATAACATGATCAATATGTTACTCGGCGTGGTGAGTAGTAATGCTCTGGCCTCGCATTCCAGAGGACGCGGGTTCCGATCCCTATTTGGCCTTCAAAACTTGGGTTTACCATGGATTCCCCAAACCACTCCAGGCGAATGCCGGGATGGTTCCGTCAAAAAGTTATTGCTTCCAGTTCCTTGCCCCCAGTCTTTTCCAACCTCTAATGACCTCGATGTCGACGTGACGTAAAGCATCATGTCCACTATCTGCTACATATCGATTAAATTAACTAGCTGTAATTCACTGTGTCTTATATCGACCATTCATGCCTCAATAGAGCAATTTGAGTGCAGCAGCGAAAACAACCTAAGTTCAAGAATTAATGATATAAAAGACGGAAGAGATATCGTGCAAGTAAAAACTAAACGAGAGAATTGGAAAAATGAATGTTTTACCAGAGAAGCATTACACAGCGCTATTGATAATCATGATGGAGAGGAGAAGTAGTAAACGTGACAACCACCGAAATTTTTAGACACCGTCGAATACAACTGCAAAATATTTCTGCGTCATCTTAAATAAGATTTCCTCTCTATCAAGAGAAGGTTCCAGCTAAATGAATGCCAAAGATCCAATCTTTTTCTATTGTGACTTTGCTAATCATCTTAGATAGTTGCGACATAAATTTCTCGCATTACCATCAAATCATCTAATAAAAGATTCGCGGATAAAATGTTATTTTAAATATGAGTTATCCGTTACCAGTCTCATGAAGTTTCAAAGGCACAGTAATTATCGTCGTCAGATATAAAGATGCTAACTTAGCGTCCTTATGATAATCTGTTGTAATGATACACATTACTGGCGCGTGTAACTGCATTAAAGAGGCAATCAAGATTTACGAACATCGCCGAGAGCCAGTGAAGACTAGCTACCGAGGCAGGTAGAGGAATGGTCTATTGCCCGCGGAGGAGAGTGACCGCAGGCCACACACATTAAAGAGTTGAAGAATACCAAAACGGAAGGAGTGATCCGAAATTCTGCTCGTAATTCGATTTCCTGATCCGAACCACATTATGTCTGACCTGTCCTCACCATGCCCCTACTACCTTTTAGCGAAGATTATAGCATACGGTATATTTGGTTGCAATTGTTTGCCGACGATGCAGTTACCTATAAGGAAATAAGGTGCTCTGACGATAGCTTAGGAATTCAGCGCAATTTGGATGCTATCTCCGAATGGTGCCGTAAATGGCAGCTTACACTTAATTGGAAAAAGTGCAAGGCAATGCGACTAAGCAACAAAAAGAATCGGTTTGTTCACGAGTACAATGTAAACAATTCAGTTGTTGACACGGTTGATTCCCTGAAGTATCTGGGGGTAATAGTACAAAGCAACATGAAATGGGACTTGCACAAAACTTTCGTCGTAGGCAAAGCTAATCCTAAATTACGATTCATAAGTCGTATTTTGAGGAATTGTAACGCTCATACAAAGGAGATAGCGTATAAAACACTAGTGCGTCAGCATCTGGATTACTGTTGTGGAGTTTGTGATCCGTGTCGCAAGGGTCTGATTGACTCAATGGAAAGGATACAGAGGAGAGCCGCTCGATTCGTGACTGGTTGCTACGGCCCTTATGAAAGCGTCACAGAATTGATACATAGATTGCGCTGGGATCGTTTGGAAGCAGACGACGTCGTTTGCGTTTGAATTTATTGGAGAATATGCGCAATTCTTTGAATTACGAGTGCAATGAAATACTTCTTCCGCCAACCTATATAGGTCGCAATTACCGGAGGGATAAGATTAGAGAAACAAGATGCCGTACTGATGTTTTAATGTATTTTTTCTTTCCTCGTGCTATTCGGGATTGGAATGCGCAGAATTAAGATTGGTGCGTAGCACCCTATGCCACCCACAGTGTTTGTGAATTTCAGGGTATGGATCCAGATACCTATCCTCACCTGTCCTGGTAGCGTAGGGTCGCCGGTTCGAGTTCGGCGGAAGACATCGATGGTTTTAATGAAGTATTGTCTCTGTCTTGGCTGTCTCTACTGGATAGTAAAACGACAATGACGATGAGCTAGTACACATACACATGAAGAAACAAAGATACACTTGCAGCAGGCTGAAGGAAGGCTGACATGGCCAAAAGCTGATTAAAAAACTCCTCTCAAATAGACGCTGCGTTGGAGTAATGAAAACTGCCCGCCACACTGACACGAAAACCAAAGCGTGGGATGTGACTTATGAGCTGAGTATATCAATATAGCTAGCCGATTACTTTATCAATTTGCTTTCAGAGTGCCCGGCGTTGCCCGGTATAGATGGGGTTGATTTACTGTATACTATTTTTATTCATCCAATGAGAAACACGTGTACCTAGTTTCATTAAATTCGCACCAGCCATTTCCAGAATTAAAGCAAACCAGAAAGGCTGGGGTTGATTTCCCCCTATATTATTTTTATTCGTAGAAAAGATATTCACGTGTACCAAGCTTCATTAATTTGATACAAGCCATTTCCGGTAATTAAATAAACTTTGATTTACCAGAACATTTTCCAAAATCGTGTGGGTTGGATGCCTTATTACGAAATGTCAGTTTTCATTCTGGCCCAGGCTACATTCCAACATAATTACATCTGCTACTGTTGCTGCTCGAAAATCGAAACATATACAGTACGCGCATTAACAGTTACCACTAACATAAAATGTATCTGGAATGGATCTCTTTGTTCCGGCATCGTACAGAAAATACAGATTTTGCATGGATTTTCAGAATCGGAAAGGTTGGAGTCAAAGCTAAAATTTGACGTATGTCTTATACACGTTATGACACATTTATTTTACGAATAATCTAGCATTACCTGATAACTGCTGTATCGATTTTTACCGAGCTTTCACAGTATCAAACAGTAGGTATGTCTCTTTACACTGCCTCATCTGGTGCTGGAGTTAAAAATTTCTCATTATTCTATTCAATCTGGCACTGGAGCTCAAAATTACAATCTATTCCATACCTGTATAGTTGAATAATAAGTATTCGGAATTATTTTCCAAAATTGCTTTTATTGTTAGTTCGATAGACTCATTTTCAAGTAAAAAACAATAGTTTTACATAATCTCTGTTAGTAGTCAGAGATTATAGCTCCATTGCCGCGATAACTTCGACTACAACGATGCTCTCCGGCGTTTATTTCGTAAGTATTAATTTACTTATTTTCCTCTTTACGTAGTTTCATCTTCGCATTCAGTACGGTCATCTATGGGGCTTAAGGAATGCATAACCTAAATTTAATGAATTAATGGCAAAGTGCGATAATATAGCTATGGTACGACGTATGCACCATCTTGTTGGTATTGGATCTTTGGTGTTTTACGCTGTACTTTCAAAATTTAATTTACTGCTTCGGCGTTATGTAACGTTGAAACATGAAACATACCAAACGATTCAATTTTGATCCTAAGCTTTAAAACAGTGAAAATCCCTTCGAAATAGTTTTTTTAGTTTTTTTGTAACAGACATACACGGCATATATAGTATAATGTATTTCCATTGATGTTGCTGTTTAGGTTTAACACCTAACTGAATAATTAACTAACGAAATTTTGCATTCAAATTTATTATCAAAATACATATAATAGAATATTTGAGCACATGCAAAACATATCATTGAAGTAATAGTACAAACTGAAGCTCGATTTTTTCTATAAAATTGCATAAAATATACTGATGGTTCAAAATTAAAATATCTTCGTAACTTAATTAATTATTTTATACAAGCGGAAGAACGCTTACCATTAGCGGAAAACGTAAGGAAACAGAAGTGATATACTGAAGAGATATACGACTGGGTAGAGTAAGCAGGCAGTAAGTTATTAAAAATAATAATATCCTTTATTTTAAAAAAAGAAATAAGAATTTGGCTGATCACACACAGGTTTTCAGTGCATAGGAAATACACTGAAGGAAGGAAACAGTATATGTACATGGACTGTGTGAAAGCAACGTACGAGAAATGCATCTGCTACAATTTCACACGCAGCACAACTTCGAGCTGGCAAATATTTGTTTCTAGAATCTTAAGATGAGACATATAAACTTGGAATAAGCCTGTAAACAATAGAACTGTCGCATATACAATGTAGTGTTAAACAGAGGTTTATAAATCAACTTCTAGAACCGGAACTGAACTGGTCTCTGATTACAGTTTATATACACTTATATACTAATATAATAATTGTGAAAGGAACTCAGTCTGTCTGTCTGTTTGTTTCATTATCACGACTAAACAGCTAAAGCGATCTTGATGAAACTTGGCAAGGAAATACTTTGTACGATTACTAAGAAGATAGAATACTTTTTTCGCGATAAATAACATATTTTGTCATGAAATTTTAAAACTAATCGAACAGTGACACGCGGACGGATAGCGTGTGTAAGTCTCTCTAGTGTTATATTGGTCACTCAGGCTTTGTTTCTCTCGCAGTCAGTTTGTGTATGATCTGCTTATAAGTTTCATGTACAGACAGATGGCATTATTTTACTGTAACTACCAATATATCTTAAGGATCGAAACTGAAAGTAAGAGGGGTAGACTTAGAAAAGACATTTTTACCATGGGCAGTTATATGTAGCTAGTTCTCGGCTGTACCAAGTCAGTCACAATTTTACACAAAATCCCTCGGATCGACCGGATCCAGCTTCAAGAACAGCAGTCCCGCCGATGTCCAATGCACATAACCACCCATCGCGGTGACTGACGTAATATTTTGAATAACCAGAGTCAAATATCATTCCTGAATCAGGTGCCTATTCATACCATCAAACGTTATTCCTCGGACCACTTCCCTAACAATGCAGACAATATCAAATAAACAATTTTCGTGCTTCCTTGTTTCTCAGTAAAAAACGGATGATTCGGTTAGAGGTATTTCTCACAGAAGAATATGTCAATGCCATTTTTTTCTCCGAAGATTAACCTGAGTTGTTAGGCCCGGCATACCTAATCTATTGGAGGAAAGTCCAGTGTTGCCAACTGTGTACGAAACGTGTAACTTAATGTGCTCTGTATGATAAGTGTATTTTTTGTTTGTGAAATGTTTAATTCATGACGCGGAGACTGGGACCGGCCCAGTATCTGCTTGCTTCGATGATAGCGGAAAACCGCCAAAAAAAAAAATCATTCAGGACGACCGATACGCGGGAGCCGGTCCCGATGTACCTCTCCTGTCTAGTCTGCGGCTCCTCAGCACACTGAGCCACACTCGCGGTTCCTTTTATCCATTAACTTTTAATATTTTGGTTTTAATTTTTTTTTAACCTACAGAACATTCAACTAAAATATCCCGATATCCAAAAAACGAACATTTCCACTTTTGGAACTTTAAGAGATAGACGGATGCTGACAAAAAGACGCTTATGAAAGAGAATTAGAGTTGCTCATTAACGGAACTGCAGGTGTGCCAGACGTACTCCTGGCCTTTAGGGACCGGACACCATCCAGACACAGAAAACACTGTATAAATAACTGGCGTCAGACCAGAAGCAGGCGAGTTAGAAGGCAATAGCTCTCCGTATTACCAAGGGCAGGCAGCTGGCGTGGACTAATGAGACTGACGCTCCACCGCCTTTCAAGTGGACTCCAGCGGGGGACGTGTTTACTGAGCAGCGGCCGCAACGTGACATAAGGTTTGCCATCACGAAAAGCAGTCGTGTTGCAACACAACGAAACCTCCCATCTATATATAAAAAGATGACTGTACGTATATTTGTTTGTTGGTTTGTTTCTTCTTCATACAAATCCAGCTTTCATCCGATCTCGATGAAACTTGGCACACTTATCCTTTGAAACAAGGAGAAAAATACTGTCTAGATTTGGTTGAAAAATTATCTGTATAAATAATACATGTTGTCTTATAATTTCGAAAAATTACTGAACAGCGATAGACAGGCGCGTTGGATATGGAGGTCTCTGTACTGTTTTTCCGTGTAGCGGTCAGGTAGCTCAGTGGTTAAAGAGCTTGCTTACAAATGTTTGGCTCGTGGTTTCCGGTTCAAATCTCCGTGGAGGCTAAGATTTTTAAAAATTGTTTTTGATCGTAAGAGTCACGTCTGGGCCGTCGATTATTCGGATTTAATGTTAAACTGGAAATATCACAAAGTTAGGGGTGCAATGCGAGGCAAATCGTAGGTAGTCTTGCAATGCTGTAGGTGTACACTTTCTTGCGTTATACTGATCCGTCAGGGGTGATTCGCAGTCAGTGTGTGTGTTATCTGCAGTAATAATATTATAACTGCGGAAGTAAGTCTCTGTCGTTTTGTTAAGTTTTGACAACTAAATGCCTATACCGATATTGACGGAGACAAGAAAATCTGTAGGGACCACACGACACTTTTTTTTTTCGGTATGATTAACAGTTGTAGTCACGTAATTTTGAGAACCTATCGAATGGTGACAGAGAGACGGATGTGTGTGTTGGTCTGTAATGTTACGTCGCTTACTCAAGCTGTGCTTCTCGCGCATTATGTTAATGTATGATTCGTTTATAAATTTCGTTTAGAGATAAAACGTATTGTTTAGGACAGATGTCGATTTCTCTGTCCCATTACTATATGTCTGCTTAAATGTTTCTGGCACCATTTTATTTTTCCTTCTTTTTTGACATGCCTTGCGGGCGTTAACTGGCCTAGCTTGTAGCTCTAGCAGAGCACGAGAAGCTAAAGTTATTAGAACCCAGGAATCGAATGCTCATGCTGAAGAAAGAAGAAAAGACCAAGCTGAAATAAAGCTGCCCTTAAACACCCCCCCCCCTTACATCCCCTCACATTCGTTTGTTTTTCTGTTTTTAAATATGTTGGAAATTGATTCTCTTCAAGAGACAGGTTCGATGGTAGAATGATATAGTGTTGGCTTTCCGGTCATATTATGCCGACCCGGTGTTGTTTGGGACCAATCCTTCGCTACAAACAACTTTCTATATTCAATTCTGGCAAAGAAATTCTTAATCCACGCGTACGAAGTCCCGGTTATCAGCTAGTTTGCTTATAAATGGCATACATGTATTAAGTTACCGTGTCATTACGCAAATGTAAATTCGTATAGTATTCCGCCTGTATCGTGGTTAGACCAGCAGTGTAACATGAATCCAACCACGAAATGTGCTAGCGTTCTCATACGAACAAAGCAGAACCCATAAAACTTGTTGCCCGCATCGGGGTACGAACCGCCACCCTGAATTTTTAAACGCAGACCCGTGTGCAGCAAATCCAAACTCTGTCACCAGGTAGTAGGACTACAACAATTCGATGTTATTACTCAGAAGACGCAGCAGATAAAAAACAAAATCAAAAACAATTTCTACAACAAGTTTCAATTACTTCCTTCAGTCACAAAATGTATTACTATAATAACGGTTTTCTTGATATCTTTTATTACTAATTGCCGGTTAATTTTTCCAAAAACGGCATAATCACAATAAATAGCAAATTAAACTTCACTAATAAACTGCAACTTCTGTTGAAATTATTGCAGTCAAATTCGTATTATCACAGGTCTATACTGTCTGTATTTCAGTACAATTTCATATAATTTGTTAAATATTTGCAAAGTAATTGAATGACTAACCAAGACAGTTGATATTAAAAGAAACAATGGAAAGCTAAAAATATATCAAACCAAGAGGCATTATTTGAGGACCTACATTTCAAATTGCACGTAGTTTTAAAGTGTGAGAAAAGAATACACCTGCGCGTCTCTAAAAATCAAACAAGTACAGTGAAATGTCAAAAAATAACCCATGGTCACAGGCCTCGTTGGTTGATGTCATTGCGGCACCGTGATGGTGTCTAGAGTCTAAACTGCAGTGGTGGAATACATTTTCACCGCCGGGGGCTTGGCCGGTACAGTAGGAGTGTATGTGGTGCACAAATCATAATAATCAGATTGTGCATCACTCGAACTGCAATCCTCAGGACATGCGACAATCGAATTCGACAGTGGAATGGGGACGTGAAGGTATATTTCGTAAGAGAAGGCACCGTGTCTCACACGTATCCATCTTTCATCTTCATATAAATATATCAAATAATCGTATGACATTGCTGGCCGGGAGACCTCGAAGGATTGTTCGGCCGCCAAGTGACAGGGTTTCCGATTTGCCATGCAGTGCGCATCTTGTCGCGACTAACTTACCGGTTATAGGTGACTTACAGTTCAACACGGAATCCGATCCACGGAAGCGTTCCGGCGTACTTCACATTAAACAAGATGGGCAGGAGCTGAAGGTTGGGTTAAGGGGCTTTGAAAATTTCCGCTGAGATTGGGATTCCAACCATGGACCTTTCGATCTCATCACATGCCTTAACCACTGAACCACCAGATCGCTCTTCATATAAACACAACACACTATATATGTCAACTCTCTTCACGGTGACAGTCCAGACAGTCTACAACAAAACGCTTTGATTTTCCGCAAGATGTACCGTATTTACTTTATAGGGTCATTTTGAGACATCAAATCTACGTACAGACACTTGCTAGGAAACATTAACTTTCCCGGCAAGTTTCATATAACAGCCGCTGGTGTACAACCTGGACGCTGGAACGTATGGCTGGTTTTACGGCGAAACCAAGGCATTGTTGCTCCGCGTTGTGATAGGAAAGAGATTGATGCTGAAACACTTACTCTCCACATTTTGAGTTTTATTTATTTCCAGTAGCAATTTCAAGCAGAGGTGCATTCGAATCATCGGAGAAATAACCACAAGGCACCAAACATAACATCAGGTACTTTATGTTCAAGGGAGTGGACAGATATGAGTGTATTTAACATATCCTGTCCATCCTGTGATACGTGACATTTAAAAGCGTCAGTAAGTGGAGTAGAAAGATAAACTGTTATTTTGCACAAGATAACAGTAAAAGATGCAAAATGTTTGTAACACTGTACAGAATACGAGATCTACACACATGACATGTAATCCAATCAAGTCAAACTGGGATTAACAAAGCGCATTCTTGTACTGTGATGGTAATCGCTAGTGTTGCCCAAATGCAAGAACAAGACGAGACTTGGCCAGTCTTGGTCTTGGTCTTGCATCAATACACCTGGTCTTGGTCTTGGTCTTGCAAAAATGCAAGACCAAGACCAAGACTGCAAGACCAAGACTGCAAGACCAAGACCGATTTTGGGCAACACTAACTGTGATGGTAATAGCCCATTTGATTAACGCACTTGATGAAGCATTTCTCATTAGTTGTTGATTAACATATGTTACGTTTTCTGTTTATCTAATACTATGTGATACAAAGGTATAAGAATGAAAGTTATTTTCGGGGTCGGTTTATAAATATTAACGTAAAGCAGATAAATGTACCACAGTCATCCATTTCAAAATCTGAGTATGCAGTAATATATATATATAAATGGAACATGGAGAAAGCTTTATTTTTCTGGCTGTGCAAAAACGTAGAGCTACAATTTCACATCTTTAACTGACAAAAAAGCGTAATGCATGGAAGGGAAAAGATGACCACGACCACAAGCTGGCACTCCATTTCAGGCACAAGGGTGTGGGAAGATTCTCTTTTTTAGGTAAGGGTGTCAGGGATTGGAATGAGTTACCAAGAGAAATGATGAATAATTTATCAAAAACTTTGAAAGAATTTAAACTTGAGATTTGTAGAGGACAAATGTAGGTGGGTGCAGGAAAGAAGGGAGATGGGTGTGTAGGGAAATTGCCACCGGATCTTGCACTCCAATGCAATTTTAATTAAATATTAACACAAAGCATACCGAGCCTGGTGGCTGAGTGGTGGAATTTTTTCCTGACGACGCGGGTCTCATTTCAGTGTTCTATTGCTTTCCTACATTATTCCAACCGAAAGTCAGGATTTTTTTATGCACAGAAGAAGTGCCGATTTCTTTCTATTTTGTCCATCACCCTCGGCGTTGATTTCCCGTAAAATCTCAATGTAAAAACAATCTTCTATATTGATTGGCATGAAATCTACTAATTACACAAACACAAAATGTATGGCACGTGGATACACACGGCAAGCTGAAAACAAATCTACATCTGCCTACATATTCTGTAATTCACTACTACTATAGATGGCAGTTACGAATTACTAACAAAAGGCGTTTGGAGCACTAATAATTGCATGAAGCACACTATTCCCGCTCTGGACAGAACATTAGTGAAACTCTTTCTAAAACGAAAAAAAAAGTAATACGACATTAGAGTACGAGCTACATCTTGCGTGATTAGCTCAAAAGACTATAGCCGCCGTTAATTCTGCATTTCACAGTTCAGAGTACATCAGACTAATCACGAATTTACATACTTCTCCAAGTTTACAATCTGGTTAGTATACCAAGAATCTATCTTACAACAAGAGTTGTCAGGTGCTGCAGAAACCGGAATTCCATTCCACCCCGTATTTCAATTCTGCATCCTCCCAGTTAATGTTTCAGTTTTCTTTATCGGTAGCAAACGCACGAGGTGATGTGTATATGTCGTACGCTTTCATCTCACTGACTACCTATCAATCTCTTTGCACAGTATCGCGGTCGCAGGCTACTGTGCCAGAGTGATAGCGCCTGTTTTTGAATGACAGTATCTAATCACAGGTGAGCATAATGGGTCATTACGGACGGTAAAGGAGTGCCTTTCACCAGCTGTAAATACATTACTCCAGAGAAGGTAATGTTCTGTTTTTCTCATAACAAAAAACAATAGTATCTGTAGTCAGCGCCCATATAAACATTTTTGGTCAGTTTTGTATCTGGTTTTTATTATTTTGTCTGTGGTTTTTACTACTACTTCCGCATATTTCAAATGTGAAGTGTACGCATCTTAACTGCCACACAGACAGGAAAAACACCTAACCAAAGCAACTGATTGGCTCTGCACTACATGGCGGTTTATTCTGTAATAACTGACTTGCTAGCTCGACTTTGTGCAGCCTAAAGGAGTTTCGTCGCCAACCGTCTTGATGTACCTCCGCAAGGAAAATTCAATATTGCACGGGTTAGAAAACCCGTTTTTAAGGTTGGAAAACAGTATAACAAAAGAACTAGTTCTCGGGCCGCTGCAGGGCAGCGGCTGGAATCTTGCCCTCGAGTAGCAGGTGTCACCGGTTCGAATATAGTCTCTGCAATTATCGATTTTAATCGAGAATTGTACTCGTGTTATATTATTCGTAACACTGAAGGACGCAGATGAATAGTAATCAGCTTAAACTTAGAGGAGCTTGTAGAGTGGCTGTAAGAACCAAAAAACTTTTAAGATAACAGAGCAAGAGAGAGTTGGGTCTAGTGTATCTAGGGTTCCGTAATCTAATGCCATTAACAGATACCTCATATCTGGAAGGTCAGAAGGTATCGCCTGATACAAAAATCACATTTTCGAAAAGGCAGCGGACTCCACTCGACGGCTCCCAAAGCCGCGTCACGTTGCGTTAAACTTGCTTGTTTTACACGAAACTTGAAAACCATATTAGATGAAAGTATTTTTAGTATTTTTCCTTTAAACACAACATATGACATAAATTGGGGATAAATTTAAAGCTCCTAGGTAATAACTTTGCTGAGATAGATTCGTTGACAACTGCTGTGACCAGTGTCCGTGATACGAGGGCTGTCCAGAAAGTAACAGACGTTTTGTAATAAAAAATAAACAAAGTGAAAAAAACGATTTTTATTATATACATTTTAGAGGTAAACTCTTAGGCTATTTTTCAACATAATCGCCATTTAAATTAAGGCACTTATCATAACGTGGTACAAGCTTTTCGATACCCTCTCTGTAGAAATTTGCCGCCTGAGACTTCAACCAGTGGTTTACACCCGCATGCAGTTGAGCGTCAGTTTCAAACCGTTGTGTTGCGAGCCACGTCTTCATCGCCGGGAACAGGTGGTAGTCGCTCGGTGCCAAATCCGGGCTGTACGGGGGGTGATTGAAAACTTCCCATCCAAAACCATCCAAGAGCTCTTGGGTACGATTGGCCGTGTGTGGACGAGCGTTATCGTGGAGAAACAAAACTTTCTCACTGAGTTTTCCCCGACGCTTGTTTTGTATCGCGCGTCTTAATGTTCTGAGTGTTTCGCAATACCTTTCTGAAGTGATTGTTTGGCCACGTTCAAGAAATTCAACGAGAATCACACCCTTAGCATCCCAAAACACAGTAGCCATAATGTTTCCTGCTGACAGCGTTTTCAGACACTTCCTCGGTTTCTTGGGCGAATGCGTGTGTCCCCATTCCATAGACTGCCGTTTTGTTTCACAGGTGACGTGCTTTACCCAAGTCTCGTCGCCAGTTACGATATGATCGATAACTTGGTTTCCAGTTTTGGCGTAGTCTTCCAGAAACGTCAGTGCTGCAGCAAGTCTCTGTTTTTTGTGGTCTTCTGTTAAGATTTTCGGAATCCACCTGGCACAAAATTTGTGGTAACCAAGTTTACCAACCACAATCTCATGAACTAAACTTCGTGAAATTTGGGGGAAATGTTCTGAAAGCTCCGTAATCGTGAAACGACGATTTTCACGGATTTTTTCGTTGATTTTCACCACCAGTTCATCACTCACAACACTAGGCCTACCCATGCGGTCCTCATCGTGAACATTGGTTCGACCATTTTTTAAATCAATGCACCATTGCCTCGCTCGGCTTTCACTGATTATTCCTTGGCCGTACACATCACAAATCTGGCGATAAATTTCAATTGGTTTGTGATTTTTTCGCCAACAAAAACCGTATTACAGCTCGCACTTCACAACTGGCGGGATTTTTAATTGCAGCGCTCATTTTAACACTCTACTGTATTCAAAGTACGATAGGAACGATGTGCAAACTACCACGGCTGGTTGCGTACTGAATGTATGAACAGTCTGACGCCAAGATGGCGACGCTAGGAGCACGCATTGTTGCGCCAGGTCAAAACGTGTTTTTTTAATCTTTTTTTTAAGAATTCTCTAATATATACTGACCGAATTCATTTAGCGGTTTTATTACTTTACTTATAAGTTGCGCTTTGTACTTTATATTGTTAATTTTACCTTAATTTTTTTATACGTTGCAATATATTTTACCAGCAAGAATGTGATATGTACGAAATGTACATACCCATATTATATTTGTGAGAATTAATTATTTTTCCGTATGAAGCATTAAATAAAGAGTACTGCATGGTACTTTTATATCTTTAGACACTTCTTTCTCGGACAGTCCCTGGGTAGGGCGTCGCGCTACTAAGAGTTTGATGCAAAAACTCGTTCCTTGGTGACACCCATAGCTCAGTAAGCTCCCTAAGCTCAAAAACGACGAAGGCTTATGGTTGCACAAACCATCTGGCGCTAAACCATTCAGATCTATAAATAACACATCATGTGGTAACTTATTAAATTTACTGATCAAAATCACTATTCTGTGTCGGACCGTCGGTCTAAACAATTGAATAACTCCATTGTTTTCCAAATTCTGGAAAACACTTACACAATATATCTTCGAGAACTTGATTCATATTATTGGTTTCAGAAACTTGGAACCAGCAGCGCCGATAAATTAATCTTGTCACCATGACAACCACCAAGAAAGCCCGAACGAGGTCGAGTCCAAGCACTCAGCAATTGTACAGGAGTGGCCTGCATCGATTGAGGCAGAAAGAACAGCGGGCCGTGGTAGCCCGACCCGGCCGTAGCCTGCCCTCAGTCGGGCAAGTCGGCGCCTTAGCGTCTCCCGAGAGACAGGCAACGATGCTGCCGTGCTGCTGAGTGATTGCATTCGTTCTTGTTTGGGCTTACTTGATGGAGTTTTGGTCTCGTCTTCAAAGTTTCTGACACAAATGATATGAACCAAGTATTAGAAGACAGAGGATATATCGGTCCACGTTGTATTTTAATTTTAGTTTTTTTTAGGGGGGGGCGGCCGGATTGAGCACCTGACTGCGGCCCGGAGAACCGCAGTTCCATCTCCGACAAAGCCGAGGATTTTTTACTCAAACGGCTCTCCAGGCCCACTCAACCCTCTAACCAATTAGTACTGTGGTGAAAACACCGCGGGAAGATAAAGAGCGGTCGAAGCATGCCTCCGACCCCGTCACATCCATCTCTAGTGCCGAAGGTCGAAATGAAAATGCGGAGCCCTGCCTCCGTGAATCCTGCTGCGAAACGGCAGTGAACCGAGGACCCCCGTAACCTTTATCCCACTTTCTTTGTTTTTGCTCTAATTTTTAACATTTCATTTTCACAATCTTTTTCATCAACATTAAAAAAAAACTTCTGAATACGCAGAAAAAAGAGTGAAAACAAATTTGACAGTTACATTTAAAAAACAGAATGGAAACAAATGCCGAAGGTGTTTCACTTTATCACGGGAGATTCAGTATTTGATGCTCATTCCAACTAAAACCAAACATGTCAACCAATTTCATTGTGCGGCTTATGTGCAATACCATAGGGCCTCGGAAATTATGAACGCTGCCTTTAAATGAATCTTTCACACCTCAGTTTAACTGGCAGAATAAATAAAGATGTGAATCATTTGAGGACCATTACATTAGTGATTTCAGACTTTAAAAGTTTTAACTCACATGTTAAAGAAAAGAATAGAACTCCACTTATTCAAAATTATAGGCAGGTATCAACCGAGCCCATAGTTGACGCCAAGAATTACAGCTACATGGCTCTACACAGCTGCTGGGTGAAAATCCCGTGCAGCCATCACCGAGCGTAGTGGGTGAACGGTTGACGTTCTTGCTTCGCATTCGGGAGGAAGTGGGTTCGAATCCCCGTCCGGGTATCCAGATTTGGGTTTTTCAAGGATTCCCCAAATTACTCCAGGCGAATGCCGGGATGCTTCCTTCAAAAAGGCCATGGTCGAATTCTTTCCCCTTCCTTGTCCTCAGTCCCATCCCGCCTCTAATGACTTTAGCCATCGATGAGGCTTAAAGCAATAAGAAAAAAAAAATAGTGCAGCCATCTATTTCGTAGATTTAAAAAAAAAACTAAAAAAAACGTACAGTCGCTTAGACAGGCTATCAACTGTTTTCAATAAGGTGGAAAACGACTAAGTTATCTAGCACATGCAGATAACATGGATTTTATTTCACCTCACAATATGACGTGATCAAATTCAGAAACACAATTTTTTTCAGTTAGCAATGAATGCGAAACTTAATGTTAACAAGTCTGTGCTTCTTCACATTGCTGAAAGGTTCACACATAGAACAAGTTTTTGGGGGGCATTCAAGTAACGAGAAATGTTTCCCTAGGTATATAAATTGAGGATAACCTTTTAAAAATATGGAAAACCAATTGGTAAAACAATTTAAATATAGTCAGAGCACTTCTACGAATGCATAGCTTCGGGAATCTGAATATGGTACAAAATTTAAGAATGTTAAACTAACATGAGTTACTTAGCTCAAGTTTTATCTGCCCGGACCGTACTGAGGAAAATCTGCAGAAAGTCTTTTGTTGTTTTATGAGCAAAAATGACATGGTCGAGGTGAAACTGGAAATTTAGACGCTATCAACGTTAAGGATAGATTGAAGGTCTTGGTGATAAATGCAATAGACAGGTTGAAAAGCAGAGACGAATCTTTTATGGCCTTGCACACTGCACAGCCTAATAGCTCCAGTTTATTTATACTGTATAGGGAAGAACAATATCTCAGAGTTAATTTTCTGGAAAAAAAATATATTTTCAAACGTATTCTGAATCATCGCCCCCCCTCTCCTTTCAAAGCCCGAGCGGGATACTTACAAAAGACTTTCGCTAAATGTCAAAAGGATTAACATCGAAGTAAAGTATCCCATTATTAAAATGGCCGCATGTATTGCGAATAATTTTTAATGAAGTGATGTCTTTCTGGTATAAAATAGTTAATCATTTACATTCCACGAATGAGAGGCTGTTCAGAAATCATCTGCCGGTAACTGATAGATGTCAGAAATGTGGTAACATAGATAGACAGTCTCGACTCCACTTTACACATGGTGAAGAACGACGTATAACGGTATGCCTCAGATCAAAATGTGGACAACTGGATAGAACCAGGGCCGCCGTAAGCGGGCATGCAAGGCGTGCACCGCATGCGGGCGGCACGTCGAGGGGGGCGGCAAAACGATTGATCGACAGTTGCCACCCCGCGTTAGTTGTCATTCCATTGTCGCCGCGACAAAATTTGCAGCGTATTATGTAGCGGGCGACCTTTTTTTTTTCTTTTTTAAGCTCAACAGCTACTTCGGGCGACCGGCGACACTCAAGATGGCAACAATGGGGGCGGCAAATATTGTTCGAAGGGGCGGCAATCTCACAGTTTTTTTGCCCCGGTTCGGAAATTTCCTGTATCCACCACTGGCTGTAGTTACACAGGGAGCGGCATAATCGGTATTGCAAGCGGGCGCTCAAACAGCTAGCGGCGGTCCTGGATAGAAACACATTACAGAGGAAATCCTCAGGCCCGATAAAGACGGTCAACCGGTGGGAAAAAACGCTACAATATGGTTGGTAGGTATATGTTTTATAATTTATCAGCAGCACGAAAAACGTTTAGCAAATACATTTTCATTATGAAGAGAGGGTACATCAAGACAACGGCGTCTACATATTACAACAATTTACATGGTAATTTTTTTGATTTTCTCGCCAAGGGATCTTGATAACAGTCTGAACTTATTTTCCAGAGCGTCTATTTTTTTAATAATAATAATAATTCTTTGTGATTTGTTTTGTTTCGTTCAACGCCAGTCTTTCTGGAAACCTTACTACCGAAAAGGCAATAAATAAAACAGGAAATAAAAAGTCTTAACAGGAGGAAGGGCGGTTGCGGGATCTGACCTGTGTCATTCGCCGCAGTGTGTCAGCGTCGCGTTGGTGGTATTGGCAGTAAATTCGCAAGGGTAGAGGGTAGGTAAAGCAGCTTAAGGGCGGTAGTGTGGAAGGCAATTGATTATACCAGGCGCAGTCCACGGACGTCGGGTCTATCGGGCCAAGGAAATAACGGCATGCAGCGTCCGGCCTGCAAATAAAACGGGAGCTATCGACGCGCTCTGCCGTGCTCAAAACGACACAAACGCTTTGCCGACCGTTCAACCGTTAATTTCCGTTACCGGTCTAACGACAGCTTTTTGTTGATTTTTTTTCCTCTTTCATATAGCAGATTACGAAATAAATTTCATTTTTAGGGGCTTTGTTATTTGGACAGGATAGCTAAACTGAATGACAAAAGTATAAGCACTGAATTTCCACGAGAATTCGGTGACTTGATCACCACAACAACAACATAGCGTCTGATAAATTAAACTGCCGCTGTATTGAAATCGGTGAGCCCCGCTAGTGTGGCTCAGTACGCCGAGACACCGAAACCGAGCGTGGTGGTGTAAGGGATAGCGTTCTGGCCTCGCATTCGGGAGGACGGCGTTTCGAATCCCCCTCCGGGCATCCAGATTTGGGTTTTCAATGGTTTCCCAAATCACTCCAGGCAAATGCCGGGATGCTTCCTTCAAAAGGCCATGGCCGAATTCCTTCCTATTCCTTGCCCCCATCCTTTCCCGTCTCTAAAGACCTCGCTGTTGAGAGACGTAAAGCAGATAAAAAATAAAAGAGACACCGAACATGTTCAAACCCAGACAAGACTACATTAAGCGAAGAAAGTTCAACAGTTAACACTTGCCATCTGCGATCACACCGACTGAAATGGATAAAAGCGAACCAAATTGATTTGTATACTTAATGATTCAGAGGAAATTCCAAACAGCAAAGCATGCAAATTTACTTGCAGTTAAAACAATAAATGTATTCTTATTACTGCAAAAATCAATGATCGTTACTGTAAGTCCCCTTGTAAGTTATAAATATTACTTACATGTAACATCATAAACATGCTTTCTTGAAGCGTTTTTCAATTAGTTAATATACATTTGTGAAGACTGCAAGTTCTGAACTGGTCACCACCAACATAATGTTGGAAAAGGTTGTGAAATGTTTTAAGTTTTCAAATAAGAAGTCAGAAGCTGCTACAAGACAACAAACACTTTTAATCGTCTTCAATGTTTACTGTGACCACAATATGACCGTGAATATTTTCATATCGCAACTTCGTATTTCCGAGATGCAGGTTCCTGCGTTCGTTAACACTTCCACCAGTTCGACCACCAACAGTTATTAACTACGCGAGATCACACGCTGTTCCTCACAATGAAGTGGCTGTCTTTTCTGTTTCAACGCCTACTTCCACTGTTCTGCACTATTTAATCAACCCGGCACCATGCCGAAACATTATCTCACTGTATCCCACACTAATTAATTCATACTTCGCGTTTTTGTCGGAGCCGCGCATCACACGACTTGCGTCCCGCCAATCCTGACCGCTACTCCCCGACTCCCTCTCATTGGTCGAAGTTGGTCACGTGACTATCCGAGCACAGATATACTGGCTGTTTGCCCCTGTATACTTACACCCTGTACCTGGTAAGACTATCGGGTTAGGTTAAGGCGGCTACTACAGGGGCGGATTGCGCAGCCAATAGAGACCTTGCCACCAGGTCACTACGGCAGCACGAAATTATTATTATAGCCTATATTTAATTTCTTTTAATTTGTAGCAAGATAGGATAAATAAAAGATACAAGAATCAAAACAAAACAGACAAAGAACGAATAAAACATGAGTGGAGACTTTCCCGGCGTATCGATGCAACAAAATCTTCTCGGGTGTCCAGCCTCGACTCAGACAGAGACAGTCAGCTGAGAACAACTACAAGATACCTGATGAAGACAGCAGAGTCAGCTGTCGAAACGTCGTGTTTTTACACCACCATCCGGCGGGACACCCGAGAAGATTTTGTTAACTAATAAAACGTCTAAAATAGACTGCTTGGAAAATGATTTTTGAAATAAAATATATTTTAAAAAAATAAAAAGAAGCTAGAGTTATGTGTGTACTTGAAAACTAGTTGGATAAATTTAAAGTATCTATATAATAAACTGTGTTTTATCACAATTGTTCGATACAAACATTCTACTTTTCAGCCGAGAGGGAAGAAGTAATTTATGTAGGCATCAGTACGGCAACTCTTTTTATGACACATCGCAGTTTATTGGAGTTGGCTAAGAGGTGAAACTTCCTACAGCTACCGAGGTATGTGGGTCAGCGATAACGTTCATGTCTGGATTCCGGAGGAGGCGCATTCAATTCCCGGTCCAGTCGTCTAGATTTCGTTTTTTTATAATTTCCACGTTTCTACATTAATAAGGGAATTCTGCGAGTGTTCTCTATTTTCCAGTTATTCAGTTATTTTTATTGTTAGCTGCTAGCTATTTCTTCGTATTAATTAGTTTTCGTTTTGAATGCAAAACGTAGATCAATTTTGCAGAAGCCCACAATAGTCAAATAGTCTATTCCGAGTGCTTACCAATGTCAAGTTTCGGCTCAGAAAAAATGTTGCTTTTCGGGAGGTCTCGGTTTCCAAAGCAGTGTTCAGAGATTATCAACCGCGTTGGGGTCGATGGGTCAGTTAATTTGTTCGGAGAATGGAGGAGGCTTAATTACATGCGACATGCCCGAGGTCACCCGGGATCCGCTGATAGCAAACGCCAAAGCCGCTATCAACCTGTCAACCGCGCCGAGCACCGGCCAGAATAAAGTCGATTTACATAATCAATCTGACGATTCACACTTCACGGCAGCCACACGGTAATTATTTGGGACGCTCTTCAGAATCCCGCTGCAATGGACGATTTGGAAAACAATTCGCGTATAGGTCCCGAAACTGTTTCGCGAAAATCAAATAGTGGCACTTGAAAAACGCTGCAACTTGTTGCACAATACTGGCGCAGAGGAACGATATTATTTGACGTAATCGCTTCCCAAAACAGATAAAAGAAACATATAACACGGATAACATTGTATAACCATACCCAAGCTACGTAAAGTTTTCTAAAATCTCGTGCTGTAGAGACAGAGCATAGTGAGTAAGTGCTAACCCACTGGCCTCGCCTTCGAATCCACGACCGGGCATCCTGATTTCGGTTGACAAGATGTTTCCTTCAAAAGGCCGTGGCCGAATTACTTCCCGTTCCTTACCATCAGTCATTTACTGTTTCTGATGACCTCGACGTCGAAGACGCGTAAAACCATAAAAAAAAATCGTGCTATGGAAAATGATACTGGCAATAATGCTTCATTCATGGTAACTTGGTTTGCTATTTTTTAGAGGAGGGGATTTTAAAGAGTCATTTTAATCGTGTGTAATGCGCATTTGTACAGAGTGCTGACGCTCGGTACAGCAGTTCAAAATAAAGTGGGAGAAATGATTTATTTCGACTGCCCGTTGCGTTTATATCCGAATGTGTTGTGTTGTGTTTCACAGCTCTTAACATCATAAAGCATGTTAGTGAAACACGTCGCGCGAAATGATACCTCATCGCCAGACGTACCACAGAGTTCATTTGTATTTACCGTACATTTCTTCACGATATATACTACGAAAGAAACTATGCTATTTATATTTGGTATCATGTAATTCTTGTTCGTTTACCCATTACCTGTTTCATTTTGTCAGTTTATGTGCTATGGTGAACTTCAATATTTCTTGGTCTTTTTGATATGCTTACTACATCTTCACAACCCTGTCCCATCATTTTGGTGTCGGCTGTCTTCGACGAGTTTTACTCATCGTTGAAATACTCATTGCTTAAGGCGTCATGACCTTGCTGACGCCAAGCATTTTATACTACAGAGGTTGGACAAAATAATATGAACACCATGTGATAGAGTACAGGTTGTTGCATGTTGACACCACTACTCCCGTGTGAATACTGTGACCCGCATGTACGGAGAATTTGACGTGGCAGGTCTTGCAGGTGGTGTATCAGTGTACGTATTATACGCTTTGTTCGGCGACGATTATTTATTTATTTATTTATTTATTTATTGACATTCGGTTATGTAACCATACAGCCATCACTTGTAACATGATTCATTATCGTTAACTAATAACATGTTTGATTGTACTCATTAGTTATATTGCATCTGTTAATTATCGTTATACTTATGCTACTTACAATTTTGATTATATTGGTTACAATTTTAAATAGAGTTTATCTAAACGTAATTAAAGACTTTCAGGTATAAAGCCGAATCGCAGTAGCAGTTGATACAATTCGTTTTCAAGTCATATTGCAGGTATACGTGAGGCAATACCGACATTGGTATTCATGCGTCTAAATTATTATTTTCTTTTGTTCACGTTCGGTTATATGACCATACATCCGTGAATTGTAAGATAATACATTATGCTTAATTATTGACAGGTTTGATTATACTATTTACAATCTTGCTTATGCTAATTATAGTTGTACTTAGGCTACTTACAATTTTTATTATACTGATGACAATTTTAAGTCATACTTTTCTACTCGTAATCTTTAAGGAATAAAACAGAATCGTTGTAGTCGTTTATACAATTCATTTTATGCTTATTGACATTTTTATTTTTTGATGATGAGGTCTTAGATTTCTATATTTCCATTTTTTAGGAATCTAATAAGGCTGTTGTACACTGCTTTGTCATCGCTAACTAGGAGTAGGATTAGGTTGGTAGGAAGAGGGATTCCTATGTTGACTAAATCCTTGATCATGGTATCCTGGGCCCGTTTAAATTTTCTACAGGAAAATATAATGTGGTTGGTGTCTCCTATAGTCTGATCTGAACAATCACAGAGAGGAGATTCTCTCAGACCTAGTCGATAGAGGTGGCTGGGGAATCTTCCGTGGTTGAACCGCAGCCTGGAAATCATTGTTGTTAGTCGTCTGCTTGTGATCCATTTATAAAACCAAGGTTGAGGTGGAATAATTGGTTGGATGCTTCCATAGTGCGATGCTTTGGTGGTTAGAGATGTTCTCCATTCTTCTTGCCATTTTTCTTTGGCTCGTTTTTTGATTGTGTGAATTATATCTGACGTCGGGAGGTTCATACCATCTTTAAATCCGTTGAGGATGGCCTGTTTTGCTAAAGTATCCACTTGTTCATTGTATTTTATACCTTTGTGAGCTGGAACCCATAGCAGGTAGGTAGTGATTCCCCGTTCTTTACTGCTTTTTATTTGTTTCCTAATTTCTAAGATCGTCATCGGGAGGTGATAATTCCACGTGTTGTTATGTAGCCGTTTTAAGACACTCATGGAGTCCGTTAATATGATGCTTTTGTCCGCTTGGATCATTTGGCTATACTTAACCGCCTCCAGTATGGCTTTCGCTTCAGCTGTGAAAATAGATGTTTCTTCATGTAGCGAGAATTGAGCTGAATGATTAGTGTTGGGACAGAAGAAAGCTGCTCCTACTCTGTTTTCCTCGGAATTCTTTGAGCCGTCTGTGTATATTTTAACTGTGTTTTTCCCTATCTCTGCGAGGAGTCTATTTAGTTTCTGGTTTAAGGTGGGATTTATGTCTCCTTCCAGAAAGTGTATGTGGATTTCTTCTAGTCGGAGTTCGTATGGTTCTTGAAAGATGGGGTGTATGTCGTAAGAAGCTACTTTATCTTTATATTTAGACCAAAGTTTGTAAGCATTTAGAAGCGGGAGCTTGAGTTGGCTTTTTCCTTTGTTCGCTAATCCTTGCATCCTTTCAAATCGATGGTGGAGCGGGTGGGTATTAAGTACCAATTTTTCCATTATGAATTTTTCCTCAAGATATGATCGTCGTATATGAAGGGGAGGTTCTCCTGCCTCCACTAATAGGGCGTTAATTGGGGTTGAGCGTATTGCCCCGACACAAGCTCTTAGGCAAGCTGCTTGAAGTCTATCTAGTTTTTTGAGAGCGTCCTTTCTAGCATATTGGTAAAACATGGAACCGTACTCTAATAGCGATCTAATTAGTGTTCGGTAAAGTAGTAGGAGCGTTTTTGGGTGGGAGCCCCACCAAGTACCTGACACCATTCTTATTATATTTAGTCGGGAATTCGATTTTGCTATCAGCTGATCGATATGCTGGGACCAGCTAAGGCGGCTGTCCAGCAACATTCCCAAGAACCGTGCTTGTTTCTTAAGTGCCAGTTTATATGGACCTATTTGGATACTGTCCGAGTCATGGGTGATTTTTCTCTTTGAAAAGTAGACTACTGATGATTTTTCCAGTGAAAGTTCAAAACCATTGGTGTGTAGCCATTTGATGAGAGCTGTAATTGCCTTGTTCAATAGGTTATGGACTTCCTGTTGTGACACATCGTTGGCATATATAACCACGTCGTCTGCAAATTGGAGTGAGATAATCTTCGTTGGGATGGAGTGGATTATATCACTTATGTATAGTAAAAATAGGAGTGGGCTGAGGATTGCTCCTTGTGGTAACCCTTGATTAACAATACGCGGCCCTACTCGATTTTTCTTTGAGCTGACATAGATTATCCTCTCCGATAATAGGGAGTAGAGTCCTTTCACAAGTTTCATCGGTACCCCTAATGTCTCCAGTTTGTGCATCAAATGAGGGATTCTGACGTTGTCGTAAGCTGATTGGATGTCTAGGAAAACCGCACCCAAATATTGCTTGTTGCAGAATGAGAGGTAAATGTCCGACGTCAAGATCGCTAGGTTGTCTAGTGTGCTTTTTCCCTTACGAAATCCGGATTGTGAGTTTGGAATCAGGTTGTTCGCCTCCACCCACCATTCTAATCTGTTCTTGATGAGACGTTCTAGTGTTTTTTCCTACACACGACATTAATGATATCGGTCTGTACGAAGTCGCTTTGGTGGGGTCTTTTCCTTGTTTTAATATTGGAATGATAACCTGGGTTCTCCATTCCGCTGGAATAGGTTCTTTCATCCAAATCTTGTTAAAGATGTTTAGAAGTCTCTGCAAGCCAGCTGGAGGCATGTTTGTTAACATTGCGTAATGGATTCCATCTATTCCAGGCGAAGAGTAGGAGGATCGCTTTAAAGCTTGTTGTAGTTCTGTCATGGTAAATGGCGTGCATAGTTGGTGGTCCGATGCTTCTTGCGGGTTTAGCGCGAAGTTGGAGTCCTCCTCCTGGACTGTGGAAGGAGCGATTTTGTCTGCAATGTCTTCAAGGGTTGTGGTACTAATTTTAGGGGTTTCGCTGTTGAAACCATTATTTTTAAACTTCCTAATCGTAGACCAAACAGAAGAGATATTCGAACCCTTTCCCAATGTTTCACAGAATTGGATCCAATTCTGACGCTTTTGCGTTTTGAGCGTTCTTTTTGTTCGTGCGTTAATTTGTAAATAAGACATATAGTGTTGGAGGTCGGGGTTCTTTCTGTATAAGTTAAGAGCGAGTCTTCTTTGGGCTATTGCTTTCGAACATGTTGGGTTCCACCATATTGGTGGGCGACTTTTCTTGGCGTTTTGATAGTCCTTTCGTTGAATAGATTTGTCTGCTGCCTCTGAAATCACATTTGTCAGTTTTTTATAGCTCTCGTTTCCCGTAGATTGTTCTGTGATATCCTTGGAATTTTGTTCAATTCGTCTCCTGTATTGGGACCAGTCGGCTCTATTGACGTTCCATCTGATTGTTGGATGAGCTGCAGTTTCTTTGATTAGTGGGCATCCGATATTTAAAAGTATCGGATAGTGGTCCGATCCCAATGAATCATTGAGCACTCTCCATGTCGCTATGGTTGCCAGGTTGGGGGAGCAGAGAGTTAGGTCCACTGCCGAGTTGAGTCTTCTTGGTGATGGGACCATTGTTGGGCTGCCGTCATTTACTATTACCAGATTGTTGTCTTCTGCCATATCCTTAATTGTCGATCCTCTCAGGTCGTTGTAGTGACAGCCCCAGCTCTGATTATGTGCGTTAAAATCGCCGGCCAGAATCATTGGTGAGTTTATTTGGCCGATAAGATTTGTCCAGTCGTTTGGAGTGATTTTTGTTTTTGGGCAGCAGTAAATGGAAATGATGTTGACTGTTGACTGGGTGGTTCGTATCCGTATTGCTACTGCTTGAAAGGGTAATTTGCTCATTATAACAAGCGATCGGTGAAATGCGTGATTTCCCAGACTTCGAAAGAGGGCAAATCTTTGGAGCTCGGTTAGTGGGAGCGTCTGTGACGAAAACAGCTGAACTGTTTAACGTCTCACGAGCGACAGTATCCACGGTATGACAGCATACACAAAACATGGTAAAACATAGTAGGCGAAGAGTAATAGTGGACGAAAAACAAAGTTAACTGACAGAGATCGATGAACATTAAAAAGGATTGTGGCCAGACAACACAAAACTATCGCGGAAAAAGTGACAGCAGAACTCAACACAGACCTGAGAAAAAGTGTTTCGCCAAAAACAGTACGGTGGAAGCTCCATAAAGTTAACATTCATGGAAGGGCTACCATTACAAAACCCCTTATAACAGCAACCAACGCTCAGCTGTGAAACAAGTGGTGCCACGATCATAAAAACTTGACACTTGATGATTGGAATAATGTGGTATGATTCAATGAATCATTTTTTTTTCCATCTAAGGACCGGGTTTCTGTAAGGAGAACCCCGAAAGAAGCCTACGATCCGATTTGCCTGCGTCTTAGAGTCAAGCATTGGGGCGGTTCCGTTATGATTTGGAAGGCTATATCGTGGTATTCAGCTGGTCCTCTCATTCACATCACTGGCCGGATGACTTGGAATGAATATCTCGACATTCTCAATGATGAAGTTCTTACTATGACTAGCATACTGCTGCCAAACACTGCCATCTTCCAAGATGATAGCGCGCCCATACACATAGCCAAAAAGGTTCTGTCCTGGTTCAAGGAGAATCAGAATATCATCAAACATCTTCCCTGGCCAGCACAATCGCCAGACCTCAGCATAACTGAACCAGTGTGGGGAGTTTTAGAGCAGAGAATAAGGAGCTGATTTCCACCTCCAACATCATTGAATGCTTTGGTACAAGAATGGAACAACATTCCGTTGCAAACTATTAGGACACTCTAAGAATCTATTCCGCGGAGAATTGCAGTTGTTCTACAAGGAAAAGGTGGCCCAACACCATACTAATACTAATAAATCAATGGTATGTGAATGTCAGGTGTTCATATTATTATGTCCAACCCCTGTACTATCATGTCGTACTAAGTACTAACGGCTGGAAGTAAAGCGTTGCCATCTCTCTGTGAAACGTGCAACTATGTTCGGCGAGTGATAAGGATATTTTTTGTTTGTGTAGTTTATGAGGAGGAGATTGTGGACCGTGACGGCATTTGCCTTGAAGGCTGCTGGAAACCACAGTGAAGGCTGGTGCCTGAGGGCCTGGATTCGTGCCCAGTCCTTCGTACCACTCCCATCAGCTCTCTGAGCCACACGGCGGGTATTTTCGATATCCTTATAACAATGTTGGTATTTTTGTTGATCACAAACAAACTTCGACAATCCTATTACATACGTAAAAGACTTTCAGACGAATGTTTACAATGACTTATTTCCTCCTGAACTTTATGACTTAGCGAGCTACCGCCAAGGATTCTGAAACGAGAAGGGAATTACTCCATTACGAAATGGTTTAGAGTTCAGTTAAAACTGCAGTTCTTTCGAAAATTTCAGCTCTTTCGTATCAGAGTAGTTCCTTCAGTCTGTCGTGGTAGGTGCTCGGAGTTGGATGGCTGACTTACAAAACAGAAGAGGGAGGGGTCACTATAGTATTTTGTAATGATAATTTGGGGAGTATGCTGACGGAGAAACGCACACGTAAGACAGAAATTGAAGAAAAATAAAAAAAATGGCTAAGCAGAGGAATGAGGGTAGATCTAGGGAAAAAATACTTAAATATTTCGTAAGCTACAAACTACATGAATATGAAATACTGATGTTGAGGAAAGAGGGAGAAACTTAAGAGTTGAGAGTTTGGAGTGGGACGTGGATACACTTAGAAGGAAGAGGCTGCAGAATAGTGCCAAGGAGAATAGAACACCCCTAAAGAGAACTTAAAACTAAAAATAAAATACAATCAATCGAAATGAAATTTCTGCGAAAACTGAAATGATGTGCTAAACTAGACAAAATAGGAAGCAATTGTTCTTCTAGAACATATATGGGTAACCCCCGGCCTCCACCAGCTTCAATCCGGCCCGCGAGAGATTCAGAAATTTCAGATACAGAACATACCTTTCCGAAGAAAGATATCCACAGTTTAGAGTTTTCACACGAAAAATAATTTGCTTATTCGGAAGCATGTATAAATGTGAGCAGCTTTTTTCAGTCATGAAAATTAATAGAAATAAGCATCGTACTCGGTTTAGAACATGGTTGGCCAAACCGCGGCCGCCTTGAAGATTTTTCCGCTCCGCGTAACTCATCACACTTTTTCAAATTATATTTAGTTTATAATTGCCAATGTAGTGAAAACCAATGTATTTAAAAAATACATTATTTGTGCATCCATATATTTCAAAATTAACGGTCAAAATTATGAGAAAAAATTACGTTGATTTTAAAATAATATTTTTGCGAATATATGGAAGATATTGCCTGTTTTGTTTACAGTTATCAGTTCGCGAAATAATTAGGTTATATTCTGCGAACTCATAATGCGCGCGCATCTCGGAACATCTAATATAATATACAATTTTATATGCGGCCCGCGGAGTTATGACGCATTTCCAAAGTGGCCCGCGAGATTATTTGGGTTGCCCATCCCTGTTCTAGAAGATCATCAAGATTTTAGAAAGCTAAGATCGACGATTGGTATCGGATTTCGTAAGGAGAAAATAATAGACAATAGAACTCGATTTAATCTAGAAACGTACTGGCCTTCATTGACTATGGTAAATAGTTCGATAAAATAGATGATTTGATTATGGCTTTACGCCTTGTCGACCTCTAGATCGTTAGAGGCGGGAAAAGACAGGGAGCAAGGAACCGGGAAGAATTCGACCATGGCCTTTTAAAGGAACCATCCCGCCATTCACCTGGCGCGATTTTGGGAAACCATGGAAAACCGAAGTCTGGATGGCCGGACGGAGATTCGAATACGCGTCCTCCCGAATGCGAGGCCAGAGCGTTACCACTAATCCACCAAAAAAAAAAATATTCCATAAATAACAATATCCAAAATATAAACAAAACAGTGGAGAGACGGTCGGTAAACATTGGTCAGTGAAAGACTTGCAAGTGATATCTAATAATTAATATACCAAAAAGCAGAAGGAATGGAAGACTACTAAGAAGAAAATTGAATGAAGTATAAAGCCGCCGTAAAGTGCAGAAGTAGAAGTGGAAAATTGGATAGAACGTGGGAGGAAAACTGCTCCAAACAATAGGTCAAATGGGCACGGTAGAAGGGAATAGAAAGAAGATAATAGAAGAATTAAACTTATTATGAAATTGCTATTAAAGCGACAACAAGACGATAAGAAGAAAAGTGCGGAATAAGAGATAGAAAACATGACCTCCTCTATGTGGCTCAAGACTTGTTTACTTTGCAGTAACGAAGAGAGTAAACTCACTCGACACTTTACGGCTGCCCACACAGCCAATTACACCTCGTTACTTTGCTCCTGCCAGTAAAAAAGGAAATTTATCCATCGGGGCTGTGAGCACAGCTAATGATGCCTGAAGCTGACATAATTTGCATGGCACAGTTATTGATAGCAATGTCTTCCAAAGGCTCAGACTCTAAAAATGACTTGGAAGTTTGTGGCGTAGCAATTAATTCTTTAAGTCACACTCAAACACTAAACATCTCGTATCTTTAACAACCAATTACACACAAACTGGATGAGAATAAACTGAGAGATTCAGATTGTAATATCGACTTCCAAATCCAATTCGTCTGGGCCTTGGGAAAAATTGGCTTTCAATGAACAATACATATCTGTCCAACCGCGGCACCGTTTGAGTGGCGCGATTGTTTTGAGTTGAATGGGTCGCCTGTTCGAGTCCAGCCTCGTGGAAGGATGATTTTAAATAAGTGTTGTGTATACTTTGTAGAATTTATGTATGTAACTTGTAAGGAGTCAAAATCCGAGATATCACAGTGAATCGCAATAAACCAGCGCTGCAGATCATGCGGAAAGACCGTTTACTTGCTTCTTTTTGTAATTGATTCAGTAATCACAATAAACAGAATATAAAGAACGAGTTCACAATTTATTGGTTTCACACAAAGTAAATCTTCATTCCTCGAACGTTTAGAGCAATCATTTAAACTAGTACCGTACAAAATAAAATATATCATCACTCTGTAAATAATTCTACAACCACTTTATTTTTTTAGCTGATTCAGAACCGGTGAGATTGTCAATATGAGGCAGTCGCGTAATTATTGCATCTTCTAGTGCCGCAGATTGTTTATTTCAGTCGTTACCTCGGACCATATTTTGACACCGTTAATATAGTCAAAGAAAGCGTTTCTGACTGAGTTGTAATTTTGTAACCCATCCATGTAGATGAATGTAGCTCGTCCCATTTCGCTGACATACCAGCTCGGAAGAATATTGTTAACTACTGGATTCTCTAAATAATTGTAAGAACGAACTCATATCTGAAAAAAGAAATTCATATCTTCTGTGGTAGCACGGTAATCATCTGGAAGAGAACAAGTGTGACTGATATTCACCTCGCCTCTAATGACTTGGACGTCGACGAGGTGTAAAGCTGTAAGCGAAAAAAAAAAACTGATATTCACTTCGAATAGAAATGGCGTGGTTAGGTGTGGAGTGTTCCTATATTATTATTTATTGGTAACAATCCACTCCTAACCATGTCCTTTCTATTCGAAGTGAACGGGATGTTGATAAGAGTGCAGATGAAATTTACATTAACACCTTAATCTGCAGACAGTGATGTGAATTACATTAGATGTATTCCAAACAAGTTGTAAGGAATCACACGACCATATTCACCCTGTAACTAGAGATATTCACTACTGTAACTAGAATTGTCAGGTTGCTAAAATTGTTAAAATATTTCCAAAATAGTTCGTAGCACAGGACGAAGTGATTTTCGTCCTTCACCATTTCTGATAAATTGGTCTACCACGAAGGACCTTGTTACTGTTTTCAAAATTCTATCTAACGCTAAAGAGAATACGGACGAATTCGCTAGTTGGAGGAAGGAAGGGCTCACCTCGTTAATGGAGTAGCTCCAGGGTTTGTAGCATATTTCCAGTAGGAGATAAAGTAGAGCTGTGTTTACAGGAGCATCCAGGTTGTTTTAATACGATGAAGATAAAAGAACTCCTCTCTTTGTTCCGACTAACACAACGAACACTGGCGCCAGTACACATCCACGCAAACAGAGGGCTCTTAAAAGAGTGGGAACTTATTTCTAAACGGTGACGTACCCAAACTGGAAAACAGTCGGAAACAAGACTTGTTCTATTCATCTCCGAGACTGTTATACATCCGATTGATATATTCCTGACGCGAATAAATATGAACAATCCCAGTCAGATACCTTATCCCGTTAAAAATAGGTTGCCGTAGCTATTATGCGACGAATTTCTGTCAAAAAAGCGTTTTTTTAAGTTGTATGAGCAATAACAAGCTGATTAAATAAAAAATCTTATTTCAATATAAAGCAGTTTACCTCGAAACTCAATTCAGCTAATTTTAAAAAAAAAAAAAAATCTCTCTCAAGTAATACGTAGGAAATACTTCGGGGTATTGTTTCGAGCATTGATAATTTTTTTCCTTAGAAGTCCAAGTGTGTTCGATGTATTTTTTTCTCCAACATATATTCGTTTACTGTAATTCGAACGTCTTACAGATCGTACTCGGCAAATCAGCCAATCTAACGATCCCTCTCGTTAAACCTAAAAGCTCTCACATTGATTTTCAGAGATTTTACTACATCGACATCGAGTCGAACTCGGTTGCCGTAAATATTTTTCAGGGGGGAGGGGCATCAATACTTTTGTCCTATCTTAACATCACGTGAAATGATTGTACTGTTTTCTGCATGAGCTAATTCCAGGATATTTTTAAATATGAAAAAATATAGAACACAATGAATGGCGTCGCTTTGTATTCATCGATGAATCGCGGTTCTGAATTACCTCGGATGACCATGATCGGCGAGTATGGCGGCGACTTGGGGAGAAGCACAGCGGTGTAGTTCCTAGTGTCATGATGTAGGAAGCCTTCACATATGACTTCCGGCCACGGTTAGTAGGGGACTCAAATAGCACAACGGTACCTCACAGATATACTGCGTCCTCATACGTTACCTCTAGTGCGACAGTATCGTGGTGCCATTCTTCAACAGGACACAATAAGCTGATGCATATAGAATTCTTTCTCTCGTGCCGTCAGGAATTGGAAATGCTCTTAAGTAGAGAGAGTTTTGGGGCAAAAGAAACCAAAGCCACCAACGGCTTGTTTGACTCAAACTACAAAAACTTAAAACGTGCAAGGTAACAGCAAATAAAATTCACTCAGCATAGAATCGGGGATAAGTACTAACAGTTTTCTAAAGTTTTCTTCTAATATTTCTACGAAAATCACAATGAAAATAGAATGCTATGATGGCTGCTGCATCCAGTAATAGCCATTACGCTTACCCTGAGATAGCTCAATATTCGCAATATCAATGCAATCGGGATCATGAGAGAAGCATGGCAACAGTATTTTAATATGCTGCGATTATTAACTGAGCTGGACCGTAACTGAAGCTTAACAGTGGCGCCAGACACTGTTTTTGTCAATACGCTTAAAACACCCACGTCAAAGCACTTATTAAAAAGTTTAGTACATTACATCAATATCATGCAAATAATCCTCTCAGATCAACGTCTGGTGAGCACGTCTTGGAATCGAATTCTGAAAATATATTATTGAATTTTAATAATAATTCAAATAAAGCAAAAATTAGAAGGCATGTCAAAAATGTTATCAAAACATTAGAGAGAGGGGATGGAAAAAATTTTCATCCCAGACAACAAATAAAAAAAAAAGAACATAATTTATTTCGATAAACGTCTTAAGGAGATTGCCAACAGGACATCCTCGGAAGAAAAGCTGAAAAAAAATCCTCCACTTAAATAGGATGAATTAGAACAAGCTGTGTGTCAGATGAAAATGGAATATTAGGTAGAGCACATAAATTTACGGCTGATTTCTTAAAGCAGCAGGAATCCCTAAGAAACGGCGTTTTTACTGAATGCTATAAACAGAATGGGGCGATAAGCTACCACGAGAAGACTCGAGCAGAGCGATCGCTGTACTGTTTAAGGAAGGAAGCAATAGAAAGTGTGATAGTTAAAACAGTATCAGACATCTATGCCATGGCTTCAAAATTGAAAACACATCATAGAGGACATATCCCGGATAGCAACGTTTAAGGAGGAGGCTCAAATAATGCTCGGTCAGACTGAACTGTGGTACTCAATACATGGGCACCAACGATCATGTTATAAAAGTAACCGTCAACATCCATTTTGCGGCATTAATATTAAATATTTTTACTGTAGACTCTATTCTGGGAATCACCTGCAATAATTGTAAAGCACTTAACATACTAATCTGTGCATAAATAAAGCATGACTAGATACGGCGTAAAGAATTGAGATTTCTCTCATCTGTTTACAGAAAGCTGTATAGTTACGTAAAGCTTTTGAACATACATACCGTACTGTTCTTAAGTCAGTTTTCTGAAAGTTACGTACCTCTATGTTATAGCTATAGTGGGATCTGATTTCTTTTCACGTCAATGGTACCACTAAAAAACTTACTAATGTCGGGTCGTTTTTATTCAACTTACCTGTTCACAATATAATACAGTTGCCAGTCACTAAGCATAATCGCAAATCATATCTTCTATATGTCAATTACTATATAACTTAGAAATGTTATGGAACTACAGTATATCGAACATCTTTACTTGAGTTTGTTAAATCTCTGACAAGATTTGAAACAAAAATTCTAGAAAAATTAAAAAAAACCATCTAGTATGATCGCCAACTGGTAATCGAGAGAGTATTTTTTTAAAAATCAGACAAACACCACGCAGAAAATATTCGAACTGTTATCAACGACTATGATGCGTGATGATCCGTTGAAATTCTATTCGAATAAAGTAGTTTCTCGATACTGTCAAAGCTGGAGAAAGTAAAAAAGATTAACATTCACGGTTTCGGTACTGAAACATGCCTTTTTTTTTATTCATTGAACAATCCAACAAGATATATAAAAATAAAATAAAATTGTAATATATGGATCATTAAAAATTTCAGATACTCTTTCCATATCTTTCACTTCTTCCATAAAGCTCTCACTTCTGGATCACTATCGCTTTTAACGGTTTAGGCGAACACAGGTCAGTGAACTGGGAAACTCTACACAAAAATGCTTGGATTTTTCATTTTCCAAATGACAGTTAGCATTTTTTTTTTTTTTTTTTTTTTTTTTTTTTTTTGTTACATGAAACATTATGGAGCGCAGTTTTGAACTAATTGAGTACACGATACAAAATCAACTGTTCCAAAAATTTCATAGAACTGTATGTGAAGCCCTTAATAATGCAATAAGTAACGACGGCCTCTCCGGTAAAACAAGATTCTTGTGAGACGAACGACAACTCACTACAGGAAAGAGACAAGAAATGAAGTTAATCCATACGATACGAAGCACTATCTGTGAAATATAAAGCTCGCAAGAAATAAAAGTTATATGTGTTGAAAGCCATTATCGGGATGATAAATTCGAAATCACGGCGCGTCAGTCCAAATAGCGAATCTCGTTTTTTGAGCTGTGCGAAGCGTGACGTCTGAATGTGAGTATACACGGTGCCAATACGGTTCACGTTCAATCAAAGCGGCAAATTGAAATCGCGGGCTTCAAATTCAGATTTGTTGCAACATTCATTCAATAAATCGATTTTACACTTGTAAATCTGTAATTTGTCGTTATATTACTTTTTCTACGCTCCACGTATTTTCAATCCAAGCCATAAGTCTGTTTTCATTTCACCTTAACGTTTAGCTCTGACTACATCTAATGTCATAATCATATTGCTGACATTAATAGTTGTTTGTGAACACTCAGATCCACGCACAAGACATGGCAGTGACTAAAAACGTAGGCGAAGTAAATTTGTCATGGCTTTTTTTTTTTTTTTCCTTATTGTGGTTTTATGACTCGTCGACATCGACATCACTAGAGCCGGGAGATGATTAAGGGCCAGGGATGGTAAAGTGTTCGACCATGGACTTTTAAGTAACTCATCCCGCCATTCTCGTGATTTCAGGAAACCACGGAAAACCAAAATCTGGATGGCGAGACGGAGATTCAAATCCAAAGCCTCCCGAATGCCATTCACGTACGTGAACCGCTCACCCACCAAGGTCGGTATCGAATTAGTAAAGGCGGTGGTCCGCCTACAGACCTGTAAGACATTTAGGGAGTATAGCTGCATACTCCCTTCCGAGACCGTGGCAACTCGATGGAGGTGGTGAAGTCAACTTGGTTTGCCACATTATTAACTGGGGCAATTGCAGTTGATATTCCACAAGTAACTGATTAAACTAAAACTGCGAACACGAGAGAAAATGTCTTCCTCAATCGACGGCTTCAGCTTTACAATAATCAAAAAGCTTGAATCTGTATTAAAAGACAAACTGAGTTTGATAGATTTTCTGACGTATGATAAATCCGGTGAGATGCTTGTCACATACCCATCAGCATTCTGTTTCCCTCCGCACGAATATTGTTAGAAAATTTGAAAACTCTAACCACTGAGGTAATAGTTTCATTTTTTATTTTTATACAAACAGCCTTGCAAGATTATCGTACTTCTTAGTTGAAAGAATGCCAACGCTGAATAAACTTTGCTCATTAGGAATTCTTAGGATTCCTTTTTTTTTTTAATCTCTTATTCTTTCGAGTATTAATTTAGGCAACAACGTCGTATTATATTAATCTTAAAATTGTTGGAGAATAATGTGGGCATAATCGTAACTATTTGAAAGTCTTTATTTTATATTTCATTTGATATTATCCACCTCACAGGTAACATAGCAATACAAACAGCCCCTCTACTAACTCTATAGAGATTATCAGGATCTAATGGAGAATCAGATACAGATTTTTTAAGAGTATATTAGAATGAAGTCTTTCTAGGCGTTATATTAGAATAAAACTTTCTCGGTAAATTAACAGAGTAATTTCGGTGATAAAACACGACGTTTCTGCAATAATATTCCTGCACTTCACAATCGCCATAAAAAAGTTATCACCGAACTCAGTCGACTATCACGAGGAAGATTCATTCTTATTTAAGAGGTCGTGGCATTCTATGACACCCCTACCCTTCAGTTTACTACAAAACGCAATATTTCTCGATCTGACAGAACGTTTTTCGCTGATAACTTGGGACCCACGGAACCGATTAACATGTAATTTCTTTTTAAAATTCGGCCAGGTTTCTAACAGTAGTATCGGCTTACTTGTAGTAAATACGTATCAGTATATATATATATTATTTTTCCTGCTATTCGAAAATCAAGGACCAATTAGACACGGGTATTTTTACCTGGTTCACTTTGTCAAATCCTTTGGAGAGATTCATTGTTACACTATCACCTTCGCTTCCCTAATCCATTTCATCTGAAATATCTTCCACGTAGCACACTATCTGAATAACTTCTACTAAATCCATGTCACTGATTACAAACCATTTTGTTATACAAATATATTAGACATCAGTAAAAAAATTCAAATGTCGCTGTACGAGTCTTGATTCACTTTCAAAAACCATTTCCCCCATTTGGCGAGACTTATTACACTTAAGTGTGAGATTTGTGGCACTAGTCTGGGTGCCTATTACTTGTTTAAGAAACACATTTAATCGGGAACTGCATCAAGGGACCCTGCTATTATTGTTTCGCGTACCAGACACAGAGAGGAAAGCTGTCATCAGTTCTCTCAAAACAAGGGTAAAATTTATAGAACCTCAATATTAACGTCAGACGTCCTATCAAATGCAAACTACATAACATACCTAAATCAACAGAAAAGACACTTGGCAGCAGCCACAATACTGTCTAATGTCACTTTTATTTTCTGCCGACAGCTTCAAAAATATCGCCTACGTTCCACAAAGAAATCAGGATGAAGCGAACACAAATTCCTAACGTTAAACGCATCAGCATAGCTGATGTTTGAGAGAAAAATTTATCGTGTTGAAACAGCTCTCAGAGTTATGAATATAAAGTTTAACGATATAAATATGACGTGCTGCACCTCGTAAAAATGGTGGTAACATTTCAAAACACGCATAAACCAATGTTGTTTCAGCGGTATACATGCAGCCTATCAAAATAGCATAAAATCCGTTTGCATTCAAGGGCAGCAAGAGCTGAAATTAGAATCAAAATGCAATACCTATTACTACAGTTTTTTTATTTTTATTTCCGCCATGACAAATTGGAAACATTACCGAATAATTACGTGATTCCATTGTTTTTAAGGTTTTAAAAATTGCAGACAATAATTTTCTACTAATTTAATTTACCTAAATAGAAGGGTCTAAAAATTTTAAAAAAATAAAAAAATTATAAGGAGAATCTTTGATTTCTGAAAAGCCAAGCACTGTTCCGAGATCTCGTTACAAAAGAATAAAAGCGTAGGATAGATATTTCGTCAACTTAGGACAGTATGTTAACTTTTGTGGACATAAAAAATAGATCATAGTTACTTCACTTAGAAATGTACAAGACCAGATTTTTCGGAATGCGGCCCGCTGAAATCGAATTACATCTTTTTAATGTATATATATATGTGAGTTATATGACAGATTTGGTTTACTTACTAATTATTTACTAGGTCTTTACGGCTTGTCAATGTCAAGGAAATTAGACCCGGGAGAAGATAAAGGTACAAGGTGCAGGGAGGAATTCAACTGCTGGAGTGATTTCCGGAAACCATGGAAAACTAAAATCTGGACGAGTGTATCGGGGGTCCGAACCCACGCCCTACTGAAAGTCAATCCCGAACGTTTACCGCTCAGCCACAAGCCTCACTCCAACACTCCTTAACAGAAGTGGCATTAAGTTTTGTCGACTCTCTAGGACTGTTGCGATACGGCAACGTTAGAAATGTTGATCACAGAAATGCCTACAAGCAGCAAGCAAGCTGCGTCACAGCGCCCGTTTAAAAGCATTAGCTTGACCCATGAGGTTATCTTATCTTTACTACCGACAGTATCCACGTGTGTAGACGCATATGGGGATACGCCCCGATGACAAAATTCATTTCTCTCAGGTATGCATTAAACGTGAAGTATCTGCACCAGAAGAATTCCACAGTCCTAATTCATAAAAATTAAATAACGTAAGAGGCGAGCATCCCGCATTTAGGGTTCCGGCCTCTGATAATTAATCAAACACACATCAAGCTTATATTAAGACAGAAATCGCCTGGGACATTTTCAGATTAGGTAGCGGATTCCGCTCCACGGCTCTCCAAAGCTGCGCCATGTTACTGTGAGCGGTGCGGATGCTACTGTTCAGTTACAATTACATTTATTACAGGTGCTTCATAATGCAAAGAACACTGAATTTATATAAGTTTAAATACAATTATACGGCACTGTAACCTCAAAATGAAAACGTTTGTTTATTTTGCTTACAAGTTCCATACCACATTAGATGTAAAAGCATTTGTCGTTTAAACATACGTAAGTCTATATTGGGGACAAATTACAAGTTCATACATAATTACCTTCCTGAAGTAGAATCGGTAAAAAAAATATTCCGAAGCTGATATCACTGACTGCCACTCATGTCTTTATTTTTCAGTAAGAAAAAAATTAAAAAATATCTTTAGTCCTATGCATGGTAAGCTCTCCCCTACTCCAACTGCGGCAAAAAAAAAAAAAACCTCTTTACTTTTAAGTAACCCCAGACAGTATAGGCCTAATTTCAATATTTTTTTAAATATGATGTTCGATTTTGAGTCAGTGAAACACACATCATCTGAAACAGACAGACTCGCTCTGTCGTTAACATTCAATCCCAGCGAGAGGTGTTCGTACGACAGCATACTGTCGCTCGTAGTAAATCTGTTGAAACATGATATACATATCGTGTAAAACTGCGACCCTATTTTTAGAAAAGTCAAGTTGCAAGTTCTCGGAAGTAAACGTCTCATCTTTTAGACAGACTTTTACTTTGAAGAGACTATTATTTTTATTATTACTCCGCGATTCACTAAAAGTGAGTGGAAGAGGACGCATTGCACCAATCCTAATGTGTAACCATTTGTGCATAGGAAGGTATATACAGCATATGGCAGGAAGCGCCCATGGGCTATTTTTAGGAAACATCCCAGCATTCTCCTGGAGCGATCTGGGAAAACCATGGAGAAAACACACATTAGGATGGCCGGACGGGTTTATAGATATCTACTCCTATCGGAATCTCGCTCAATAACTCCTTCCTATTCCACGATCGTGGGGGGGGAGAGTATAAAAATTAATCGATTCTGGCCGTGGTATCTCTTATCTTATTTTCTCCGCCATTCCTAGATATGAATGTAGCTACTAGTAATATGTGTTTGCCGTCATCCTGAAATAGGTCAGTCGTGAATTTTTCAATCAGCTTCCGCCGAGAGCAACTCCAGGTCTTCCCAACCCAATTCATTCAGCATCGCACTTGCAGTAATCAAACATGCGCACACTTTTTTCGTTGTGTTTGTCTGAAACCCAAAATCAGATAGGTTTCTCTAACTGTATCGAGGTATTTACAGCCTATGTATGTTTACTACTTGCATTCCCAACTTCTTAAATGAAAGTGCAGAGGTTTCTTAATCTCCGTAAATATAAGTAAAACAGATCTTTCTCTGTCACCCACTTCCAGATGAGATTATTGATGACTGGTTTACTCTTCGGAGCATTCTCAGCAGCTTCTATGTACGAACTGGTGTCATCTCTATCAGTTCCTGCTTTAAATTTTAATTCAGCTATCCAAGAATCCGAAATGCATACTCATCGTACAGACATCGCAATAGATGTTCACTAGTTCATGCAGTACCCATCCTACGTTGTGCAGCACTCCAAGCTGTTGTGAGTCAATTGGAATATATGTCTTCATTACTCTTGTAAGACAAACGTTTGAACTCTACAGATCGGGATTATTATTTTAATTCAGACAGAACTAATGGTCCGGAGGTAATCCGTATATACAACTAGTTTTGCATAACACGAATGTTACCTTAAATTCCTCCACTATTTGAGATTAATTGATCAGCACCACTCCCAATAATTTACTATGGGCTACTAATGAAAACATTCGCACTTCCTTATTCCTGAAATCAACAGCTGATTTTTATTCACGGTAAGCTACTCCTAATTCTTCACCCAATATCCATTCAAACATCATCGTTAATATGACTTATCCACAACCATAGTCTCTTCACCCATTTGCCGTCTTCCTGTGACTCCCAATCCATCTTGTTAATAGTACATTGTAACACACTGTGTATGTTTACAATTTCCGTAAGCAGATCTGGCTGCCCTCCTTCTCACCCACTTGAGCTCTCGTATTTTATAAGACGTATCCCACAAAACCCATACTACAATAGTTCGGAGCTGACCAAAGATTTCTTTTCTAGGTTCCTCAATTCCCTGCTATGTACTCTCATCATCCTCTGTTACATACGCAGAGCTGGTCCTGTTATATAAGCAGTACAACACTTTACTTTTTCATTGTGACCTGTTTATTCTCTAAAGATATTTTCATTTTATGCTCGCTATAAGTAAATTTCCCTCTATCAAATAACTTTATAATTTTTTTTATCTTCCTGAAGTGAAACTTAGAAATTTGCTAGCGTTACGAGTTACGTGTTACGCTATCAGTGCTCATGCGTTCTCCCTCACGCGAACGACGACACACAGCAGAGACAATATACTTTCATCCCGATGAGTCTCCATTATTAAACAATGAGACAGGCACCAGTATTTTTAATCGCTTTTATCGTTAATTAGTTGCTTTTTGTTTACCTATATACGCTCAAGTTTGATGAGTTCATCAATCTGTAATGCGATAAAAACTTTCATTTTCATGCAGAAATTTTAGCATTTGTCTTTACAACAGAGGAAATACGTTATGAGCCAGAAATCTGCGTTATTAACGAAATATTTGTACACAGATAGATGCAGCAATATTTTTTTTTTTAACTATGTGCCCAGAAAATCTGCGTTCAAATGCGCCAGTATTGTCGGGCTTAGTATTCCAGGTTCCTTAACAAATGAGATGCATCGCAAACTATATTTCGACATTTCGTGAAATAGCGAAATTTTCTATATCAGGATTTCCAGTTCGTATAGCATAAATTATCACAGCTAATCGGGTCATACATTTTCAGTATGAACTGCAACTGTACTAAACCAGCGCAATATTCACTGTATCGGGGTGTAAATTTGACCCAGATGTTCTCCGGTACAAAAGCTCTAAATACAGACTAAGGCTAGATGCAATACCCTATAATCTAGCGATGTATGCTTTAAGTTTTCAATCATTATCATTTTTTTACGAGAATTATTTGGAAAAAGTTCCTATTTAATGAACAAATGCAATATAGTCATCGTACATCCACTCAAGTGCGAAAGAAACCTAAAAAATTAGATATACAGGAAAAATACATAGAAGTTTCACTTCTAGCGCGTGTGTACAGTGATACATGCAGCAGTTTTTTTTATGTGTCTATCGACATAAAGTTGCTATGATGAAAGTTGGTTGTATTTGCTCAAAATCTTTACTCAAACATTTTTGTTTGTAACACAGGTTAATATAACTTTCAGGAATCACTCAAAGTATATATCAATCGCTATTATACGCTAAAATATCATTGTTTCTCCAACAGTTAATCCCTGCTTGATTAATAGCTTACTTATTAATTTCTTACTTATGGCCTTACACCTCGTGATGTCGAGGTTGTTAGAGGTGGGATAGAAAGGGAGGAGAGGAACGGAAAGGATTCCGGCCTTGGCCTTACTGAAGGAACTATCCCGGCATTAACCTAGAGTAATTTGGGAGAACCATGCAAAACCCAAATCTGGATGGCCGGACGGAGATTCGAACCTACATCCTCCCGAATGCGAGGCCAGAGCGTTTCCGCCCACCAAGCACTCTAGGAAAATTGAGATGAAGGCCATAACAAGCCTTAGTTCTCTGCAGCAGACAACTAAAGAAGTGGCTGCTCACTTAAATTCGCCGGTCGGAATAAACTGCGTCTCAGTAGGCACTGAAATGCCAATTAGCATGCCAGTATCAGGCCGGGCAGGGCAGGGCGGTGGGCGGCTTATGTAAGAAATGAAATTCGCTGCAAGAGGGAGGCAGTGTGATTATCTGACTAGCAGACAGCTTTAAGCTGCTTCGGAGGAACAAAGTTTAATTACGGCTGCACCTAGAGTTGGGCGTGCACTCCTCCGTAACACAGCCGGCATGATTAACTGCTTGCACACCTTCCACGGTGTGAGCACTTCCATCAGTGCCCCGTCGCTTTGTTCGGGCGCCGTTTAACGTCTCTCGCCTTGCTTATTTAGAGACGATTAATTGAAAGACTGGGTGACCGAAAATTTTCACGACGTCACACAGTGTTTTCAGCATTTCTCAAACTCAAAATAATACATTTGTTGAAGACCATTAATGTGCTGCTTTTCCTTTCTTTTTAATTAAGGCTCTACGTCTTGTCGATGTCGTTGCACTTAGAGCTGGAAGACAACGAGGCAGGATGGGGCAAGGAACGTAACTAATTTTACCATGGCTTCGTCGGCGAAACAGTCCCACTTTTCAGCTGGAGCGATTTCGGGATCAATTGCTGGATTTTGCAACATTACAGTAACCATTAATAATAAATAAGCGGAACTGAAAGAATGCTTGAGGCGCATATACAGTAGCGGTTACAACTGTAACGACGTTTTATAAACAAACACATTTCCCCAATTACGATTTTTACTCGATAGCCATCGGGTCGTATTGTAGATGTTTATTTCAAATATTTATTCAAGCGATGAAAGGTTTTTCTGATCAATAGGAAAAAAGTACCTCATGGATAACACGTTTTTGTCAGTTCACTGCTCACAGATAGCATCTAATAATACTAAACGCGCTGACAATGGAAGACCGACAGGGCAACTCCATACAGCAATTACGGCAATAACAACATGGTCGTTATTTGAGAGAAAAGTGCTTCTGTTAATCGTGAAAGACTTGATACAAGTTTTGAAATGCATTGCTCGAAATCATCGTGAATAACATGATGACGTTTAGCGTTTGTCATCTTCTTTAAGCACATATGATAATCCAATTATTAATCTGTATCTTAATTATGACAATGAGATAAAATTGAATATTTTGGGAATGAAGTAGAATAACTTTCCATAATTACAAAACTTTAAATTAAACTCGAAAGGTCAAAGTTATGAAAAATTCAAACTAATAATGTATATAATCTGTCTTGAACTATTTGCCAGCATATACAAAAAAAACAGACATTGAATTAAAAATAGTCAGGAAGACAGCAGTTGAATTAAATGCTTCAGTCACGAGACTTGCTGTTTCAAGCATTCAAACAAAACAAAATTATGCAAGTTGTAATTACTCGTTGAGTTTTAAATCGAGCAAGACGTCCATCTTATCTCGGCAAATTTCTATGTAGGATTGTTACTGATAGAAGAAACGACTCCGCCATTCGCTTGTGGAGATTTCAGAAAACCGAAACGTGAATGGCCAGACCAGGGATTGAACCCGCGTCCTCCTTAAGACCACAAACAGATAAAATAAAATTTTTAGCACACAATGAACTGCGTCACTGCGTCTTAGTAAGCGACGAGCGGAAGAGCGTGCCAGCAAAAACCGGCGCCTGCGTCACTGTTCCATGTTGCCACCAGCTGGCTGTTTACATCAAGGTCCATTGACCAAGATGTAGTCAGCAGGAAAACGAATCTTAGAACATAATACGTATCTCAAAAAAAACATTCACTCAGAGAGACTTTAGTGCACCGACCACACCATCAAACCAGTGTGCTGTATGTGTTTCAAAGTCATGTCGTGTCTCTATTGTTTTGTAGAAAGAATTAAAGAGAGGTTGTTTACAGATCTCGTATCGATGTCGGAATACAAACAATCTAGATATTTCTCTTCCTGCTTCCTAAAATTGATAAACTCTTAGAGGACCAAGAACTTTAGATCCCCAGCTAGCGTAGGAGCTAGAGCGCTGACCTCACGTGTCAACTGTCACTGGTTTGATTCTGACCGAGGGCATGGGTCGTTTCAATTAAATATTGTGTTCGTCTTGTGCATACCGTGCACATGAGAAACACATTAGAATTGAGAAAAAATACGCACAACATTGTATCTGGCTGTTTGTCATAAATGGCCCAATGTCAATCTTTTCTTTTTATTTAAAAAAAATTAGCTCTACCGTGAAGATTAATTAGATTTCTCATGCCTCCCATTATTTTAGCTAATCTTTAACATATAACCTTCTATAGGGTAACGAAATGTCAGTGTTAGTTTGAAGGAGTAGATCAATTCCTTTCCTACACAGACGGAAAAAAAAATCCCAACACCAAGAAAAAATTATTGTAGAGTAATGAAATTTGGACAATGCATTTGTCAAGTTAACATGTTTAATTGATTAAATTTTCAAGATCACAGGTTAATTTAAGCTCAAGAAAATGCATTTCAAATGTGAAATACTGTTAAATTAATAGCCGGTGTAACCTCCAGAATTTTGAATGCAAGCCTGCAAACGTGAATGCATTGTGTCATACAGGTTTCGAATGTCACTTTGTGGTATGGAGTTCCATGCTTGTTGTACTTGTGCTGTCAATACTGGGACGGTCAGTGCTGGCTGTGGATGATGCTGGAGTTGTCGTCCAATGATATCCCATACGTGTTCAATTGCTCCTGCTGTCATAGGAAATTGCTCCCCAGATCATGACTCCAGGTGTAGGTCCAGTGTGTCTAGGCCGCAGACAGTTTGGTTGCAGGCGTTCCCCTGGCCTCCTTCTGACCAACACTCGGCCATCACTGGCACCAAGGCAGAACCTGCTTTCATCAGAAAACACAACAGATCTCCACTCCGTCCTCCAATGAGCTCTGGCTTGACACCACTGGAGTCGCAAACGGCGATGGCTTGTAGTCAGTGGAATGCACGCTACAGGGCGCCTGGCTCGGAGCTGTCCTTGAAGTAACCGATTTCCTATGACAGCAGGAGCACTCTTGTGGTTATACCAAACACACTGACTGCAAATTTGTACGTCAGTCTGGTAATTCACCCTGTAGTGCTGCCATTCATGAACAGCATTCAAGGGGGAGTTTTTCAACAGGATAACGCTCGCCCTCATACCGCTGTTGTCTCGCAACGTGCTCTACAGAGTGTCGACATGTTACCTTGGCCTGCGAGATCACCAGATCTGTCTCCAATTGAACACGTATGGGATATCATTGGACGACAACTCCAGCATCATCCACAGCCAGCACTGACCGTCCCAGTATTGACAGCACAAGTACAACAAGCATGGAACTCCATACCACAAAGTGACATTCGAAACCTGTATGACACAATGCATTCACGTTTGCAGGCTTGCATTCAAAATTCTGGAGGTTACACCGGCTATTAATTTAACAGTATTTCACATTTGAAATGCATTTTCTTGAGCTTAAATTAACCTGTGATCTTGAAAATTTAATCAATTAAACATGTTAACTTGACAAATGCATTGTCCAAATTTCATTACTCTACAATAATTTTTTCTTGGTGTTGGGATTTTTTTTTCCGTCTGTGTATTTCTTTTTAAAATATCTTTGGCATATAGGCCTACTTAATGACAAATTACCAAGCATGGATGTTGGTGCATGTAAACAGCATAGGCCAATGGGTTACAGTTTTATTTGTTTAAATATATCTTTGTTCTGTGAAGTACAGCACTGACTATTTACAAATACACATGGCAGCACGACAAGGACCATTGCTATTAATTATTAATGAATTATTGGGTTGATTGTTTACTATCATAAATTATATTGTTTGTAGATGACATAATACTATATAAACGGATCAAAACGGTAGAGGACTGTAAACAGCTGCAGGGTCATCTGAACAAGATATCTAGTTGGGATGGTAAACATGAGATGAAGTTAAATGCAAAGAAGAGTCAGCTTATTAGATACACAAATTAAAAAAAAACTAAAGGTTTATGATGATTATAAGGTGGAGAAAGAATTGCTCGTTGAAGACTTGAAATGTAAATATCTTGGCACTACATTTGATAACAAGCTTTTCTGTGCAGGACACATTGGACAAGTAGTAGGAAAAGGTTTCAAAATTCTGCACTTGTTGTAGAGTGATGAGGGGCTGTAGGAGAGAAGTAAAGGAATTATGTTACAAAACTTTGGTCAGACCATTGCTTGAATATGGTAGTGTAGTATAGGACCCACATTTTGAGTATCAATTACAGGAGCTGGAGAGGGTGCAAAAATTGCGCAGCTAGATTTGTTTCTGGAAATTATCACAGAACGCAATCAGTAACAGATTTGACAAAAGAGCTGAAATGGGTTCACTGGAAGAGAAATGGAGGTTGAAGAGGGTCATGGGCGTGTACAAGGCATATATTGGTGATGAGGCATGGAAAGATATTAGTGTAAGAATTAAAAGTAATGCAAGGAAGGTAAAAGATGACCATAACCACAAGCTGGCACTCGATTTCAGGCACAACGGTGTAGGAAGATTCTCTTTTTTAAGTAAGGAGGGTCTGAGATTGGAATAAGTTACCAAGAGAAATGATGAATAATTTACCAAAAACGTTGAAAGAATTTAAAGTTGAAATATGTAGAGGGCAATTGTAGATGGGTCCAGGAAAGGGTGGAAAATGGGTGTATAGGGAAATTGTCATCGGAGCGTGAGCTCCATAGCAATAAAAAATATATTTAAATACACAACTTAAGGCTGAATGAATCCTGCATAGGAGGCGGTCAATGTGTTAACAAAGATGTCCCTGTGTGTGTTTTTTTTTTTTAATATTTTGTTTGAAAATATGTACAGCCTTTTAACGCAGCCAACTTCTTCTGGGGTATTATCTAGGTTGTCCGGGCTGAACCGCGTCAATTTATGAAAACCTAGGCGACAGCGATCCCAGCATTGACAGTCCTCTGAAGAAGGCCGCAAAATGAGGGTCGAAACGTTAGGTTTTCGTAAATTGACGTGGTTCATCCCGGACAACCGAGATAACATCGACAAGGACCGAGGAAGTCTGCGCACTCACTTCTTCTGGGGTAGTTTGTCGAGTTATTAAATGTGGAAACCACCCGGATAGTAGCGCGCACGGTTGTAATACGACTTTTCTTCCAGGAAATCGAGATATTTCAACACGACGGAAATACCGCGCACAGCAGACAATCGCGTGTTCTTGACTTGTTTCCCGTCTCTTTCATCGAGCAGATGTTTTGGCTGAGCAGCAGTCAGTCCACCTATTAGAGTCGGTTCAAAGCTGCGTGCGAGACAGCCGTCTCCCGCGAGCAGCTACCTAATGGCTGTAGCATAAACACAGCAGTTTATCCGCAACGCCGCCTGCAAATACACAGAGCGTGCTTTAGGAACGGCAGGAGATACGAAAGGAACCAGAGTCCATTCACAACACAAGAACGCGTCCTTCGCGGAGAAGAAAACACAGTAGCTGAAACGTGTTGCGCAAGAACGATTGCCCCCGCGCCACACGCGTGAACTCTGTTTTAAGCTAAATCTGCTGCATCTAAAGACTAACTCCTATAGATAATAAATAAACCAGCGTACCTGCAAGCATAACGCGAAAGATAGGAAACTTTAAATTACACGAAAATTAAGTTTTTTTTTAACTGCTTAACGTCTCTTAACAACGAGGTCTTTAGAGACGGGAAAGGATGGGGGGCAAGGAATGGGAAGGAATTCGGCCATGGCCTTTTAAAGGAAGCATCCCGGCATTTGCCTGGAGTGATTTGGGAAACCATGGAAAACCCAAATCTGGATTCCCGGATGGGGATTCGAACCGCCGTCCTCCCGAATGCGAGGCCAGAACGCTAACTGTTACACCACCACCATCGGTCGAAAATTAAGAAAATTTTAGGAAAGCCATTAGTGGATTTTTAAGTTCAGTATACTGCTTATGTCTGATGAAGTCAGTGAAAATTTGGAAACTGATTCCACTGCAGTCTAACAACGAAACTTTACGCTATAATATCCTCTGACAACAAGCAGTTTAATTTCACATACCCAAAACTGAATAAGTCTTTAAATCCTGAGTAATAACTTGGAATATGAAAAATCAAAGATGTTTCTCATTTGGCTCTGATTCTGCAAGCCAAATTGTATTACAACTACAAATAATTCCTCGTAGTGGTATAATATCTGTATACTTTACTGAAACTGAATAAAAAATTACGGAAGTAGAAAAACCATTTCAAACGAACTTCTTAATTTAAACAAGCTAAGAAGATACCTTCGATAGAGAAGTATAAAGATACCGAAATAGGCCAACTGAGATGACAAAATTACATTTCGTTCAGAAAAGTCAAAGAGTGTCATAATCGGAGTCCGGGCACAGACGCTTACCATGGTAAATTATTTCACCGTAGCAACGAACAGGAAAATTTAACTATAGTGCTGGCCAGAACAATTGGCGGGTCTCCTAGAATGCGCCGTTGCCAAACCACGCGCTTAACAGTTGTATTCACCTTTTTACTTGAAGTAATAGTTTATACTGTATTTTAAATAATTTATAATCGAAATTTTGTGATAAAATATTGATTTATGTCATTTCGTTAAGAAAGTTATGTTCGTGTAAATGCATTTGATATAACTGAAGAATACTTTCTCGAGAAATTAAGAAAACGTATTGAATTACTCTTCTTTATTTTATTTGTGGCTAAGCACGTATTAAATTTTATTTACAACTAAAATCAAAATTATACTTTGTTATCCTCTGCACTGAAAAAACTTGCAAAATTGACGACAAAATTATATATATATATATAGACTATAGAATTAAAATTGCTGTATACCAAAAATTTATATGTAGAAAAGAAGTATGGCCACTGCATTTCTTTTTATAAAAATCAACCATAATAAAAGTAAGCAAAAATGTTATATTGTCATCATGAATATTATTAGAAAGCCAAATGTTTTTAAGCAAAATTAATAATATCCAACAGTAATATCGTAACTTACTACCAACAATACAACAAGTTAAATATGAGTTTGGGGTTTTAAATAACATTAACACAGCAAATGTTTATAGTATCTTAAACTGTTAAGTACAAGCTATTAAAGTTGCTCAGTAATTGATAAGTTTATTGCGTAATATGTTAAATGTTCTTTAATACCTTACTTGTCATTATTCATCTCCATCAACGCCTTCTTCTTCATCATCATCATCTTCCACTTCTTCGCTGCTCTCGTTCTCTGTCGTTGAATCTTCGTTGAGGTTGATTATAAGAGGCTCGATTACATTATCTCGGACCACTTCCTTTTCGAAATCTTCTGTTTGCAGTTTTTCGGTATGGTAAACACATTTCTGCCACTGTTCGACGGTGACGTTTTCCAAGGCTTTATGCAACAAACGTTCGACATCGGCGATTTTGAAAGTGTTGTTTTTCTCCGCCACTTCTCTTTTGACTTGGGCCCAAATGAGCTCTATCGGATTGTACTGGCAATGATAAGGGGGTAATCGGACTACTTCATGTCCTCTTTCGTTTGCAAGTACATCCAACTCATACACCGGTTCTTCTTTATTCATGCGAACCTTCTCCAGCATCTCAGCTCTAGTCTCCGTAGGCAAAAACGAAATTTTCTTTTCTGTTAGCCAAGCAGCTATATCAGCTTTCGGCGATTTGGTTGTTGGAGCTCGGTTTATCACTGCCGAATGATATTTGGCGTTGTCCATGACGATGATAGAACCTTCCTCCAAAAAAATCAAAAATCTGTTGAGAAACCAATCTTTAAACGTCGTTGTATTCATTTCTGAGTGATAATCTTCAGATTTGTTGGTTTTGCTGCATCTGTAGACCAACTTACTTTCCTGGAGAAAGCCTGTCTTTGCTGAACCCGCATGCAAAACAATTAGCCTTGCCCCTTTTCCGACAGGTACCTTTAAGCCCCCACTTTGATTTGAATTCTGCCAGATATTTTTTAAAGAATGGTTCTGAGTTACCCAAGTTTCATCTAAGTAAAAAATGGGTCGCATGTCACCTGAGCTACGAAGGGAGCTCATTTTCCTCAAAAATTTGACTCTTGAGGACACTAAGTCGTTTCGCTCAAGCAAAAATCGCCTACCATCATTCTGACGCCTGTATTTAAACCCTATATTGTTCAATATGCGTCTTACAGATCGTGCAGATCCTGTAAAATTTATCTTCTCTTTTAATATTTTTCTTAATTTTTCTGAGGTAGGGTACTCACCACGGTCGTAAAATTCGTGTACTGTTCTCCTGACAATGTCCCTGTCAAAGTCGTTAAGCTTTGTTATAGTGCTGTATTGTTTCACATTTTTCTTTGGAGAAACAAACGTAGGCGATTTTCCCTCACGACACACTCGCTGGACAGTTCTCAAACTAACACCACAAGCTTCAGCGCAAATAGCCTGTACATTCCCTAAATTTCTTCGCAATATGGCTGTTTTTTGCGGTAACAAATCACTACAGTTTTTTATTTCATTAACATCAAGTACGTCCATATTTTTCAAGTCTTTTCTTACCAGCGTACATGTAGAAGACAAAATTTCACCATCATTGTCCACAAGGAGTTTGAAATATTTATATACACTGTGAATGATAGATTTACTCTGCCGGCGAAACTCTGTTGTCTTCTTCAGCCGCGGTGGTTCTGCTGTCGATGACGTGCGTCTTGTTGGAGTCGTTAGTCCGGAAACACCTGGAGTAGGAGAATAAGTCTCTTCCTGAGTATCCATTTTTAGTAGCACGATTCTCTTGCTAAATTACCGTTATTACAATTTACTGCACTTTTTGTTCGGTAAAATTAGGACACTAAATTACTGTAATTAATAAATAACTAAAACGAATTATTTAAATCGCAAAACGCTAAAATCAAAATATTCTCTCTCGAGCAAGCTCACCCTCACACTGACACAAACTCCGATTCACAGGTTCACACATTTTTTGTGTGTTGAAAGGGAGGTGGAAGGTTTGGGGTGGGCTGCCGCTTGGACTAGGCAACACAGGCCGCACAGCGTTGCAATTTTCAGGTGATAGAAAGAGAGCGCATCGCGAGTTTGTCCCCAAGTACGGCAACAGCGCGTTAAGACTGACCCGCCAATTCTTCTGTCCACAGCTATAGTGTGGGTTTTCCATGGTTTCCGACAATAAATCCAAGTAAATGCCATGCTGTTTCCTATAAAAAGGACGTATCCGAATTACTTCCCGATCCTTGCGCCACCTCTCATGACACCGACGTCGCGTAAAGCCATAATACAAAAAAGTTTTAAAAACCGTGACATTTTCAGTTACATTTTACGTTATTTGCATTTTTTTTAATTACTGCATCTTTTACAGTGAAGCATTCTGTTCGAAAAGGCTGAAATTTTCAATTTAATATAAAGTTCTGTTATTTGTGAAAATGACACCTCAGGAACTCGCAAGTGTTCAGAATTTCATGAATATGTTCACGTTCTCTGTGGAGAAAGCAACAATACTAAGGGATTTGGTGCAAATGTTGCTTCGGCTCTGTTTAAGAAAGATTCGTATCAATGTTTAGAGAGTAAGTGTCAAATCCAGCCAAGAGAAACAGGTAGTGACTTCACTGTCCAACTCAAAATTTCCTGCATTTGAAATTGGTTCTGATTTCGTGTTGTGGCTTTTTTGAGTTAACCATAACGCGTGATGGCTGTTTTAGGAAGTGCCATGACGCAAATAACATGTTGCGGCCATTTAAAAGAAACCACAACGCGATGTGGTCGGGTTTTTTTTTCGCTCAATGAGCGTTTTCGTTCTTTGAGCCTAACAACATACTCCATACTCGTTGAGAAAATGTTTTGAATTAAACCCAGGACTCTAACACCAATCTAGAGATCAGGAATCATGCACCATGGCCTTTGTCGCTCTGCTAACCAAATCCCGAATGACGGAAGTTTCTATCAACACTCGGTCTCGAACCAAGAAACTATGTGTCGAGCGGCAGGCATCCCCCTCCGCTGCGAGGGAGGTTTACATTTCGAAAGATACTCTCAAAGCTCTCTAACAGATTCACTTTATTCCTAATCACGTTACGGAATGCATGAGTGGAGCGTCAGAAAATGATATGGAGCGCATTTAAGTGATAATAGATCAAAAGAACGAATCGCGAGGAACTCCTGAATTCCTTAGAAAAGCGATTGATTATAAGATCAAAGAAAGAGGTGCAGAGACGAACCCTCAGCGGACTGAAATAACCCACCCAACCTACCCACCATTTATCACCTAAGGGTGCGTTCATTAAAAACGCGAGCTCAAAACATTGGGAGGGGGATGCGGCAAAATTCACCAAACTTCACCAAGAGGGAAGGCGACTCTATAAAGACCTCAACTTTTTATTTCAGATTGCTGTCCTTCAAAATTATGAGGTCAAACTCAGGGTGGGGGAGGGGGAAGGGTCCCACCAGATCTCACCAAGTATCACCAAGAGGCAGGAGGACTGCAAATTTAAGAAAAATTAACGTAATTAATCGACAACCCCTAAAGAGAAGAGACGTTTGTATAATATCGTTGAATGTTGACTAAGCACAAGTGTTTATGGATAAACGTAAGAAGTGGCTATTCACTTTATTTTTAAATCCAATGCATTATTCCAAACTTTTTTTATTCCCTAAAGTGGTTCTGAATAAACGTGTTTCAGTCTTCCCTGATTCTGTTTCTACACTTTTTTGTCGTTGTTTTTCCGTCTTACGATTCGCCTACGACGAAGTTATTGGATCCAGGAGCGGTTCGTGGATAAAAGGGGTGAAGAAAATAAACCATGGCCTTTTGAGGCCACGTTTAGACGTTTCAGCAAACCACGAAAAACTGAAATTTGGGTGGTCAGGCTGGGAATCGAAACCGTGTTCTCCATAATGTCAAACCCGAGCATTAACTGATCATCTACGGTCGACAATACATATATAACTCCTATTAAGGTGGGAGAAAAGGCCACTAAGTTGTATCATCCTAGCGTCACCGCTATTAGATCAAATCATTTTCAGATTTTTTGCCATTAGAACATCGCAACGAAATATAAAAATAAAGTTTGTTTAAATTTATTCTCCATTTTAACCTTACTAATGGCGCTGCTTTACGTTACTACAGTTTTATGAACTAAAAATCTCTTCAAAAGATACTACATATGTTCACTTTGAACACAAATGAATGTCTGTAAACGTCGTAAGGAGTAGCAAGCTTGGAGAATACAATCATCATGACGTGTATTTCTGTATGTCCGTTTGTTTGTCCATGCTACACATCTCGACAACACAAGATTTTCCAGACTTCTTTTGTATTTGCGGTGCATATATCTTCAGTTAAAAATATAATTGTAGGTTGTACGAAAATGTTAGTTAGGAAATTGAGTTTAAAGAAAGACAAAACTTATTTTCTCCCGTTATCTTTACTGCTACTAATGCCAAAAGATCCTTGAGCAAAAGTTTTACAATGTTTAATTTTCTAAAACTGTTGTTCTAAACAAATTTAATCAATCAACAGTAATGAAATATTAGCGATTTTTTGCTTGGAAGGAGAAACTGTGTCAGGCGAGAACTGCAAAGAGACTGTGGTATGGGTACCTCTCCCCTTCCCCTCCAATAAACATTCGCCGCACCTATAATTCCTCCAATATCTTCCCATCAGCGAGATTTTTTTAATATATATTTCACATGTATACAGTGTGCAATACTTGATTCACAATAAAGAAAAAAATGATTAGTTCATTCCTAACATCTAATGATCTGGTGGACGGAAACCTCGCTTCTATCGAAACTACTCAGGTATTTTTTCCTGTTATCAATCTTTTGACTGGTTTGATGCAATCCTACACCGCTTCCTACCCTGCGCTAACCTCTTCATCTCAATACACATATTAAAACATACGTCCTCAAATATCTGCTTCATTTATTCTAATCTCTGTCTTCCTTTACTTTTCTTAACTTTGCCTGTTCCCTCCACTAACAAGTTAACCAATTACCAGTTGAATGATAACGCCAATGCAACTGTTTAATTTATTTATTATTGCGTCGTGAATAGGCCTATTCGAAATGTCTGGCAGGACTGAATCAACATTGCAAGTTAACCAATCCTTCATTTCTTAAAATATGACTCACTGTCCTGTCTCTTCTTTCCGTAAGACTCTTCCACAAATTTCTTTCCTGACCCATCATTTCCAAAACATGTTCATTTCGTACTTTATCTGTCAACTTAATTGTCAGCATCCTTCCATAGCACCACATTTCAAAGGCTTAAATTTTCCTTCTTTCTGGTATTCCTAAAGTCTTCGCTACGATAAAGTGGTGTGCTCCACACATAAAGTTCTTTCTTGGTCCTATATCAATATTTGAAACTAAAAGGGTTCTCTGTTTCAAGGAGGTTCTATTCACTAATGCTATTCCCCTTTTAACATCATTCCTGCTTTGGCCATCAGTTGTAATATCCGTTGTTCGTAACATTTTGTCCTGTTTTGATGTCTCCTATCAGAGCTTCCGTTAACTGACACCTCATCCACTACGGCGGATAATATATATTTTTTGCACGTGGAGCCCACTTGACCTCATCTGGACGCGTGTTGAAGCGGAAGCCCACGCGGCGCGCCTGACAGACTGGTATTACCGCTGCCAGCAGAGAATCAATTTGATGGCCGCCCACACGAGAGAGCTCACGCCTGGCAGCACACGGACTTTCACTCCCGTCTCTATACACGCGCTGGTCCCCCATTCAGCTTTGAGCTCTGCTTCTAACGGAAGTACACTTCCAACTGGAAGGCTCTAAAGGGCCTAATAACGTCACCGCATTCCCATCTCCACGGCTGCACCAGCCTGTTCTCGTCGGGAATATTTAGTTTGTTATAATATTTTATCCATGATGGATTAGTGGAACTCAGCGACTGTGGTATCAAATTTCTTGATATTAAAAAACAGCAACCAGTCACAGTTTGTTTGATGTTGTATATTTCTAACCATTACCGGTCTCGAACACAAATTGTTCGTCATCAGATGGTTTTCATTTATTTTTATATGTAATCAATTATGCAGTTGCAAAATGCAAGAGTGCATCCTATAACAATAAAAAGTAGCATTTGTTGAATGATAGCAAATTTAATTTTGGGTTGATAAAGATAATCTCCATTATATTATTACTATTATATATCAGTTTATGTTAATTCCAACTCTGTATATCAATCTAGATGCCATTTCAAAATTAAATTTAACAACTATCAGTCATTGTAATCAAATACCTAGTTCGTATTGCTATATTTTTTCATAGAACTTAATATTATCTTTAGTATTATGCAAAAATCTTTGTACAAAAGCATCTTTGCTAACAACTGTAAATTCAAAGCAAATTTCTAGCGTGCTTTTCAGATTCTTATAATGGTGGGATATTTATATTTATTTAATAATACATCATAATTCATATCCTTTGTCATTATTCAAGAAGAATTCGGTTTAAAACATTCAACTATCTAACGTAAGTAATATAATGGAGATTATCTATATCAAACCAAAATTAAATTTGCTATCATTCAACAAATGCTACTTTTTATTGTTACAGGATGCACGCTTGCATTTTGCAACTGCATAATTGATTACATATAAAAATAAATGAAAACCATCTGATGATGAAGTATTTGTGTTCGAAACCGGTAATGGTTAATAAATATACAACATCAAACTGTGACTGGTTACTGTTTTTTAATATCAAGAACTTTACTTTGTTTCTTTTGGTTTTACACCTAATCCACGGTGGTAACAGGAAACTGAACAAAACTAAAGATAATTTTACTGCACTGGACGAATGTTCAACTACACGTTTGGTGCATTATTCTCCGCAGGACTAGAAAAATCTCTTACCGAATAATGGAAATTACAGAAAATGTGGACACTACCTTTTACTCAAACTACTGGATATTTCCTGATAGTCGACGGTCAACCACTTTTCAAATGACCAATATTGCTAAATTCCAATAATTTATACAGAAAAAATATTTACTCTAGTATTACAGAGGACCATGATGTGGCAACCGGCTCGTGTTAGTTGCATCACTTGGTAGTCCAATATTTGATTGCTAATGCATTTACGCCTCGTCGACGTTGAGGCCATTAGAGATGGTGAAGTACTGGTCGCAAGGAACGAGAAGAAATTCGGCCTTGGCCTTTTGAAGGAACCATCCCGGGATTCACCTGCAGTGATTTCTGGAAACTATGAAAAACCAAAATCTGAATGGCTGGACTGGGATTAAAACCCGTGTTATACCAAATACGAGGCCAGAGCGTTACCGCTCACCCACCACACACCATGTTCCAACATTTTTTTAAGTCTGGTTATTCAGCAATAGAATGATCAAACCATCAAAATGACGTCATTAAAGAAAGAACGTGATCATCGATAAATATATACTTACCCTGAGAATGTTATGAATGCGTAGCTTCCCCTCTTAAATTTGAATAACAACACTAGCCTATCGTCATGCAATTACCGACTCTAAGCACGATGTGATTCGTTATCCGGAGCGTGAAACGAGAACAATTGCCTTCATGCCCAGAATCCAAGATTTTTCTGCTTTATCAATAGGGCCTGCACGATACTGCAAAGAAAGTAACACAGCGCATAGGTATCAGGGTATTATAACTACATTGTTTTATTACCGGACGGTGTAATAAGGATTTTTACCCTGTTGTCTCAAGTTGTTGACACATTTTCCTTTATGACCAATATTTCAGGTTGACAAAGCTCACACATAGTTTCCTACAGCAAATATTATGGATACAAGTTTGGTATCTAAGCCTGAATAATTACTCAAAGACCTTTATTTAGGCTTTGTCGTTCCACATACGAAAAAAGTAATGACACTGATTTTTTACTTATCAAAGTATTTTTTATATATAACAATAATATTATCCCCTTCAAAGTAGTTCCCTTGGACAGCTATACACTGGTGGAGTCTTGTTTCCACTCTTGGTAGAAGCGCTGGAAGGCTTCAACTGATAGGGCTGTTAACTGATTGGGAATAGTCCTTCGAATGTTCTCCAAAATTCCAAAACAACGTCCTTTAAGACATTTTTCAGTTGCGCGTAAAGTAAAAAGTCACATGAACTTAAATCAGATGAATAGGGAGGTTGAGGAACAACATGAATGCGTTTCGAGGTCAAAAACTCACTGATGTAACAAGCCGTGTGACACGAGGCATTGTCACTTGTCTGCAATGTCTGGTCTCACACGAATCAGTCTTATCTTCAACCTTTCAAGGACACATTTGTAAAATATTTTATTGACGGTTTGTCCTGGAGGAACAAATTCTTTATGTACAATAATACCCCTACTGTCAAAGAAGCAAATCAGCATTGTTTTGATCTTTGATTGATCATTAGACACTTTTTCGGTCGAGGAGATGACGGAATGTGTCACTCTTCGCTTTGCCGCTTTGTTTCAGGATCATACCCAGGATTCATCATCCATGATCACACGATTGAAGAGGTCTTGGTCATGGTATTGACTCAACAAGTCGTCGGAAGTTTCCTGAAGAAATATTCAGCCTAGCTTCCTTTACAAACATCGATAAATGCAAATGTGTTGCCAGTACAGGACGTTTTGCACGAACTAACCATGCGATCATGTCCCAGATATGTTCGATTGGAGTCATTTCTGCAGATCTAGATGGACAAATCATTGGCTGGAATTGTCCAGAAAGTTCATCAAAAGAATCATGAATAATGTTGATCCAGTAATATGGCGCATAGTCGTCCTGGATCGTTGTATGGGAACATGAATGGCTGTAAATGGCCTCCAAGTAGCTGAACATAACCATTTGCCGTCAATGGTCTGTTTAGTTTTACCACAAGACCCTTGCCATGTAAACACAACAAATCATCGAGGAAGATAGAACCGGTCAACCGACATATACTGAGTTAGCTCTCTCATTGCCCTCACGGATCTCACCGAAGTACCCACCACCCCGCAACACCACCAGCTCAGGAGGCAGACTCTTCCGAACTACCCGCCATTACAGCGGGGATGGTGAGGCTAGGCACACTTCGCCACCCGTGTGGGTGCCCGTGGGGAGCGCCGGGGACGCGGCGCCTGCCACGGACCAGGCCGAAGAGGAAACCTGACCGTATAGCTACAGCCATCTCCGCGAGTCCAGTGAGCGCCCGGCCCCACCCGTCCTCGAAGGGAAAAAGGCGGAAGCCGTAGCGACCGAGCGTGACGCGGACCTACCCTTGTCGCACGTTCCGCCGCACCCGCCGCCAGCGCAAGCACTAGCGACAGGCATCAGGTTCACGCGCTACAGGATACGCTCCAAGTGAAACGTTCCGCAACACCCGACCGGCACTCCGGTGTGGATGCCTCTGACGAATACGACTCCCTCGTCCAAGCTCGCAGAGCACCATCGTAGTGCGCATCACGCCTCAGCATAAATCCTTGGCGTACGGGTGTCAAAGACCATACACTACTAGTCCCCACATATAAGAGGACCTATTTTGCCATGTAAACACAGCCCATAAAAGGATACAGCCATCACCAGTGCCTAACAGACAACCTGGTTCCGTGGCCACTAGAATTATACCATCCGCTCTTACCAACTGGAATCGTGACTCTTCTGACCACGCAAACTTTTCAGTCATCTAGGATCCAACCGATATTCTCACGAGTCTAGAAGAGATGCAGCCATTGGCGTATTGTTAGCAGAAACAATCGCGTCGGTGTTCTGCTACCATATCCCATCAACGGTAAATTTCGCTGCATTTTCCGCACAAACACGTCGGTCGTACTTCCCACATTGAATGTTCTTCAACGAAGAGTTGATTGTCTGTCAATAGTGACACCTTGACGCAGACGTCGCTGGTCTCGGTCATTAAACAGACGTGATCGGGCACTGCGTTGCCCACGGCCGCGGCGCACAGTGGTCCGGAATTGGAATATAGTGGACATTCAAATTAAAAAAAAAATTGCTTTAGATAGCTTTTGCTATGCTGATCAAATATTGTTATGTTCAATTTTTGATAGAAATGAGTGCTTCACATTTAAAATAAAAAAATTTGTGGGTGGAAATCTA